>JAQLOL010000026.1:28338102-28352980 GCA_029783665.1 Naso thynnoides
AGAGACCGAGAGAGAGAGAGAGAGAGAGAGACAGACACAGAGACAGAGAGAGAGACACAGAGAGCGACAGAGAGACAGAGAGAAAGAGAGAGACACAGAGAGAGAGAGAGAGACAGACAGAGAGAGAGAGACAGAGAGAAAGAGAGAGACACACACACAGAGAGACAGACAAAGAGAGAGAGACAGACAGAGATGGAGGTGAGGAAGACTCTGATCTTTTGCTGCAGTAAAGCTACAGTGTGCAAATACTCTGTTAGCAGCAAAGTATTCAAACTGGTTTATTTTTGTCTCTCAAACGCACATTTCTACACATTAATGCACATGAGCTTTATAAATAAAGCTTTAAACATTTGAATGTCGCAGCTTTTTAACCAATTAACCTTAAAATGTCACATTTAATTTGCAGGTATTGATTAAGATTAAAGATGGAATCAAACCTGAGAGAACAGTGATGAGGTCGAGAAAGAGTTTAGGGTTCTTGTAAATACATTTTTTTAAAAGTCAAAAGCAGAAGACAGGTGGACAGGTGGACAGGTGGACAGGTGAGGAGCTTCCTACCGTTCTTGTGCCGACTGGGAATATCCACGAAAGTAACAGAAGCGTGCGTATAAGTAGAGCAGACCGCAGACTGTGGACAGAGCTGCAACACAAACACTTGGACAGTGAGAAAGACTCTCGCAGTGCAAACCAGCGTCACTCAGGTGTTCTGTGTCCGATCACCTTGGCTGAAGAAAACTCCGGACGTCCACAGGACAGTGATGAAGATCGGGAAGTACTCGGAACAGTTGGCTCTGGACACACAGGAAGAGTCTGGGCTTAATGTGTTCATTCAAGATGAACGTATGAAAACAAACACAGAGCTCACACAGAAGGACTTTGGTGACTCCTGGTGGCAGCACGACGAATCACAACTAATGTTGGTGGAGGACAAACAGATGCCAACACAATGAAGAGAAAAGTACTCCATTACATTGACTTTTTCCAGTTATACGTGTGTTTTATTTCACTGGAGAGAAAGAATTAGTGCAGGCGAAAGAAAATCAAAGCTTAAACGATTCATGTCACTTCCGTACTCTCTCCAGCAAAAAGATTTGGGGACGTTGCTCTGTTCCTCCCCCATAAATTATGTTAAAAGTACAAAGATTCTACCAGCTAAGTAAAGTACTGATCAATACATGTGGCATCAATCAGCAGTCATAAGGATACATCAGGCTGTGAGCTGCATTAAACAAAGAATAAAATATTTAAGATTAAAAATCTGATTTTCAGAGTTCAGAATTTCATGAGGACTGATCAGAACATCATGAGACGCAGCCGAAAGCTCCGGGACAGAAACCAAACAAACTTTTGATCAGCAATCAATCAGTCAAACGACACAAACTCTTCACAATGAGTGACGAGTTCGTTCAACTCAAAATACTGTCACCAAATGAAAACTTAGGCCCTAAATGTGATTCTTAAGGGACAGATTGTGAACCAGCAAACCAAATGATGAGAGAGAAAACAACATTTTTGATAAACACTGACTGAGCTCTGAAGACCCTCTCAAACTCTGGTGGTCCGGCGGTGCAGGGTGGAGACACAGAGTACTTCCTCCTGGCGTAGATCACCTGCAGGGAGAAGTACGCTACACACACACACACACACACACACACACACAGATGCAGCAGCTGATAAACAGCTCAAAGTTCACAGTGTTTGTGGAAAAAGCAAAGTCGATTCCTAACGAAAACAAACGGTGGCAGCAGAGGAAAGTGAAGGCAGACAGAATCATGACATGAACTTTACAAGATTAAATAACAGATGAAAATTCCAAAGGTTTAAAAATTAAGGGTAATATTTGTCAGTTAACACTCCTGTATTACATGAGCATCTAAAAGTTCATTTTTACTGCAAAAGCAAACTTTTTATTTTTTTACTTTCTACATGAGAAATCAGTGAGGACGGTTTGAAATAAACCCAGACCTCCTCTCATGGCTTCCAGTGTGCCGTCTCACCTTGCTCCAGGACGCCCAGCACCGTCACAGCAGCCAGGCCAACCGTCTCCTCCGACATCTCTGCAGCACACCTGAGCACTGACACGCAGCCAGGTAACACTGAGAGAGCACACCTGCGCTGGAGGTGGGGCCAAACCAAGCTGACAGGCAACCAACCCACCCCCGACCTGACAGAGTGTCTTTTCATTTTAAGTTTCCAGAAAATTCCGTTTGGTTCACCTTTTAGATCTAATGAATGTTGGTAAATCAAAGAAAAAGGTTGTTTGCTGCCAGTCAATCTGAGATAAAAGATTCAAGCTGTGAAGGTCATTAATGGTTTTCCACATGGTTATTCCCAAACGACACAGAAACAGGAAATGATGTGAAATTAAGACTCATAATTTGTGTCAGTTAGTATTTCACAAGAAAGCAAAGATGCTAATCTTCTGATTTCATGTAGGGGTCCTCTGGCCTCGCTCATTAAATATTAAGCATTTGATGTGAAAACTTACACACACACACACACACAGAAACAGAAACAGGCAGACGACAAACTTGTTTCTAAAGAACTATATTTACATAATACTCTTGTTTTACAGAGAACCATATCAAAAGTATAAAATACTTACAAAAAATCCGCTGCAATATATAAAAATAACATCTATCTTCTCCACATCATTAGGAAAGGTTTACATACCAAAAATATATTTATAGACATTTACAACAGTTAAACCCAGAAACTGCAGGAGGCGGAGCCACGCTGGAGGCTGAAGACTCGGCAGGAGAACGGCAGCGATTTGGATGAACACGTGAAACGAGCCCCGAGCGACCGTTCAGCAACAATAACATTAAAAATAAAATACATGATGCAAACAAACAATGCATACGTTTCTTTAAAGAAGTCAAACACAGTACAGTAGATAGAACGACCGGGTCACAGTTCACCTGGTCACAGGTCCGCCTCAAAGGCTGCGGACACATCGTCACCAGAGGGGGCGCCACAGAGTCACACAGCAGAGGACGAGTCCATCGAGGAACAATGAAAATCATGTCATCACTTTTATTTTGGCCAATTTTGAGTAAAAGCTGCATAGTTTAAAAGGCAACAGTTCGTGTGACTTGGTGTTTGTCTTCAGAGACGTCCCCGCCACGTGACAGATCACTGACCGGCTGCTAACAGGGAACTTTTCTCTTCCAGTGACACTGAAACGCCGCACGAAGCCGCGAGCTTGCTCACATTTTATCGAACGTTAACACACTGAAAGGCTCAAACGGACGTCGTGAGTCTTTCATGAGCGCCGTGTTTCCTGCTGCTCGTCCGTTTGCATCAAGGCCGCGTTCAGACTGACTCAGGTGATCCAGTCAAACGGCACAGCGTCATTTCATTAACACGACCCACTGTGACGTGTCAGGCTGTGGACACCCCCCCCCCCCAGCGTGATGTGGGGCTGCATTTCTCCTAAAGTTGAGCCTTTTTTTCCCGCCGCAACTGGCTGCAGTTTTTTGGCCAGCCGCTGTATTTTTTTCCAGATCACCTGATTTGGTCTGAACGCTGCCTGAATGAGAACATCGACGTCAAGTTCCACAAGTAAAACCACTGACAGAGGAGGAGGAAACTGTCAGCGGGGCAGAAACAGAAGAGTCTAAGCAAACTTGTGATGCTGTCAGAGTTGAGAGTCTTTGTGTCAGAAGGAAAACGTCTGAACCAAGCGAGTTCCAAAAACTGCCCTAATGTAGTGAGCTGGAATGGACACGAGGCGAGCCGGCATCAATGCATCCACACACAGAGGCGTCTCTGCTGTGTGCGCGCTGCTCTGACGCTGTCCAATGAGAGGACTGCTCTGAGTGAACGAACAGAGACACGCACGCACACGCCTGCTCATGAACATCCTACAGATCTTCAGCACGCTCACTTCCAACAAATGAAATGAGTTTCAATGCTGCGATCAAACTAAGTTCTCAGCCGACTCGACTAAAAGAAATTCAGCCATTCACATGAGATCAGTCTGGCTACTAAAAATAACCGCTTCACGTTACTGCACATCATTTCCCTAAACACAATGTGCTGCACTGTTGGACACATTTTAATATTTGTCTCTCCAGATTTTTTTCTCCAGTATGAAAATGAACTTGCAACATGTCTGAATTTGGCTCCTTCATCACGTTTGCTTTTAATTCCCCAACAGTAACATTATGTGAAGTAACAACAAAATAAACTGACGATTTTAAAAATAATGCCAAACCTGTCAAGCTGCTGCAAGCTCATTTTTACACTAAATGGGTTTTTTTTTTACACTTTTACAGCTGAAAACATGCAGCAGGACGCAGCAGGAAAGTGGTGGCAGTGACGTGAAGCGTTCGACTTTTGATTAAATGGTGAAAAACGTGAACAAGCTCCCCAAATAAGTCAAAGTCCTCACACAAACTGTTGCGTGTTTAACATTGAAGAGTGATGTCACCTCATCAGAAAAACAAAAATAAAACATGAAATCAACTTTGTAGGTTTTGAATCTGCGACAAAGGATGCTGGCGGTCTGTAGGTGGCGCCGTGGGGCAGGTCCAGTGGTTTAACACTGAGCCGTGGGTTCAGTAGTAGCCTTCAGTGACCCCTCTGTTCAGTCTCCAATAAACACTGCAGTGAGTAACAGGACGTACACACACTGATCACCTGTACACACTCGACATCAGATGGGCTGCTCTCACACACACACACACACACACACACACACACACACACACACACACACACACACACACACACACACACGGCAGAACAGAAAAGAAACATGCAGCTGAAATCCAGCTCACGAAGACACAGATATGACTGTCCAAAAAAAAACCCCCAAACACCTCATCAACACGAGACAAGCCGGCGCCCACACGCCAACGTGAGATGCGTCGCAGTGAAAGAATGATTTAATCAAACAGACTTAAGATTCCACCTGCGACTAACATAAAAAGCTTCAGTGTTTTTTTAAAAAAAAAAAGTTAAAAAAATGCCCCGACTCAGTTCAGTTCAGAAAAAGAAAAAGAAAGAAACCATGAAACACGTATTTTGCTGTGAGTAATGTGTGAATTTGGTAACAGAAACTGATCATGTTTGCAAACTGTTTATACCGAGGCAGCCATCTTTGTTTTGGGATATTAAAATCAATGTTCAAATCAATGAGGTGCGTGTTTTTTGTGTTTTTCTGGTTATTTAGTCCAAGAGTTGGTTTCTCAAATAAATGCAAAACATGTTTTTTTAATCTATATTCTGGTAGATTTCAATGTTAAATGTCATTTATATGCAATGATCATTGAAATCTATTTCATTTACTATTACCCACATTTACTCTTTTCATTTATATTTATTACACTAATCGCACTTTTCTATAAGTTGCACTAAATGTTCTATTTTTGCCTGGGGTATGCAAAATGTTATTTTGTTGTTATGTTAAGCATGAAAATGACAAAGGAAATCTGAAATGTTATAATATAAAAGTTCTGTATCTGACAACACAGAAACAGTATTTTCATTCCATCATTTCTTATTCTAAGAAGTCAAAATGCAGTAACAACGTTCAAATGTGCGGTGCAGCTGTAGTGTTTGTACATACTGACGGATTAATGGAGCATCAAACAAGTAAACGAGCAGATTAAAAAATGAAACAGTCGTCTGTGTGTGGGTAGATGTTCAAATCTGAGCTTCCTGTTCAGCGGATCTTTCACGTTAGAAAATATTGGAGAGTTGGAAACGGCTTTAGACACAGTTCTGGTTCTCCCATGGGTGAAAGTTTGCACAGAGCATCTTTGTTAAACTGGCAGGTTTTTGAACTCTAGTGTCATTCTCCTCAGACTCAGCTCATCTGTGGCTGAACTGGTTTTAGTCAAACCAGTGAGTCACCTGTTGGATTTCATTTATTTTGAAGCTCCAGCGGTCAGCTTACAGCGTGGTTTACATCGTCTTTCTGCTGAGACGAAGCGTCGGAGCAAAGCTGCTACGAAATTACCGATCTTTGACATCAATGCCAGTAACTCTGTACGCAGAGAGAAGCCGAGCGTTCTCACACCTCTGTCGAACAGCAGGAACACCAGACTTCCACGTTTCTCTATTGCACTGCAGCGGATCTGGCAGCGAGCTGACCTGTCTGTGGGCGGGATCTATTCTGCCCTGATAAAATGACGTGACGCTGCTCCATTGTATCAGGGCGGGGAACAGCTTATCCACAGATTAATATATGAAAAACGACGACATTTACCAACAACCTTCATGACTTACTTACTACGAGCCAGCTGACATTTAGAACTCAAAGACAGGTGGGAGAGAGGACTGACATTCGCCGTCAGCTGCTCGCTCCGCGTCGTTAGCTGTGTGGCTAATGCTAACACAGTGACCGCCTGTCCTGATCTGCTTCTACAGTGTCGCTGTTGGTCTGAAAAAAGAAATGAATCTTTTTTGAACTTGGCTGCTGCAGCTGCAAAGTCGTCCAGGTGCAGCAGTGCAGCCTCTCAGCCGTGCAGGGTTCAGGTGCTCCAGGTGCAAACAGGTGTAACAGTCTAGCGGTGGCTGGCGAGCAGTTCATCCAGGTCGGCCATCCACTCCTGGGTGCTCTGACCTTTCAGCAGTGAGTCCACCAGCTCGCTCTCCCCAGCGAAGCTCCCTGACGCCACGTTGTATCCAAACGACACCTGCTGCTGCTGCTGCTGATTGGCAGTCCTGCTCACCTGGTATCCTTGGTTACACTGCAGTCCCTGGCGGCCGTTGCCCTGTGGCTGTCCAAATGCAGCCAGGTCCGGGAGGACAGCCTGGTTCTGATTGGCCTGTTGTTGTTGAGTCTGCTGCTGACTGGCCAATGGCTGGCCGAGGCTTTGAGGGTTGGGTGGTGCCCTCTGCTGGGCAGCAGCAATGTTTGTCTGCATCATCTGCTGTCCAGGGTTCATACCTCCCATAGGACGCCCACCGGGATTTGAACCAAATGGCGAGGCGCCAGGCGCCATCTTGGGAATGCGAGTCTGCTGCTGCAGGTGGAAGGAGTTGGGGGGGTTGCTGAAGGCGTTGGGGGGCAGGCCAGCATTACTGGAGGGCTGCTGGCTGGCCAGTTGCTGCTGCCAGGCGTTGCCCTGGGCTCCTTGCATGCTGCCAGACATGGCACCGGGCATGTTGGCAGCCATACTGTTCTGCATGGGGCCTGGCATGCGGGCAGCGGCAGCCAGCTGCTGCTGCTTCAACATGGCGGCGTTGGGCTGAGCCTTTAGGTGCTGCTGCTGAGCCAGAGGGTTCTGTCTGTAGGAGGCGCTCATGGGGCCCAGAGGCTGGCGCTGCAGACTGGCATGCTGGGGCGGGTGGGGGGGGTGGTTGGGGTGAAGGTTCATGTTGTTGTAGAGCACCTGCACATCAACGCCGGCCCCGCCCCCTCCACCTCCGCAGGACGTCAGATTGATGTCAGCCTGACTTGCAGCTGGGGGCGGAGCAACACCACCTGCTGGCCCACCACCCTGACCCATGTTCATAGCCATCATACCTTGGTTCTGAGGAAACATGCGTTGAGATCCAGGGGCGGGGCCAACCATGGAGCCAACGCTCCCCATTGGTTGTGAGGACGCTGTGAAGAAAACAACAGAACTTTACATTATTCATTTATGAGCGGTAAAGGTGCAATTAATGATATTAATATTATTTTTCTGTCGTGTCTATAAAACGTCAGATAAAACAAACGGCCTGAACGCCGACTCGTGACAGGCAGACGTGGTCACAGTGGACAAGCTGCAATAATACACTGGCTTGTTTTGGGAGAAAGAAACGAACTGATAATCACTCATCCAAACAGCTGCCGACTGATTAACTAACATGACACAATGAAAACAAACTATAATGAAAAATCAGACGATGGATTATGAATCATTTCCAATGAGAGGTTGCTGATGGGTGTATTTTCACACAAGTATCACATCAGTTGTCATTTACCCCACAGCAATGGAAGGTGTTTGTTTGTTTGTTTTACACAGATGAAACTTTAATGTGACATCAGACCTGCTGAGTTCGAGCTGCTGTCAGACGGTTGAACACAAACAGCTCTTTCATCAGAACTGCTCCGTCTGTTATTTACCATTCAAATCAGCAGAGAGTATCATTTACACACTCACTGACACGCAGAGAAATGTTTGTCCTGAACACTGCACAACAACCTGATCCAGCAGAGTCTTGATGGAACAGATGTGATTATGTGACAAAGAGCAGAGACTCGTTCTGACGTTCAGCGTGTCTCTGTCCTCTGGGCTCTAACGGCCGTCCTGCGTCCTGCGTCCTGCAGGCTGACCGTCAAACTGTTCATGGATACTGAAGAAGTGACGTGTGTCCTGCTGTTGTTCTGGCTGTAAGCCTCTCTGGGTCAGACAAACAAGCGTAGCTTCCTGTTATCCTACCTGTAAACTGGCTGACCGGTGGCTGTGGGAAAGGGTTCTGATTGGCCGGTTGTCCCGGCTGGTCCTGGTACTGCGGGGGAGGTCTGGTCAGGTGTCGCTGCAGCTGCTGGTCCTGCTGCCGCTGCTTCTCCTGCACAGACAAGACCGACGCCTCATCAGTGTTTTTGTCCACAAACCACAGGACAATTAAAAACTAACATTTCAACACATCTGGGTGCTTCATACATTGACGCACATTTTGTTTTTTACCACTTCTGCCACATGTTTCAAGCTGTAAAGTACACTGAAGTTGTGAGCCGTCTTCGTTTGTGAGGCGCCATCATTAACAGGCGTGATGAGAGGCAACACGTGTTTCAGGATCACAATCAGTACGATCACATGACGTTGGAATAAATTCGATTTATTGTGTCAGGTTGACTAAAACTGGACTTTCAAAATTTACATAAACATATCAGTCTGACTGAAATCATACTAAGCTGAATTACTCGAAGTCGGACTAACACGCCCAGACTATGTGGTCGAGGACTGATTTACTCCTGCAAGTTTATGCCGCAATCAGACCCAGCACACGATCAACAGTCCCCGCGACATTTTTGACTTGGAACTCGAACAGCATAAATTTGAAGAAGAAAGTCAGAAAGACAACAAGAATCTTGTAAGCATCAAATTTGTAGCCAAAGTAAAGCATATATACAAGGTGTACAGCGCTGTAAAGTTGTCCATGTTTAAACCGCTCTTCATGGAATCCGCTACTTGCTTGCTAACTTGTTTGTAGCGTGAAGAAGGACCAACAGCAACCAGCTGAACGGAGGATTTCGCCGCCTACCATAGCGGCGTCCAGAAATAAGTCAGTTTTTCCTTGGCACTTTTATACTGGGATGCAGACAGTATAGCTGTAACAATGTTTTCTGGGATATCGTGCAGGTAGAACAGTTTTTTTGCAGCATGTTGCAGCTCATCATCAGCAT
The DNA here is from genome assembly GCA_029783665.1 of Naso thynnoides. NCBI lineage: Eukaryota > Metazoa > Chordata > Actinopteri > Acanthuriformes > Acanthuridae > Naso > Naso thynnoides. The sequence continues at coordinate 28,347,452 of JAQLOL010000026.1, forward strand.
GTGAGCTGCGTTTATTGGCTCAGGCTGGATGGAAAAACATGTCATGTACATGAGAAGTTAACGGTACCTGTTCAGCCATGATCTGCTGTCTCTGTATGTATTGCTGCTGCTGCTGCTGCTTTTGTTGTTCCAGGATCTGCTGTTGCTGCTGTTTCAGCGCCGCAGCCACCGCTGCGTGGCTGTTCAGGTACGCCGCATTACCATGGTTACCTGCCATGGCGTTTGCCCCCGGCTGAGCCGTCATTGTGTTGTTTCCGGGCCCTGATGCCATGGTGTTGGTGGGCCCAGGGCCGTGTGGAGGAGCCGGGTAGGTGTTCTGGTCCTGACAGAAACACAAATTTCAGCTTGAACTTTAGTGTGTAAAATACACTTAGACCTGCACTTGATAACTTAGAGGTGTCTTTCTGAAAAAATGTAAAACAGAGTGGATTTAGAAAACTCAGACAGAGATTGGACATTACATAATTTAATGCTAAAATAAAAAAAATAAATCTAGGCATTAAAAAGATAATCTGAAGCTTTCAGAATCTGCAAATTCATACAAATGGTGCTCAGAACCTGAAACTTTTTGGCAATTAATTTATCAGAGCACGTCCACGCTGTAAAACTGCATGAAGAGTTTAACCAAACTAAATATTTAAAGGCTCAATAGTGGCTCCAAAAGGCTGTACTGTTAATTACAACCACAACATGACAGAGGTGAGCAGACATGATTCAGTTAAAAACGTAGAACTTGTCCTGAGGATGGCGCTAGAGGACAAGTCACTGGCATTAACAGAATTTGTTCTCTGCTTTCACAATAGATTTGGCAGGGCTCTAACAGCAGTTATCAACAAACGTTTTTATCTTTAATTCAAGACTTGACTAAAGTAAAAGGGACACAGTGTTAAAGGCAAAAAAATCTACTTCTAGTATCAAATGTACTCTGAGTATATCATATAATTTAAGTTTATTACTCAACCAAAAGCACATAGGCAGCATTTTGATGTTCCAGCTGGTGGAGGTGAAGTCATTTTTACTGTTTCATATACAGTCAGATAGTTCAATCAATAGCTGTTACTTCTGAAAAGTAATTTCAGAGGTCAGATCTGTTTGGAAAAAAGGGGAAATACTTGGTGCTGAACATAGTTGAGTAGAAGTACAACCTAACGGAACAGGAAAACTCATGCACAGAACAAGTCCTCCCAAGTTGTAATTAGTGCAGCAGTTGAGTAAATTCAGTTATTTACCACAGCAACTGATGATGATACTGTATGGAAGCCTTACAGGATAAAAGTAAAGTTTTCAGTTTTGGTGTCAGTGCTGATAAAGTGTGAAGTGCAGCAGGAACAGAGCGTCCCGTCTGCCCAGAGGAAAAATACAGCAGGAGCAGCTATATTTAAATACACAGAGAGAGAATATGAAAGGCTGCTTTGTCATTGCCTGCCTTCACCCCCCTGTGTGAGCCTTAGCAACCAGCTGCTTTACCAACACACACACACACACACACACACACACACAGTCGGTGGATGTAAAAGCGTGGGGCCCAGGGCAGTCTGAAGCAGAGCAGCTGAACAAAAGGCCCGACTTCACTTCTACTCAGCGCCACAGACACTCAAACTGCTCTGTACTGGTCTTCATCTGCACCTGTTGGTCTAAACCAGTGCGACTTGCTGCCGGCCAGCTGATGGAACGTTTACTGTGGAGAGTCGGTCCGCACAGAGGCTGATTTCTGATCATTTTAAATGACACCTCCATCAGGTTACAGTCTGACTTCATACACTAACAGTAGCATCTAACATCGACACCTAAATGGAAATCCTTTTTCTCAAACCTTTAATAATGTAACTGCTTCATACAACTGTGACTCCTGAATGAACGAGTGAATGTCATTAACTGACATTTCAGTTGTTTGCATCTCTTGCACTTTAACTTCTGTCGGTGTTTACATGATAATTTACACATTTCATAAGTTATAGTGCTGTGAGAGTAGAACAGGGTGATGGTTCATTTACTAGAAACCTGCTGAAGCCCACTACATATTTATATTTATGTATTTTAATATTAATGCTAACTGGCCTGTTTTGTATAGTAATGCTCAGTGTTTAGCTGTTTTTAACAACGGAAGACTCTATTTACATCTGGAAAATGAAGCACTTATGAAGGCCTGTGTGTGTGTGTGTGTGTGTGTAACAGTCCAGGAATGTGTTGCCGGCCTGATTATGAAAGCAGAGTAGAAACACTCTGATCATTTTTTTATTTTTTTGTAGCTGTGTGAGGTTAGCATCTATGCTACAGTTAGCATCTATTAGCTGCACTTGTGGAGTCAGATGCTGAGAAAGTCGACTCCCAAACGTCTTCACGACAAAAACAATGTGAAGCATTTGATCACAGTTATTTTTGTCATTCACAGACTCACACTGGAGGTCAAAGCATAATCAGTTTCACCGCCTGGTTTGCTAACATTCAAACCTGCTTGAAACTTTAGTCGCATCAACATTATGTTATTATAAAGTGTGAGAAATGTTTAAAGTCAAACTGTTGTCAGTCCACATTCATATACAGGTTTTAAAGAATATTACACAAAAGTGGATCATCCTCATGTACAGAAAGAAATATTTACATAATTTAATAAATTTTGGTTTTCTATAAACTCTCGTTTTATCATGATTTTATCTTTCAAAAAAACTTGGATTGAAGAGTTGCTGTAGTTAAAACATTTTAAATTTCCTGTTTTGTGAACAGGCCAACAGGAAGGTGCCACACTGTCAAAGTGATGATCGTGTTCAGAAGTATTACTGTTGGTAAATTACTAGAACGTACAACAGCAGCTTGTGTTTGCTGAGTGCTGCTGAACAGGGCAGCAGCAGCACGGATAACTTGTGTCACAGCGAGTGTGTATCTCACCTGTGTGTGTGGTATGTGCTGGCGAAAGTTCATGCTATTCTTCTGTTTGATCTGCTGCTGCTGTCTGAGCAGCGTCAGCAGGGCCGCCTTGTTCTGGCTCTGGGTGCTGGGGGGCCGTGGTGGCCCAGGCCCTGCCTCAAAGTGCGACAGAGGTTTGGTGTTGTTGTAGTTGAGCATGGCAGCCGAGGCCTGAGGCCCTGGTGCCGGCGGGTGGCTGAGAGGGGGACCTGACGCTGGGTGACCCAGCATGTTGGGGTGTCCAGAGGGCCCCTGCATGTAGCCACCAGCCCCTGCCTTGGGAGAGACCTTGTTGGACTGACCGGCCATCAGTAGCTGTTTCTGGGCATTAGGGTTGAAGTCCGGTGGGTACAGGGAGGGGCTTGTGGGCTTGTCCATTGCAAACGCACCCCCGAGTGGGTTCTGAGTGGTGTTGGCCATCTGGGGCCAAGGTGGGGGGTGTCCATGGGGCCCCTGGCTGTGGAACTTGGACCCCGGCTGTGGTTGTTTGTGCTGCATCTGGCCATGGAGGTGTTGGGCTCTCTGTTGTTGAGCAGCCAGCTGCTGGAGCTGCTGGGCGGGGGACAGGTCTTTAGGCACCGGGGGACCTGGAGGGAGAAGGTGGTTGGGGGGAGGTTGAAGCTGCCTGGGGGGCGGAGCTGGCTGGGATGGGGGCAGAGCAGGAGAAGAAGCCGAGGAGGAGGCGACGGGGGAGTTGGTGGGATGAGGAGGCGGCCCAGAGGAGGAGGACCTAACATGGGGGGAGCCAGTGCGAGAGTCCTGCTCGAAAGCCACTGAGGCTGGGGAAAACTCCGACTTAACGCTGACCAGATCCGGAGGGAGCAGACCCTGGGACGACTGCCCCCCACCACCACCTGCAGCTCCTCCTGCTCCCCCTCCCACCGCCCCAGCACCACCTGGAGTTGGTGCCAGCTCCAGAGGGTCTTTACGGTCTTCAAAGCCATCATTGAGAATGTCCTGGATGTCCTCGTAAGCCACAGTACAGTTCAGCTCCTCCATCAGCTCTGTCCACTCTTGCTCGTTCAGGTTGAGGTCAGGGAACAGGCTGTTGTTGCCGCCTCCTGACGGTGGCATGATGGGCAGGATGTCGTCAGGCTCCTGCTTCATCTCCTTTCGATGGAAGTCGGAACCAGACTCCCTGCCACTGTCTGTTGATTCACCCGCAGGCCCATGGGTGCCATTAGAGTTCAATGAATCGCTGATCCCCAACTTGGAGTCCAGTGGAGAACCATTGGTAGTGCCGTTGTCTAGACAGGCTTTCTTATTTGGTGGGAAACCGTCGCTGAAACCGTTGACCTGATCTCTGCCCAGCGGAGAACCAGCGCTCTCCAGCTTCCTCTTCACCGTCTCCTGCAGCTGGAGGAAGAAACAGAACCATGAGAGTTAGATATAAAAAAACAACAACAAAACAACAAGTAACCATCATCACAATGTCACAGACTTACGTGACAACATGATATGAGGCTGTGACCGATTAAACTGTCTTCATGATCTGCACTTACACATATCATGTAGTATCAAGGAACAGTGCACATCTATCCGCTGGGGATCTATAGTTCATACTGACATCCAAAGTTGCTTTATCATCCATATAAAGTTTTTCTTCTAAACCACTGGTTTAAAACATCTAATCTACTACCAAAATAGTTGCAGATTAAAAGGACTGTTTATGTAGTATCGAAGCACTACTAAATTATTAAAGCAACAATTCCAGAGGTGGTTACAATGTCTTAATTTAGACATTTGCATTATGAAATCAGGTTATTTCAGGGCACTGTGCAACAAAGCCAGCTGTCTAAATGTGACAGAATTTCTATTTCAGTACCTGCAGGGGCAGTTTTCCAGCTGCAGAGGGCGCTGCAGCTGAACAGACAGAACTAAGACAGTTGAAATCAGCAGTCATTGGAATAAAAAGCTGTCTGGCTTCTGAGCTGCTGCCGTTAATAGAATCGGCTGCAGGCAGGCTTACATAATGCAGATAACAAAGAGTCTCCTCAGAGCAGTCAGCAGATCACATCTGTCCACTGGGCGGGCAGCACGACCCATCAGGTCTGTTTGGAACATTCAGAACTTCCTCCGATGCCCGACCGAAACCTCATCAGATGATCCCCACACCAATAATGAAATAGACTCAACACCTGCGGTCTCCATAAAGACGACCTCACAGGTGAATTCTGGAGAACCTTTCTCTAGTGTTTATGGTTCAGAGATGGAAACAACCTGTTTTTTACATTTTAAATCTCCTACAGGCTTTGACCTTTTCATCTCCATCATATTTCCTATCAATGCCAATGAGTTAAAATAAAAAGATATTGTCTTTTTTATGCATGTGTCTTAGTCTTGTACACAACACAGCAGAATCAGAATGTAACTGTGGGGTTGTTCTGGGGGGTGGGGCGGGGGGGCTGGCTGCGGTCTAGATGTAACGTGATGATAAACAGGCTTTATGTTTACTCGATCAACATTTCATTGGTTTTTAATCTCACTGTCTGTAACTACTCTAACATAACGCTTGTTGTCAGTATGGATGGTAACAAGTTTTTTAACCTGTAATCAATAAAGAAAAATCATGTGATCAGGACGGGTTGAACCCGGCTCGTGTCAGATCTGTTTAAAAAAACAAAA
>JAQLOL010000026.1:28362416-28376702 GCA_029783665.1 Naso thynnoides
ACGGTGCGAGCAGGGGAGATGAGGTGATTGGATGAAGCTCAGGGACCAATCCGAACCGTCCGGCGCTGACGTTTCGGTTTGGTTGATTATTATGTCGTTTTTCAGCGGATATACGGAATGGATTTTTTTCCTTTTTTTTAACTCTTTATATTGTGTAGATCGGACTGTAGGACCATAACAGTCACATTAACGATGTTAATAATAAGTGCCGTGCGTCCAAATCGTAGACCATAGCTTTAACGTTACATTGCACACAGAAGTCACATGACCACAGCCACAAAACAACACTTCCTCTGTCATCACTAAAGCCAGACACATGGCCGTGGTTTCACCTGAGAGTGGAGGATTTTACTGATCAGCAGCGTCGCACAGATTCAGCTCTGATTAACACGGCGAGCTGTCTGAGCTCAAGGAAACACATCTGACAGCAGACGAACAAAGAGCTCAAGCCTGCAGGCGACTCTACGCGCTCAAACCGGGGCTGTGAGGTCAGTGTTTAAGCTTTAATGACCCATTTGTAGTTTGAATGGAAATGATTTGCATGTGTATATGAACACCAACATGAGTTTTGGGCCTGTTCTTCACTAAGAAATTTGCAGTAGACTAACAGCCACAAGATTTTTACTAGGGCTGCAACTAACGGTTATTTTTACGATTAATCAATTAATTATTTATTCCATGAAATGCCAAACAAGTATGAAAAATGCTCATATCAATTTCACATTGCCAAATGTGATTGTTTTCAAAACAACAGCCCAAAACAAAATGACTCCATTTTTATTATCATAAATGACACAAAAAAGCAGCAAATCCTCACATTTAAGAGGCTAAACCGGCAATTCTTTTTACTTATTTATTTTTAAAATGACTGAAACAATTAACTGATTATCAAAGCAGTTGTTGATTACTTTTTTCTTGATCGATTAATCAATTAATCGATTATTCGATTAATTGTTGCAACTCTAGAATTTACCACCATAACATCTCAGTCACACCACGAATTGACAAAGCAAGACTCCCTTACACACCATTAGACAAAACTTTGACATATTTCTGCTGTCGCATCTATAGAGTAGGGATGCTCTCTATTGATCAACTCTTGTTTTTAGTCAAACTATTTGATTTGAAGATCAGGATGCTTTTTAGTCACAGATCAGGAGGTGGGAGGAGCTGAGGTATCAGTGACTAGTAATTCAGTGATGCTCAGCTTTCCTATTTGTGTTTTCTGAAGTTTCTAGGACTCTTTAGGCGGTGCGTTTTGCTCACACCTTACTACACCTGAACTCCCACAACTGCAGCAGGCGACATCTTCGTGCCTGTCCCACACATCACACAATGACTGTCTGCACAGAGCGAAAGAGGACCAGGAGAGAGACTCTAACGCTTTTAGCACAAGAGCTGTGCACACCGTCGTCATTAGTTGCTTTTTGGAAATTAGGTGCTAAGAGGGTCTGATCAGTTGCTACATCTCTCCAGAAAGTCACAAAGCTGAAAACACGGCAGGTGTAATCATGTTCTGATTCAGAGTGTGCATGAAGAGTGAGGGGCGACTCACAGACAGCGCCTCGGGGTTTGTCACAGAGACAGACAGACAGAGAAGGACTAAAATAAAGGCGTAGGTCCGCAACAATTTCATGGTGTTTTAATAAAACCAATAACAACTACATGTAGATTTGCTCTTAATTTAATATTTAATATACAATGTTGCTGAGAATAAATATGCGATGTTACCGAATTAACAGGCCTAGAAGGCTTAAAGAAGAGCCCATGATCAGTGATCGGTATCGGATGACACAGCTTCCAGCCATCGTATCCTGACAGGGACAAACCAACTATAAAGTCAAGGTTTGCTTTGATTTCATACGGCCTCTCTGTACAAACACACAGTAACAAAACTGTGCTAACACTCCTCATTTCTTAAAGGGCATGTTGGTCAATATTTACAATAAGTAATCTATTTTTTCATATTATTCTTTCTCCAACAGCCATACTGATGAATTATTGTTATTAAGATATTTGTGCGTAATGCCCACCTTTGAGGAAACCAGTTCAGGTCTAACTGGACTTTGCAGATGTGGCTGGTGTCATCCACACCACATTACCAACGGTGGCTCCACACTACTCACCGTCTTCCTACATAAGATTCGGCACATCATTGTCTGCAACCTTATTATTGAATTAGCAAAACATTATTGTAGTATTGTACTGTGATCGCCACCACTGGTGTAAAACCTGTGACAGGAACCTGGATCCAATTTGAAAATGCCAGGTCTCATTTAAGGACTCCCTCTGAACACTGCCTACAGCTGTCCCTCTTGGTAACTACACCAGCCTAAATTTGGTTTGTGTCCGTCTGCCGCTGTGGAGTCACACTTCAGGGCTCACTCACCGCTATCAGGGTGCTGTTCCGGCTCTGCTCAGCCGCCGTCCCTCCGGCCTCTCCGTGCTCCGCGCTGCCGCCGGCGCCGCCGCTGCCTCCCGGCGCTCTCTGGCCCGCCTGGTCGCCAGTGGGTTGGGGCTGCCGGTGCTTGTTGGACCGTTTGGCTTTGGCCTGTAGGCAGCGCTGGTGCAGGGCGAAGGTCTGCTGCCTCTCCAGCTCCAGTCGCTCCAGCGTCGCGTTCTCGTAGCGGCTCTCGCAGCTGTTGTGATGCTGCCGGAAGAGCTCAATCCTCCGGCGGAGCCTCTCCATCACCGCACTGTGTCGCGGTGTAACAAAATCCGCCATCATCAATACAGACTTGTAGTAAACTCCCGGCTCAGGTTTCGTCCATAAAATGCTGAATTTGGCTCTTTTTCTCTCTGGGCGTCTATACACCCCCCTCGCCTTTTACAAAGACTCCTGTGCTGGCTCCATGGAGGCGACCTTTGTCTTGCTAATGGCCTTCAGTCACAGCGGCACTCACTGCCGAAGAGGAAAATTAAGGTTTTTCGGTGCAATACCATACAGCCTCCTGAATTATCTGATTTAAACCTGTGTGTATAGTTTGAACCTTGTTAAATACAACAGCTCATTTAACTCGCTGTGTAGAGCAGAGCTACTGGGAGTCTTGCTAGAGCCACATTCCGCCTGAGTTAAACCCCAAATCCAAAACACAAACCTCCGATTTATCCCTGTGCTATGAAAACAAACCACCGCCCGCTACTTTTTGCACTCACCCTTTAAATAATTCACAGTACATTTCAATTTCCAATCAATGAAACTGTTCTCTCTCGCTGCCAAACCACGTCTCGTTTAGCTAAGTTAAGTTAGCACATTCCTCCACTCAAAATCAAAGTTAGAGCGTCGAAAATTCTTTATAAATTTATCTAAGCTGCCATTTAGATTTGCTTGTTGTGGGGCTTTCTCGAGTTGAATTCGGACTTTCCCTCCATTTATTTGCTATCGAGAGTGTTACACTGCGTGTAAGCATCGTTACGGGTGTGCAACTTGCCTGAAACTTTATTTTGTTCAAGTATTTGTAGTTAGCTTGATTAGCGGGACAAGAGCTAGCTGGCTAGCAAAGGCTAACAACTTGGTTTCCTCACAAACTTGGCAGCTATTACTCGGCTAATAAAATCGTTATTATATCTACCAGGACAGTTTCATATATCAGAAGATAACCGATAAGACTTTACAGACATATGAAGCTCAGTTAGGTTTTAGATTCACTTACTGTGAAAGTGTTGCTGTTCGCTCTTCCTACAGCATCTGTCTAGCAAACAGCTGATCCTCCGCCTCCTTGTAGCCGTTAGCAGCTATTTCCTACCACTGTTTTGGGTAGACAGGCTAACGATAGCTCGACTAGCTGGCTGGCAGCATAGCTAGGTGGCTAGCCTTGAACATTTAAATAAAGAATCATACTTTAAATTTATTTCTCCCGAGGTGCCGGTGCGGATAATCACCCCGTTGGCCGGACCCGAGTCGGGACGTGTAAGGCGTTTGAGCGGATAAGAGATTTGTCAAGAACGGGCTAACTCTGTCCCTCTGTGCTGTTTCTATTGTTTTCCAGCGGACAGGCAGGTCTACGCCGCCATCTTGGAAACTTTCTCTTTTTTTTCCATCAGCGACAAGAGGAATGTTCCTGCTCCCGCCTCACCGATGATTGACAGCGGAGAACGCCAACCGCCATGTCCAAGAAGGAATCTTAAAATATCCAACGTAATAATCACACCGAAGTGATATATAACTGACGAAAAATAAAGTACTTTTCATTGTTGTTTATTAAACTGCAATTCCGTTCAGCCAGTAATTATATGGAGGCAGGTAGCTCAGTGTTAATGCTTCTGCTATCAGTCAAGAAAAACCACAGGCCCGCCTACTTCCGGGTTAGCTTCTGTTCCAGGGGTTCTCAGGTCTGCGTAAACTTTCCATTTAAATATTCATTTAATTTCCCCTCTGAAAGTTTTAAACACGAGGGTTTGCTGTCCATATGGACAATTGCAAAGCCATTCCCACCACTGAGAGAAAACAAAATGTACATGTTCAGAAATTAGGAAAATAAAAAATGATCAAGTGAGGTCAGGATTATGAGCTAGTATGGCAAAATTATGACTTTCAACACACCTTGAAAGTCAAATTTGAAATTTTAAGACAGAATTACTGCTGGGTTTAGCTAAATTAAAATAATTTAATGCTGTGTTTATATGTCAAAATATAAGAGGACATTTCTAACTCCTGCAACTTTCTTGACATAAAGGAAAATTTGGGTCAAGACCAATTTTGTCTTGTAAGCTTTGAAATACTTTAAATTTTGACATCCAAACTTCGGCTAATGTTTTCTACGTGAGTGCGATTTCTTCACTTGTGCCCAGACAGAAAAAAAAATGACAGAGTGACTGAATATAAACATACCATGAGACCTTTTATTTTCAGTTTCACTTGGCAGATATGAGCTTTCATAAATATTAGCAGCTGTAACGTGGACAATAAACTTCACACTCCAGTGGTGCAAGAGTTAAGTTTTAGTAAACAATGTCTTGTCATGGGTTAAGTCCTAGACATTGATCATGCCACTGTTAGTGATCAGTAACTAGATTTCCCATAAGCCTGAGTGACAGGCACATGAATCCACACCTGATGAGAACGTTATTTATGCCTAAACAATACCAATGATCAGCTGGGCTCTCACTGATGATAGTATGAACTTCTCCTGCAGTCAACTCTAAAAAAAATTAATCACACTTTGCAGCCCAACTCTGTTTCCATTTGGCCTTTTTATTCATCAAAACAAATGACTGCTTGTCCACACACACACACACACACACATCAGGCTCCATCATCACAGTATTTCTGTGGTGTGTCAGCAGGTCCATCGCTCTACAAGTGTGTACATCAGAAACAGGCAGGGCCAACAGTTTAGTTCAGACACAATGTCAACAAAATACAGAGTCATGGAAGGTTTCACCAGCAGATACAGTGTTCAGTCTACAGTCTGTTAGCTAGGCAGCTTCAGCCGGACATGTTCAGAGAAAACAAAGACTCTGACACTAATAAAAGAAGGGAGACGATGAAGAGCATGGCTGAAAAACACATTTCAAGAGGAATGCTGCTGCTGCTGCCGCTGCTGCTGCTGGAGGCGATTTGTCCTAAAGCATCATATTTTGACACTTTGACTTTAGACAACAACAAAGGGAAAAATAAAGACTAAAAGCGATGGAGTTACAGCCAAAATTTAACTAGCTTGTGTTTATTCTAACAGGAGAAAATAAAGGTTAGAGGTCACCTGACACGGACGCAGGGGCCTCCAGCTCACCTCGAGGCCCAAAATCTGAACTCACCAACAGCCAGAGCCGAGTACATCAGACCAGCTCTGGCTATTTCCCCACCCACCATCTCTAGTCAACCGCCCAGTCAAACCCATCAGCCAATCGCTGCAGAGCTTGCTCATTGTTAGATGGAAGAGCCAATCCTGACTGGAATAAATCAACAGAAAAGACACTTGACAGACTTTAGCTCTTCAACTGTCTGAAAAAGTGAAGTATGACACGGGACAAACACAGACACGTCACCCCAAAGATACAAGACTGGACCAACGCAGTTATTTTGCCGTTTCACACGCTTACAGTTTCACAACAGCAGTTTTATTTCAGATTTTAAAAGTGAACTTTCCAAACTGTGCGGTGATGTCACAGGTTGAGGGAGCATGCTCACTCAGTCACACTGAAATTAAAGTCTGAAAGTCACTGCTTCTTTACAAAATGTCATCTCGTGCTCTCATCTATTCTGCATCATGATCCCAAGATGATTTCATGGTTAAAAAAACACACACATTACTAATAAACACCCAAGCTGTCATCTTTGTAGGCAAACTTCATGGAGTTATTTCTAATTTCATGAAAGCCCTGTGAGAGTTTTAACACTACTGAGAGAAAGTCAGACAATTTGTTCTGATGGTGCTGGAGGAAAGGTCAGAGGTCGCCAATGTCATGTTGGAAATCTGGTCAACAGTTGCCGAGATGTTCAGCTCAGGATCAGAGTGTTGGACAAATGAACAGACAACAGGATGAACTTGACAGAAGAAAACATTGCTCATGTTTGGTTTAACTTTCCAAACTTCTGTAAGTCAGCCAGTTCTGATGGTTCCTGTTCTGTCTTTAATCATGGTCCACTCACTAGTCCTTTCTGGAGCTTTACGCTGCATCTCAGTCCTCACATTTGATGAAGTTTCCTCAGTTCAAGGGAAACAAAGTTTGGCTCATCCGTTGGGAAGGATAAATGTCTGATCTTTCACACCTGGACAGACTCCGTCCCTCAGTGAAGACCGGGAAATGCAGTTGCAGGCTCTAAAGAAAAGCTAGTCAGTGAATCTTGAGTTCGAATGATTTTTTAAAAAATGGTCAAGAATAAACTCTGCCACTCAAGTTCCATCTGGTTTAAACATGGGGCTCAACTCCAGCATGGATTCAGGATGAATGTGGCAAGTTTGGAGATGCTGCAGGTGGACAGGTGAGAGAGTAAGCGCCTGAGTTTTCCCTTAGTGCCTTTTTCTTTTCATGTGGGGTTGACGAAAGAGGGACTCTGTCTGTCCACCTGCCGACACCACAAGTTTTAACTTCCAACAAAGATGACAGCAGCTCAGAGATGGTTTGCAGCTGATGCAACAGAAACAGAGAGAAAGTAAAGAAGGCAAAAAATACCTGGAGGTGCAGGGATTTTCCTCATTGAACAACATAACTGTGAAGCTGAAATGTTGGCTGAGAAACCACTGCAGATCAAGTTTTGCCTGGGAGGCAAAACTCAGGGACTGAAATTCTGAACACACATTTTGACTGGACAGGAAGAACCAACCAGTCATACGAGCTGCTATCATGTTTGTTTGGATTCAAATCTTACAAATAAGGGAGGAGAACCAGCGAACGAGAAAATGTTCATACAAGCTTTTAAAATAATGGGACTAGAAGAGTGAAAACCTCTTATCTCCAAAGTCTCCCATGTCTTTCATTCACACCAACACCACACTGGGAGATATGAGGTTATTCTATGTTGTTACTAATGAGGGGTACAAACAGGTTTTTGGCCTCACAAGTTCATCTGCTGCCATCATCACGCTGACTCGACTTTTGTAACTGAGAAACGCTCCGCGTGCAAATCCAGGACCAGTCTGACGAGATCCACCTGAGTGCCAGTTAACGCACACTTGTGTCTCACCTTGACCTGACAACAGCATGTGCACTTTAATCCAGCTCAAACGCTTTCTCTGCTTTGTGCTTTGGTGACATCTGACCTTCCCCGCTGGCATCAGGACAATAAAACACAGCACAAACACTGAGGAGACTGTGTGTGTTTCTAATGTGGCTCACAATAAACTAACAGTTTCAGAAAAAAACGACCAAAGACAAAAAAATGAGACATGAAAAAGTAAGTAAACGTTGTCAGCTGGAGTGCTCCCGGTTGTTATGTTGCATGCTGAGGCCAATCTCTAGATTGTGGGTTACTTAATGATGCTAGCAAGCTAATTTATAAACACTAGGAAGGCTAGCTGTTAATGGGTAAATTAGCTTTTAGCTGGCTAGGTGTTGGTAAGCAAGTTATTTTTTGGTGGGCTTGTTAGCAGTCAAATGTTTTGCTAATAAACAGAATGTTTGTAACCCAAGCAGCATGATAGAAAGCTGATTCTAAAACAAGATTCCACATCTGTGGTGGGCCAATTCCGCTAATTTTCATTCTCCCAGAACGCTAAAAAATAATTTGTTAGCAGGTGAATGGACATGTTGCTTAGAAGCTAATTGCTAGCCTGGCAAACTAGACATTTGCTGGAAAGTTAATATTATTTCCAGGCTAATTGGTAGCTTCCAGTTAGCTAACTGGCAAGACTTTTAGTTTGCAAATTTCTGACAGTTTGTTGGACAATTCTGCCTACTTTTAGCCTAATTACTACCTTGGTGATTGTGGGCTACTTCAGGTTGTTGGCCGGCTAGTGACAGTTGATATGTGTCTGTCACAAGATTAGCATTTGTTCGTAGTGTATTGAACAGGCTAAGTGGCAAGATTTGTGGCTTAATTTTCTTTAAACTTTATGGTTATCATCACTGATATTTAGGCTAATTAGCAGTCTGTTAGTAGGCTAATCAGGACCATGGTTGGCCAGAGCGGGTGTTGATAGCCAAACATCCATCTGTCAGGAGACAAATTAGCAGTTTTTTTAGAGGGCTAATTAGCAGGCTGCTGTTAAGTGGAACACTTGCGAGCTGAGGGTGGAGCTGCCAGGCGGTGAGCAGTGTGTGGTGCATCAGACAGGACGGGACATGTTTATCCGTGTGTTTGAGCCTGCTCAGGTGTTAAGGAATGATGCAGGAAGTTTTAGTTAATCTCAGGTAATCTCTTTCAAAAACAAAAATCCTTTTAATCAAGCTACTCAGTCCTGTTCATACTGGGATCATCACCATCATTATCATCATCATCATCAGGCGTCCATATTGAAGGTCTTGATTAGTTTCCTGCTGCTTTAAACAGGTTCCATTTAGGCTTTATCGCCTCGGAGCAGAAGAGTGTTGTTTGAGAGGGGGGTAATTTCAGGAGGGGGGTGGGGTGGGGGTGGGGGGGTGATGAGGTTAGGGCTGTGGATTCAGAGATATCAGTCCCTTCTGACTTTCCTGTTCCTGGGAGATCTCCGCAGAACGTCATCCTCCAACTTCTACAGACAATGAGAGAGAAATTTTCACATTCAGTCTCTTTATCCATTCAAACATGGAAGTTACATTTGTTCCACCCACGGCTCTATTTTCCAGAAAAACATTTGTGTTGAACAGAACAATGTTGACACAGTTTACTGTATGTTTCCTCAAGTCAAACTGCACTCAACCAAATGTAATTTTTATAATGAGGCTGCTGAATTTCTTCAAACCATGATTACGAGCAGCTGAGTGTGAGGAACGATGTCATGATCCTCATTTTAATCTGACTCTAACATGGCAGGAATTCCTGGAAACTACAAAATTCTCCTCTTTAAAAAAAATACAAAAACAAGAACAAAAAACAAAACAAAACAAAGTCTTAAGTGGCACAACAACTGCTGGCGATGATGTCTAAATAAACTCTTACATTAACTGTAACCTGATGCATTTAGACAATAAGTAGCTACACACAGCCGCTGGTTTCACGTCTTCAGCTGCCTCAAACACATAAAACATGTAAAATAATAATCTGAATCACACATTACAGTTTAATGTCCAATTATCTGGCTGAATGCTACTGCAGCCTCACTGAGCCAACATGGTGTCAAAGCACCAAACTGGACCAAATTCAACTGAAAATGAATTACACTGGTTATAGTTTACATTTACACAGAACATACAAGAGATTCGATGTTGTTTCTTTATGTGTAGAGAACACAAAGCTGTTAAAAATCTAGATATAAAAATCTTGTATCGCTCCCGTTTGATTTGACAACAAACTAGATAAAAAAAAACTTTACAAAGAAGCGCACCTGAACACAGCAACACACTGACATGACGCTGCAGGAACCCTTAAAGTTTTGGGTTAAACATCTTCTGTCAGTCATCTCCTCACCTCATCAGCTGTCGCCTCCTTCTCTTCCTCCTGCTCTGCTTCCTCTTTCTCGGCAGGACTTTCCTCTTCGTCACTCTTCTCTTCTGCAGCTGACAGAAAAACAGACTCCATCAGTGACGGACAGCCGGAGACCACAGAGGGAGAAACAGAGCTTTCTGAAATCTAGACACTGTACCAACCTGGACTGCTCTTTTCTGCATCTTCAGCCTTCTCCTCTGCCTTCTCCTCCACCTCCTCCTCCTCCTCTTCCTCTTCTTCCTCCTTTACGTCGGGCTGAGGTTCATCTGTCTTTTTGTACTCTGCTGCAGGCGTCTCTGGGCTCTTCTTCTGCACAACAAACAGGAAAACAGATCAGTTGCACTTCTCAGGCACAGACTCAAGAATCTGCGACTCAGGACTTGTCAGGAGCTCCTCAATGCTGCATACTGATCCTAAAGTGAACCTGTCGAGTCAAAGGCACAAAACACTTACAGGTCTGCTGTTTGTGCATACAGCACATGCGAAAAGAGTTTCAGATCACTGCTGCACATCTGGGATTCAACTGGCTGAATGTGTTTGGTCTTACTTTCAGGCAGCTACTGGTTTATTTGACTTGTGCAAAAAATCTACATGCAGAAACAAGTTTATTAATTTGCATTTCCTTGGTTTTAGTGAATCATCACAAAGCTGGGTGCTGAACAGTAAACATTTCAATGCAAAATGCAACAACGTTGTTGTGGAATTACAGTCTAATTGCCTAATGGCAACATGTTTAAAAACTTGACAATAAATTTTCTCACTTAAAGAAATTCTCAACATGGTAAAACAATGAGAGCTTAATAACTTATAGTAGTGTCGACTGTTGCTGGTGACCGATGGTGTTTCACGAGTAAACACAAGAACAGAGACGAAGGAAGACTGATGTCTAGACTACAGCAGCACAGAAACACAACAGCTGGCGGCAGCAGCAACACACACACACACACACACACAAATACAACACACAGGAAGCTAACAGCTAACAGCCGCGTCAGTCACCAGGCCCGAGGAGGCAGGGCGGTTTGGGCGTCCGGCTTCATTTAACTCTTCCTGTAAGGTGGTGAGACTCAACTGACCCTGAGCTGATCCTGACGACCTCTGTGGACAGTCTCACACACACACACACACACACACACACAAACACACACACACACACACACACACAAACACACCCACACACAGGGACATCAGCACTGCTGACAGGCTGCAGAACAGTTTACAATTAATGCCAAGCATGAGGGGTCAGTGCACTTACATGCACGGTGAAGTTGAGCTATGGTTCAAGCTTAATTAGGCTGTTTAATTCGACGACGGTCGTACAAAAACAGAAGAAGAACAGATTTACTGATGGTACGTATGTGGGCGGCGATACGCCCTGTTCAGCTGGTTGCTGTTAGACCTTAGATGAATGTCACAAAAACTAAAGATATGCACATTGACTTTAGAAAACACCCCCAGGTTCAGACACCCACAGAAATAAAGGGTCAGGTGCTGGAGTTTGTGGAAACATATAAATATCTTGGCACAATTATTGATAACAAGCTTCCATTTGAAGCAAACTGTGAAGCTGCGTTCAAAAAGGGAAACCAGCGTTTGTATTGCTCGAGGAAATTGTCTTCTTTTCATGTTGATCGAACCCGACTGACTCTTTTCTATCGTGCTTTTATCGGAGCCACTTTATCTTTCCGCCTGCTGTGTTGGTATGGCAATCTTTCCCTTAAAAATACGAACTCCCTTTGTCAGATCGTAAGGTGGTCCAGCAGGCTGACTGGTGAGCATCAGCTCCACCCTGAATCCCTGAACATCAGGCAGCTTCAGAGGACGGCCGCCTCCATCCTGCCTGATGGCCCCACCCCCTGCACTATGAATTTCAGCCCCTCCCATCAGGCCGCAGATATAAACTGCCAGCCTGCAAAACAAAAAGATATAGAGAGAGCTTTGTCCCCTTAGCAATCAGGCATATAAACAAACAGATGGCAAACCACACCAAATAAATAACAGCTATGTGGGTGGGAATGTGTGTTTGTGTATGTGTGTATGTATGCATGCACATGTGTACACGAATATATACACATACTTTTTGATCCCTTTTTAAATTCTTAAACTTAAAATTTTTAAATGTTTTAACTGTGAATTTTTACCTATTCACTCATTTATTAACTATTTAACTTATTTTTATGATCCCCGCCCTCTGATTGCATGCAACGGTGCACTTTTATCTGACACTGTTCACTGTCCTATTACTATTATTGTTATTATTAGTGCTATGTGTTCTATGTGTTGAATGTTTTATTGTGTTTGAATGTTTTTTGTGTGAAGAAAGCCTTCTCACTGGCTGCAACCCAAATCTACCCTCAGGTACAAATAAAGTTACCTTGACCTTGACCTTTTTGTCTCACCAATTCTAGAGATGCAACTGTGGCAAGTGAAAAAAAGTAAGTTTCAGTGCTCATTCCTATTTTAAGATGCTTGAAATGGTATCTGGCTATGGCTATGTATGAAAAGGCTTGAAGAGCCAGCAGGAAGAAAGAACATACAGACAGTTGTTGCTATGGAGACAATACACCAACTCATCTTGTTGTGAATCTTTGATCTGAACTGGATTTCACCTTTCATTTGGATCAGTTTCACCCAGAACTAAAACTAACAGATCTAAAACTTAATAAACAGACTTAAACCTGAAACTCACCAACCCAACCAGGAAAAACAGGCTGCCAGGAGCAACGACCAGTTAAGACTTTTGAAAGTCATGAAGATTGGACTTTAGGTCTTTGGTTTGTTAGTGTTTATTCATAATATTTATGTCACACTGGTCTCTGATATGTGAGAGCTGTCAAGAATAAGCATATACAATTTAAGCAAACCACAGTGTTATGACAAAAATTATTATTATTTTGTTTTTTTAGCAAAAGTATTCACATATAGTTACACTGTGATGTTTTATTTTTCTTGAAGATATCTTGATGCTCTGAGATCACATATTATGGACATAAACATTACTTAATTTACAGTAATCATGTATCATTTGATGACTCATATGCCAGTCAGCTCAGTCTTGACTTTTCATGCCTCTGTTACAGATTCAGGAATGTGCATAACCAGTGTGCAGTGTGAAAGTGATTAACTTAACTTTAAGGCCAAAGAAGTTTAGCTTCAAAACAAGGAGTCCCTAAAAAGTGACAAATGTTTGTCAATAATCATAAAATTTAGAATTTATGTCCAGATTTACAAAACTGAAAAATTAAGGGAAATCAATCTCTTCTCAAGTATCGGAAAGTATTTATTTTTAAACAAGCCCCATTTGTTGTCTGTTGTTACTCTCACTTCCTATTGACGGAAGCAACACGAAGGCTCTTATCGCTGTTTGTTTTCATTAAATCATCCTTGCAATCTATTACAAAATCCTATATTTTTTCTGCCTTGCACACACCTTTAAAAGTAAAATCCTATCTTATTGTTAGAAACAAGTATTTTTTTTAACCTGGAAACAAACAAATATATGAAGAGGATTACAACTTAAAAAAGAAAAAAAAAACTGTGTAGTTAAGCACTTCCTCAAAAGTTTCACAAGACCGAGATGAATGATAAGTAGAACAGCACATTCCTGTTCAGAGCCACATTCAGGCACGCTGCACCATCAACCACAGATACCAACTAAACGAGAAGCCCAATGGATGTGGGAGAAGCGATCTACACGTTGCTGGAGGTGCTCATCGCTGTCAGCTGCTGTCTTGGTAATGTGTTAGTCATTTTGGCGCTGTGGACCAGTAAAAGCATTCAGCAGCCGACCTTCTGCCTCATTGTCTCTCTGGCTGTGGCTGACTTCATGGTTGGCTGCGTGGCCATACCGATGGCTGTGCTGGTGGACGGTCGAGTGAAGACTTCGTTCCACGGCTGTCTCTTCATCAGCTGCACGGTCATCCTGCTGACCCTCGTCTCAGTTTTGTCTCTGGTGGCGATCGCGGTGGACAGATTCCTGCGAGTGTATATCCCTCTCAGGTAGGATGATTTGGACATTCAAATACTTATGGTTTAGTGAGCAGAATAATCTCATGTTGTTGGTTTTACACTATTTGTTTTAAGCTCCTATTCTGTTACTCCAAGTTTGATTTATCATGTTGGTTGTCGCTTTTTTCCTGTTTTTCCTCACTTCCCATTTCATCACTTCAGTGCATGATATGACTGTCTGATACCAATATTGCGGTTGTCTATTCTGTATTATCATGTCATTGCCCTCTTTAAGTCAAACTGAAATTAAAAATGTTATTTTAATCATTTTA
>JAQLOL010000026.1:28403412-28414406 GCA_029783665.1 Naso thynnoides
GCTGAGATGGCGACACAGAAGAGTGAAGCCATGAGAGATACTGTTCTACACACACACACACACACACACACATTTATTACACTGTTACAATTACTAAAGTATCTTAAATGACATGAAATGAATAAAGTTTGAAAGGCAGCAAGAAAAACATCTTTCAGATCTCATGAAGACGTCCCTTCTTGTTTTTATCTGTCCTCGTCCTGTTGATCTTTCACGTCCTCGTTTCCATCAGCCCTTCATATCTTCTGCCACTCCTCCTCTCTCCTGGTCACTGTTACCGTGGTAACCACCTCTACCTTCTCAGTCATCTCTTTGTCCCTTTGTATCCTCAGTTTGCTTTAAGTGTTGGTGGATTTTTTTTTAAATCTCTTCTTTCCTCCCTCTCTCCTCTACTGGAAAAGTCTGAAAACGAGCCCCAAGTTTTGTGACTGATTACTGGTTCAGAAACTGGACTGGTTTTTATTTCAACTCACATCAAATGGCAGAACCTCCACTGATGTGTTGAAGAGTTTGTCTCCTGGATGTTCGATGTTTCCGCTCCGAAAGAAAAACCTGATACATAAAGACAGACGGTCAGACAATCAGACAGACAGACAGACAGACAGAGTCCTGTTCATACACAGTGAAGTAAATGATCGATATGGTAGCAGTAATGGTAGCTACAAGAGTACAACCAGTTTTAGCTAGTCAGTCCTCACACCTGTCTCGTTGAGGCCTTGTTAACCACCTTTTACTCCCCTAAATTATCCAGGTACCATCTTAATATCAGGGAGGATTTCCTCCATCCTGGAACAACCTGTGTTTCCCTCAAACACGTGAAACCAGAGTATCACATGGTTCCCCTCACACCCTGTGACCCCTGTGACCTTTGATCCGACCTCCTTTAGCTCCTTGTTACCGACCTCTCAATGCGGACAGGGGTGAAGAATCGTATCCGTATGAAGTCCCCCGCCACAGGTGTGAAGGCCCAGAAGAAGTCCTCCCCCAGGTACGCTTTCTCCAGGGTGAAGTGCTGGTACGTCTTCAGGCTGGTCGTCACCTCAGCCAGCGGGTTGGCGTGACCTTTGTGGAGGGTTTGTTTCCCAAAGTCCTTATCCTGCAACGAACCACTGAGTTCAGTTTAAGGCATTTATGCAGAGGAAGCGACGTGGTTCTGTTCTGCTGAGCCTGTGTGTGTGTGTTCGCTCACTGCATCAACAGAAACACCGCGATGACTCCACTGTGCACTGACCAGAAAATAACCTGAGCCGTTAGTCACTGCAGACTGCCAGCAGTGTCAGAAACAGACTGGTATCTGTGGCAGCTTCGTTCGCCGCTCTGATGACTAATCCAGTTTGAGTCCAGAGACACTCGCCGAGACGCAAGCGAGCAGCAGAGGCATGACGTCACCAGCTGTGTTATTTTCAGACAGGTCGCTTTGTTCAGAGATGTTCATAAAAGAATCTCATCGCAGGGACAAATTTCCAGCCTTCAAACCTGAAATGCAGTGAGTTTGATTCAGGACAGCGTCGGCATATTTACAACTTGATTTGAACATTCGATGGAACTCATTCGTCATCTTTGCTTGGTTCTGTTTATGTTTGTTTAAGGATCGCTCTTAAATGGATCATTTACATTTAGAAAATACGCTTGTTTGCTCTCTTGCCAAAGCTTAGATGAGACGATCGATCTGTCAGATCAATCTGAGGAGCTGAGAGGTGGATGAGAGGTGGATGAGAGGTGGTCTGACTGACTTTATGCTGCACTGACTGTCTGCAGCTTCACATTTATTTAATTTAACTCTTATACTGGGTGCACAGACATGCGAGAGGTATTCTCATCCAACCAGGAAGCAATAAAATACGCATATTTCCCAAAATCTTTGCAGAAATGTTGAAGTGGACCAGTCTGAGAGACGACCGTCGCTGACAACATGTGATTTCTTTTTGTTCACTGACAGCTTCTTCATTTTCACTGCAGTGATTATTTCAGGTTGTTTCTCACATTGAACAGATCTCTTGGTTTAACTCTTAACATGTGAATAAATCTCACTTTCACTTTAATTCTTTGAGTTGAGCTTTGATTTTTAAAAACTCAGAGCTGATTTTCTCACTAACCCTCAAAGATTGGAAGGTAATAGCTGTGTTTAGTCTGTGTACAGCCTCCCATGCAGGCCGGCGTCTGTGGTTCACTCCCCACATCGAGGAGGCTCTGATCCTGGATGGCGGATCAATATTCAATTGATTGGAGCAGATTGCAGCAGCAGTCAGCGGGGCTAATACCCATCGCTCTTAACACAGTAATCAAAGGCAGGCGGAGGCGCTCGGCTCCGAGCGGTGGCAGGAAGCTGAGCTGCCACCGCCATGAGAAACTGCAGCTTGTGTCTGAACGCTGTGACTGCGGAGGCCTTTAATCTCCGTCTCTGCAGACTGAACTTCGACTGAACTTCATCTAGTTTCCCTGAACTTTAAACTCTGACACTGCTGCAGAAAGCTTCTGTCACAGCTTCAGTGCATTTTACAGACTGTAAATTCTCTTTCCCAGGTGTGAGAAAAAATGTTGTTGCATTGTTTTACTTGCACCGGGGAGACATTCAACAGAGGAGGTCCCGCCTCGTGCACATTCAGACGTCTGGAGGTTGAGCTCGTTCATGTAAAGCTGCTAAACTTTCATGTGAGAGAGACAAGTTTTTGTGTCACTGTTGTTTTCCAATATTTCACAAAATCTTATTTAAAAACAAGAAAGTATTGTCATGAGCAGCAGGGCTGCGACCTGTAGGAGTTCGTACTTGAGTGGATAAAATGTTTCCTGCTAACTGCTCCGATTGTCCTTTGGCTCCTGCAGAAAAAAGCTCGTGTCACAGGTTCGCCATTCATCAGGTTGTTAGAAATGATTTGTTTAAACAAAATGCAACGTGTGAAACATTTCAGGTGAGGCGTCTATTAAGTCTTTGATACTGCAGAACATAACTTCATGTTGGGATTTGGTGAGTTTTTGGTAAAGCTGTCAGGGTGAGGAGCTGAGTGAGCAGTCGATTAGTTTGTTCTGGTGCAAAGACTGTACAAACTAGCTAGAACAAGCTAACTAAACTGAAACTTTCTTTGCTCTTTTACGCACTAAACTGTATGTCTGACAATAGCTTCAGAAAGCTAGCGCTATGCTACTCTTACTTTGTTTAGCGTTTTCCAGCTGCTCCAGCTGTGCCCTGTGCGCTCAGTCCGTCTGTCTGGTCTGTGTCCTTTAAACTTTCCAGAGACACGATGAACAAAACCGCATTAACTGACTCAGGTGGTTTCCACAAAACATCCAAAACATCGGTCACCATAAACACGCTCTGTGCCGATTTTACGCCAAAACAAATGAACTGGCCGCTCACTCACTCAGTCACTTCCGGCTCACTTCCAATATTCGGTAAATTCCTTTTCCAGTGAGATTCTGTCGTTTGTAAATTTGTTTCAGGACGGTTAAAAGTGTTTCACATCTTGTAAATTTGTTTTGTCTTGAGTAAAAGTCTTTTGTTTATGTAATTTTGTTGTATAAAATGTAAAATGTTATCCAAACTGTAAATTTGTCTCAGGCTTTGTAAGCGTTTTGGACTTTTTTTCACACTTGAATGTCAGTCAGCAATATTATGGATGAGGAGCTGCTTGGATATTGGAGTGCCCAAAGGGAGTGATCTTGGGTCGTTGTTATATAATATTTTCACAAATGATTTACCACTCGTTTTAAATAAGGCCAGCGTATCAATATATGCAGATGATTCGACTCTATTCATGTTGGCACCCCCATCTTTTGACGTGTTAACAACCCCAGATCTGGGGCTGAAAAGTTTCATAATCAACCTGAGTCGAAGCTTTGCATAATTTATATATTTTTGTTGAACAATTCCAAGAGACCAAACTTCTGGGAGTTATTTTAGATTGCAAATTATCATAGACGAAACACATAATAAGACGGTTGTTAAAATGTAAAATCATTATTGCATTGTTGCGATGTAAAGAAGAGTGTAAGAACCTCGGGAAGAACAGCTGCTGCAATGCAGGAGTTAATGAGGATCCTAAACAAGCAAACAAACAAACAAATAAACAAACAAACATACCCAACATCTCCTGTATTTGCACACCACAATTTTCTTATAAAATATTTTTACGCTATATTTATTTTCATACTTAACAGTTTTCTGTATGTATGTAGGCTATATGTCTATATACACATCACATGTTCTCTTATTTGTACACAATGTCTTATCGGCACTTTACTGGTCTGAACTCTGGTTAGATGCAAAAATGTATTTTGTTGTACTTGTTCTATGTGCAATGACAATGAAGTTGAATCTAATGTGTTGATCTCTTTCTGTCCTGTCTGAAAATCATGAAGACAACAATCATTCAGATTACTTCGGCCCTCAGTCACCATGAGATTATCGACACCAAGAAATGGCAGAAAACTCTTGTAACATTAATCTGAATTTTCAAAAACATCCTCCCCCCCCCCCTCCCTCTAGACACGGGCTATCAGTGACCATTAGGATGTGATTGCTCTTAACTACCATCCAAGTTCAAGGACACGAGCTAATAAAAAGAATTAAAAGTAATAAAAAAGAACAAAATGCTCTTAAACCAAAGAAACCTTCTCCTCAAATATGTCAACAAGGCAGGTAACACAGCTCAGTTCATCATACTCAACACTAACTGTGAAGAGTCAGAGAATTTTACTTTTTAAACAAAGACACTGATGTAACTACGCAGACATGTCAGCGTGCCGTAGGAATGTACATGCAGTTTTCATGCAGTTTCATCATCGTGACTCAGGACCTTTTTTGACTTCTGATTTACAAAAAAAAAACAGTTTTTCTCTCCTTTTACATGCTTTTAAGCTGCCCGCCCAGAACTTACTGGAGCTGTCCGAGCTCTGCATGAATCACGCTACGATCAAACATTTCGGACTTTGGCCGTCGCCGCTCTCTCCTGAACGACTCTGACGACGTACGTCTGGCAGGCGCACCGGCTAACCACGTCGCCTGCAGCTCAACTTGTCAAGTCGTCAGACGCCAGTTTTTAGAACGTAAGGCACATCACTTCTTTCAACAGCCAATCAGCTTGTAGTGATGTCACCTGTTGCTGAGAGGTGCAGCGTAGAGCAGCCAATAGGAAGACGTGCTCTCTGACATGACATGTGATTGGCTAAAAGTCCCGTCACGGTCTAAATACGGAGCCAATGAGAGGAACAGAAGCCTAAAGTTATTTCAGACAGACGAATTACAATAAGCTGAAAGGTTATTATGGGATGTTAGCGCCATGACACCAAATACAAACCGTCTACCTCAGCTTTAACTTTAAGCTGAAAACAGTTCAATAAAAGTGGAAGCTACTGAAAGTACTGACATGCTAATATGTGAAAAATAAAATATTTTTAATTAAATGAACTGAATTTGCCTTTGAATTAAACATTAAAAGTGACTAAAGGACATAAATCTAATATTAAACTGCTAATAACTGATGTCATATGTGCTGTTATACACACACACACACACACGCACACACACACTGAGTCATTGGTCACCTTGAGTTTCTGTATTTTTCCAGCCAGGGACGAGTGCGTGCCGACATGTTGGAAGAGCGACGGTTTGAAGCGAATCCTCAGGTTTGCTTTCTGTCTGTCACAGTGTTTCTGATGGACGGACACACAGAATTACAAACACATCAGCAAACATCAACAACAACAACAAACCATCTGGTCTGAACACATGAACTGTCGATTAGCCGGCGTCAGAGGAACACTGACGTAAACACAAACAATGTGCTGAATGAGGTCGATGACCTCTGGTTGTGTTCACGACGTGTGTGTGAGAGTCTCACCGCGTCCTTCTCGGGGTTGCACACTTTGACCCACATGATGTGGTCGAGCAGCCAGTCGATGGGTTTGTCCTTGTAGAACATCAGCATGAACTCCACGATGAGCGACAGGTCCAAAGACTTGAACATCTTACCTGTCGGAGCAGAACAGCTTTCATTACCGTGTGAGAGCGACTTCCTGCGTTCAGACGGATTCAAAGTTTCTGGATGATACAGAGACTCAAACACAAGTGGACCGCCTGAGCCCTCACTCCCGTAATCTGCTCCTCACAGTCTCTCACTGCGTTTTCTGAAAAACTATTTGAAGATGTAGAGTTAAATTTATGACTGAAGATGGATTCCGTGAACATGTAGAATATGAGTTCACTTAGAAAACGTCTGATTGCAGGTCAGTGACAAAACTAATCAGTGACTTCTGTGAGATTTCTGGTCAAACTGACAGAAATTTGGAGCTCAAATATGAGTGAAACTGCTGCTTTGCTTTCAGACAGAGAGCAGCTGTGTGAGGAGGTGAATCAGAAACAGCTTCTTCTCTCGCAGACATGAAGCCGCTGAGCTGTGACTTCAAATCCTCTCAGAGACTCAGACAGAGGACGTCTGCAGAAACGAGGACATTTTCTTCAGTCCACGTGTTTAAACTCTTGGTCTTGTGGGTCAGATCAGGCTGAAGGGCTGCAGACAGACCTGAGCGTTCAGACAGAAAACAGCTTCTTAAAGTCAAGCTTTAGTTTAAATACAATAGCATTTGTGTTTCAGGCTGGTTTTCTGTTTTGTGTCTCTGTGTAATCTAATCTAATCTAATCTAATCTCAGTAAATTTATGAAAATATAAATAATATTGTCTTTGTTTAATTCATCCAGGTGCTGGTTTCGCTGTCTGTCGGCTCTGTGTGCAGAATGTAAACGCTGTGTTCCTCTTCGCCTGCGGTCTCACTGGGTTTTTCATGGTTGCCAAGCTGTGATTGGACAAACACTGTTCAGGTGAAGTTTTGTAGCTGAGAATTAAACTTGTGCTGAACGTGAGTGAGCTGAATGGAACTGCTGAATGCAGAAACTGAAGCTCTGTGACTGGATGCTTTCAGTGAAATGCATCTTGGGAGTTGAACTTGACCTCCTTCCTTCAGTTTTTATGTCCGCCAGCATTTTGAACCTTTGACTGAAATGTTTTCTGACACAGTTGTTAATTTTTGTTATAATAATTCATGAGAGTTACACTAACACTTCACATGAGAACATGAAGCAGACGGCTGCTGCAGGAAGTGCCGACGCCTGAGTTAACTCCGGACTTCACAGCTTTATTGTCTTCAGTTTTCAGTCTGCTTGTTCCGGTGCTCGGAGTCGGGTTGAGCCGCCGCTCTCTGGGAATTTAAAGGTCAGAGTCTGAACCGAACAGACCGTCTCACTGCACCAAAACAATGACGAGAGTGAGTTGAAAAGCCAACAGAGAGCTCAGATGGGCTCCTGCAGCCTTCTGGCCCCTGATCCGTTCAGACATTTCAGCCTCTCAGGGCTCGACTGTGCAACGAGGCAACAGACTAAAACCCCCCTGCAGACGCAGATGAGGCCGGACTGAAGCTAAATGTAGCAAATGCAAAATCCAAATTTGAACAGTTGAATTACAGAGCAGCCTCGCAGCTCTCTCCTCCCTCTGATTTAATTCAGTGAGTCAGCCTCGTCCTGATGAATTTATTAAAGCAGCCGCTGCTCGCAGCCGACTCGAGGTCAGGGAGGATTTGTAAGGTCAAAAACGAGGAGCAGAGGAGGGACTGCGAAGAGGAGGAGGAGGAGGAGGAGGAGGAACGAAAAAAGGAGACACAAACACAAACGTCGTCCAGCTGAGACAAGAAACTCCTGCAAGGATCCAGCACTTTGTTCCTTTCACCTCCAACTGTCTCTCTGTTTTTCTCTGCCTCGCTCTGTCATCTCTCCATCAAATTCAATCTCGAACAGGCCCAGCTGGTAGGAAGAGATGCTCTGCTGCCAGACAAAGTGATAAAAACAGCACCTGCATGTTGTCACAGGAGGAAGCTGCGAGCTGAGCTTCATTCAGAAACAAACACGAGCTGCAGATTTGATTTGCAAGATAAAGAGTGAATCTTTACAGGGACCTCAGGACGCGACGAACTCTGAGCTTATTTAGTGCCAATGTGTGAATTTGAAAGTTTTTAAAGCTCAGCCTTCATCAGAGAGAACAGAGGATGAGGGGCAGAAGAGCGAGAGCTGAACGTGACGAGGGGACTCTCAGTGTGATCTTGTTTCTTTCTCCATCTCTGTGAGGACTGGTCACACTCTCACAGGCTGCAGCTGCAGTTTGTCCACATGAAACAAAGATGACGTCCGTCCAGGTCAAATTGTTCCTCCCTCAGTGCTGGAAACATTTCACATTTCTGTACTCAAGTACAAATTTGAGGCCTAAGTACTAAATATTTACATGACACTTGACTACACACTGCTACATCTCCCAGGAAACATTACAGCCTACTGATTTTTAACTCCTCTGCATTTGTATGAAAACCAGTGCTGTGAAGAAACTGGTTAAAAGTAGTTACAGAAATTAATGACAAATAAATGTAAATGTGATCAGCTACAGTTACTGAGATATGAAGATGTTAAAGATGACAATGATGCTATTCTGATGTTTTTCATTGGTTCTCTTGTTTGAATTTGCAGCCCCACATCTGCCAATGAAATCAATCCATACTGCCGCCCAAAGCCACCATGCCACCGTGTCTACAGATAAAAACGTGTTCCACTGCTGGAAATATGAAATCTTTCTTTTCAGAAATCAGAAAAGGGCTCGAACAGGATTGGTCAGAGCAAAACATGTTTAGAAATGCTGCTGACATGGAGAGCACCGATGTCAGACCTGAGGAAACGTCTGCAGGTGTGTTGCCTCGACAGTGAAGGCACCGCCAACCTCCGCCTGACAATATTTGTTAGAAATTTAGAAAAGTAATCACATGCAATAAGCTACATTACTCTGATAAAGTTAACTAAATTGTTACATTACTAACTACATCTTAAACAAGTTAAGTAGTAATCTGTTACCTATGTTATTACATTTGTTATTATGACATTTCTTGTTGTTACATTTCCAAAGTTTTTGACCCTGGTGAAAACAGAGAATTACTTTGCAGTAACTTTTCTTTGGTGCTTCACCTTCATCTGTAACATTTTGTCTTTCAGCTTCTTGAAGGTTTAAAACTGCCGCCGCTCTGCTGTCAGTTTTTTCTGCTGGAGTACATTTCATATTTTCTCTTGATTTAATTTTCATTCTGTTTCTTCCAGTTTGGTTTTATCTTGTTTAAAGTTTAAGCACATTTATCGTCTCTATCGTGGTTGTTGCTGAAGCGCCGGCGTGACGTGTGGCCGTCCTGCAGCAGCTCCGTGATGTCAGACTCTCTTCATCACCGTCTGCTGTCCGACACACTTTTCTTCTTTCAGAAGAACAAACGGCGTGTGATGAAGGGAGAGCATGGCACACACTCGTCCATTAACGTCACTGTCAGAATACCCATGATGCAACAGTCTCATCAGCCTCACACACACCAGAGGAAACACATCTGAGGATTTCTCGTGTGACGCTGACACCAGACGGACAGAAATGAGTTTGTTCTTTGTCTTCTGCTGGTCACAAATTTTTGATAATGAGGAAATTAAAGAGATTAAAACGCCTCTAAATATAGTGTGTATGCGTGCATGTGTGTGTATTCTTCCTCCTGATGAAGCCTCTGGGACACACACACACACACACACACACACACACACAGTCATAATGACATAATTGATTGTGTTCTCCGCTGCAGTTAGTCAAATCAATAATTCAGATTTCAGATGTTGAATATGTTTGGATGGAGGATGCGACGCCTCGAGCGCAGAGCGACTCTCTCTGCTCTGAATTAAACACAACGTTTTTACCTCATTACTGCAAAACAATCAGCCGCTAATGTTTCAGAATAAAAGTGAAGCTGTTTAAGGAAGCAGAGAAAGAATCGCTGCTCAACACTGAGACGATGAAGTTCATGTGGAGCCACAGAGACGTTCGATTCACCTGGAAACTTTTTCTTCCTGAGAGGAAATTTGATCTTTGATGCATTTAGGAAGCTGATATCTAAACTCTAACTGCAGGAAAACACTCTTAAACGGATTTTGATTCACTAGTTAAAGGTTTTTGTTTTGTTTTGTTGTTTTTTTTTAAACTTAATACTGAATTAAGTAGCTAATAAGTGGTAACTTCAGGACCTTTTCCACACTGAAATACAGTCATTTGAAGTCATGTATTCTTGTGTTTTGTGGCTGTTTCAGAATCTAAACTGTCATAATTTCCATTAACAAGACTGGACTGAATTGGATAGAAATATAAGAAGTTTATGTTGCATGAACTGATGTTTACGCAGCTTGTAAAGGAGCCTGGAGTTGCTGTTTAAATTGATTTCCATCTGACTTGACGTATAAAAAGTTAAGTCACTTTTCTCTTAAGAGAAATTGAAATGATTTAAATCAGACGTTCTGACTGCAAACACATCTGTGATGGTTCAACAGTCAAAGTGGTGAAGCTCAGATATTAAGTTGTCCTGCAGGTGGCGCTCTCATTAAACTCTTCAGAGGTTTTTCTCTGAATCGTCTCTGATCTGATCATAAGATTTATTTTATATTTATTTATTTATTATATTATTTATTATTTATTTTTATTTATTATCCGTAGCATGAAGATGCTGGTGACGAAACGTCAAACAAAAATTGTGTCAATATGGCCGCCTGTTGTCAGGGCAACTCACTCTGCAGCTCAATCATCGATCAGGTGTCCTGATCGATTTTTTGTGAAGACTGTCAAAGTCTCAGACTGGGACTTTTCACCGAGCGTCAGTCTGAAGAAGCACTGGTTTGTTGTTCACTGACAGTTGCTGCGATCAAAGATAATCAATATTACCACAAGATCCCCCACTCTATGCTGTGCCATGGAGTGAACTGTCAAACACTTCCTGTCTCCGAGGTGGGCGGAGTCACGTCTCCCATGGAGACTGTTAGGAACCACCGTCCCTCCGCCTCGTCTGGAAGTGTTATAACGTGGTGTGAATGGATTCAAGCAGATGGATTTTGTGTCTCATATTTGTTTGATGTAAGTTTGAACTTTTAATTCATGGTTTCACCTCTAAGACCA
>JAQLOL010000026.1:28445809-28448309 GCA_029783665.1 Naso thynnoides
ACTTGATGGTTGAAAACACGTATTGTGCGTTAAATTATTTGTTACGCTTGTGTTAATTTTTATCATTGTGTATTGGAGAATAACTCTGTGTGTGTGTGTGTGTGTGTGTGTGTGTGTGTGTGTGTGTATGTAGATGGGTTAGGGGTGTGGGGGTCCACTGGGGGAAACGAAAGCCTTTGTTACCGTGGGAACAGACGCTTGATGGACAGGCCACTCGACCGTTGACGTGGTAACAGGAGATTCTTATCTCTGTCAGCCAATCAGCTTCTTCCTAAGGGAGTCTGTGTGACCCAGAACTTCACTGCACTCTCTCTCTCTCTCTCTCTCTCTGTCTCTCTCTCTCTCTCTCTGTCTGTCTAATGTAATGCAGCAGGTCACAGGTTCGATTCCCACAAGAGCATATTTCTGAGCTCTTCCTGTATAAAAGGCCTGATCAGCAGAGTTCAGGAAACTCCGGAAACAGCAGCTTTCCCACCAGCAGTGAGTCCAACAGTCATCCTTCAGCTGCTTAATGAGTCACTGAGAAAGTTCCAGAGATGCTGCAGGACTTCAACTTATGGCTGCAAGGCTTCAAGCAGCTTTAGAAAACCTTCAGGCTGGTCTGTGTGATTTCTGAAGGGGGTGGGCTGATCCTCCCGAGTTTCACTGCAGAGTTCACGGTCTTTCTGCAAAATGCATTTGTGACAGTCGTCTCTTCAGATTCTCCGCAGGTCCAAAGACCCCTCAAACATTTCCTCCTAACCGACAGCTCAGTAACCTGTCAGATGGTTTAAAAGAGCTGCAAAAGGAACCTGAGAGACTGAAAGAGCAAAACGTGAACTGAACCAGAGAAGTTTGACTGACTCAGCTGCTGTCGATCAACAGCTGATCGTCACGACCTGAACTCATGTAACGGAGCACAGAACGCACGCTGCTAGATGGCGTGAAACGGTCACTGAAGGTTTGAAAGTAAAATTGTGGTTTCAGTTCAAACAAGTCAGCTTTGACTTTTTGTTTCAGGGACACAAACACACTAAACTGCAGCTTACTGGCGATATAGAAAGCTTAACATGAACGAGGTTCAAAAAACTTGTGAAAATAAAAAATTCATTGTGAAAACACTCAAGGTGGGTTTTTCAAACAACACTGGGGAGCAGGACAGATTCACGTGGACGCTGACGATCACTGGCTGTGCTCTCTGCGTCATGGCGACTCATCTGATGAGGAGGAAGATAAAAGCAGCTCGCTGCCAGCAGAGTAATTATGATTAATACGGAGCAGCCATGTTGGCTCACAGCCCCACCCTCCAACCTGATTTAATGTAATGTGAATGTAACACGGCAGTCATTTTATCATTAGAGACTGTTGCATCGAAATTCATCAGGAAAACTGCATCTTTATAAATTAAATACATTTATGATGTAAGTAAATAAAAACTGTCAAGTTCAAACATCATGAACAGAGTCCAGTGTCTCGTGGTCAGTCATGTATTCAGATCCTTTACTGCAGTATAAGTACCTCTACTACACTGTGAAAATACTCCACAACAATAGAAAGTCCTGAATTCAAAACCTCACAGAAGGAAACCATCACGATGTTTTAAGCGTATTTTCTGCTGCATTTGAGAGGAAATAAACTTAAGTTGCAAAAGATAAAATATCAAAATTTCAGTGAGGTTCGTCTTCGTTTTTATTTTCTTCGGGAGAAGAGCTGCTGTCAGGGTCGCTGTGTGACACCCTGCTTTCATTAAATGCATGTTATCAGTCAGTCAGTGGTTTTTCCAAAAGTTCTACGAAGCTCCGTTAAGCGTTAAGAGTCGCCTTGCAGCCAAACAGCTCCTGTAATTTGTGTGTTTTTAGGAAGTCTGTAATTTGACTGTTTCACTGTGAGTTTGTCCCAATGGAAAACAGAAAATCTCAGGTCCTCAAGGAAAAGACAATGCAGTCTGAATCAGTGTGTATACAGGATAATGAGGCCCAGACGCCGCCACCTCCCCCCCTTCCCCTCCCCCGTTTGGGAGGTGGAGGTGAGCGGAGTCAGGTAGCAGCGTGTGAATGAGAGGGTTTGTGGAAAAAGACTCAAGCAGCCACCGACACAAAGAGGGCATTTAGAGAGCAAGGGGCCACATCTGGAGGGAAACCGAAATACCAACCAATTAACCACAACACCTTATCCTCACTGTGTGTGTGTGTGTGTGTGTGTGTGTGTGTGTGTGTGTGTTTTCACCACTGCTCCATGTTGCATTAAAACTATGTATGGGGTTTTTTTTTTACCTGTCTCAGTTTCATGTTACCGTTGAAAAAAATTCTTGATTTCTTCATCGTTTCTAAACTATGTTAACTTTAACTTTTCACCGGTCTGAAAAAAGTCAAACGTGTAAACAAAAGCTGCGTTCCAAACCGCATACTTCTGTACTGACACACCTCGTATTCTGAGTGCATAAGTGCACAAAGTGCGTTCACACTGAGAAGTATGCAAAAGTGCAGTGTACTACTCGCGCACTCAAAACGGTCCAAAACTT
>JAQLOL010000026.1:28453309-28462594 GCA_029783665.1 Naso thynnoides
GCATATTGTCCAATTATACTCCATAAATAATGATTATAATAATAGCAATTAAACTTTCATGATACACAGTGTTGGAATGTTACTAAGCAAATCTACAACAGAACCGACTTAAGTACAGTTTCAAGGTACTTTGAGCATTTCCATTTTCTGCTGCTTCTTTCTACATTTTTGAGGGAAAAAATTTGAACTAAAGCAGAAAATTGACCAAAGTCCTGCTTTCTGTCCAACAGAACTCCAAAAACACTTAGCCCGTAAACACAGAATCATATGGAAACTAGCATCTGGTAGCATCATGTAGCATCATGTAGCATCTGGTAGCATCATGTAGCATCATGTAGCATCATGTAGCATCATGTAGCATCATGTAGCATAGTGTAGCATCAGCATCATCTAACCCTAAACAACAGTGTTTGATATTTTACTGTTGCAAGTAATTCAGTAATTTCCTGAAGCAGCTGCTCACTGCAGGAGTAAACCTTATCTAAAACACAGCCACCATCTGATTGTTAATTCAGACACACACACACACCACACACACACATGCACAGAGCCAATCAGAGGCAAGATTTAAAGGTGTCGCCCTGTGACCTCAGCGCTGTACCACGACCTAGCTGCTGCAGTCTGAGAGGAATGAATAAATCAAACACATCTTCACTGACTGAACTAATTTACCCCAAGTGCACCAACACACATATTAACACACACACACACACACACAAAAAGACACACACATGTAAAAACACACACAGTGGTGCCAGGAGTGTGTGAATCAATCTTTGCTCTGCAGAAACACGCCTTCATTGAGAGAGGATGGAGAGGAGCATTATGGGAGTGACAGCACGGCAAAGACACTGAGCAGACTCTGTGTGTGTGTGTGTGTGTGTGTGTGTGTGTGTGAGGCATCAGGAAGATGGATGAGTCACAGCCATGTCTGATTGCCTCTGACCTTTAGGTCTAATCAGAGGTTTTGGCAGTAAAATGGGCAGAAAATCTGCTGCCTGCCTGTGGGTCTCCACACACTGACCACAGCTTCTGTTATCTGATAACTGCTGTTTTTTTGTTATTGTTTTTTTTTTCAGGGAAAACCTGCTCAAGTCTAACCTGTTTAAATCACTACAGTGGAAATGTCCAGTGAGAATGACTCCCTCCTTTGAACAGTTTTAAAATGGGCTCAGATTAAACTTCCTCATATCCTTCAGGGATGCTTTGATGAATGGTCTGATGGTCGTTTTGTTGACGGGTTTCGTGTGGTCAGTTCATCTACAGGCACAGAGAGGCAGCATCCGGCAACTCCGGATCGGAGCAGAGTCTGCTGTGAGTCCAAGTGTTTCAGCTCTGCCTGCATCTGTCTGTCTGTCTGTCTGTCTGTCTGAGAACCAGCTCTGTCCCTTCACTCATTCATTACAGCTCCAGAGTACTTTTACATCGAGCTCAGTGAATCAGTTCTTTATTCTAACCAAACCAGTGAGTGTTGGAAGCTGGAAATGTGGATCAAGGTGCAACGAAGACGGTTTTGGTGAGTTTTTGTCTCTGTTGCCTTTGAAAGAGGTTTGTTTTACGATGTGTTCACAGGTAATCAACATGATCTTAGTTCAGAGAAAAAGAGAACCTTAAATTCAGAGGGTGAACATTGTGTTAGACCTAGCCGAAACGCGTCTGTGTTGAGTTGGTCCTGTGCCTGAGACAATAAAAAATCGATTGATGATGGACACTTGAGTGCTGCTGGCCTTTTTATATTTTTGACTATGTTTAGACAGGTGCCAGAAAACTTCCTTTCATGACATTTGGAAGTTTAATTTGTTATTTTTTTTGACTAAAAAACTAATGAACTCACCACTTGCACAGAAAAACACCAAAATGTGACAAATCACCATGACGATAAAGCAACTAGTGAGAGATCAGACACCTAACAAGCAAACATTCCCAAACCTAGCAGGTCTAATCATTATCATCACGGTGCTGTGAACCTGCCAAACACAACAACAAACACACACAGTTTGTGCACAATTTAAAATAAACAACAACAAAATGCAGCTCGAGTGACACATTTTACTCTGTTGGCACAAACAGACACGTGCGAAATCGTCCTAAACTTCTGCGTGTTTTCTGTGCGTGTGTCCTGTTCTGTCGTTGTCTCTGTGGTAAATCGTCATGTTTGCACTGACACAGAAACATTCTTCTCTCCGGACACAGACTCTGTCAGTGTGACCGTGTGCAGTAAACAGATGAGAGATGTTCGAGCCGAGCAGGCGAGTCTGAACTCGTGTGGCTGACTGAGACCTCGGCTCACACTCGCCTCCTCCCGTGTGTGTTCAGCTAATCACTGAGCAGTCACAGCACGGAGACAATCGACACGGCATCTGAACAT
Source organism: Naso thynnoides (assembly GCA_029783665.1). NCBI lineage: Eukaryota > Metazoa > Chordata > Actinopteri > Acanthuriformes > Acanthuridae > Naso > Naso thynnoides. The sequence goes on from JAQLOL010000026.1 coordinate 28,455,678, forward strand.
ACGAACCACGTCTGACTCTAACATCAGCTGCTGCAAACACAAACAACAAGACGACTGCAGACGAAGCCCAGAATCAAACTGCAGCCCCACACCTCCAGCACAAGGGACCAGAAGTTACCAGAGTAAAAGCACTCACAGTGGAAGAAAGTTTTTAAAGAACTGACTGATGAAAGATGAAGTTAAAATTTTTGTGCAACAAGGTGAGAAATATTTTGCAGGACTTCAGAAGCTCCGGTGAGAGGACAAGCTGTTATTATTATGGTGAGCTCATGTAAATCCCAGCGTGACTCCAACCTGAGCAGCCACATTACTGACAACACCACCACCTCTGTGCGTGTGTGTGTGTGTGTGTGTGTGTGTGTAATCTGTAATCATGCAGCACAGATTCATGTTTTGTACGTTAAATTTAAGTAAGCAGCTGTAAAATAAACGTAATGGAGTAAACAGTTACAGTACTTGCCCCTAAAATGCAGTAAAAGTATATTTGTACACAGTAGAAAAGCTCAAGTAAAGTAAAACAAATAAACTTTCCGCAGAAAAATGTGCTCCCGTTTTTACCTCTAAGCCACTCAGTACGTGGAGAGAAAATCTATTTATTACGTCAGTCCGGCCAAAACCAGACTTTTATAATGCATATAAACATGTTAGTCCAACTGAAATCGCACTTAATCGAATTTCTCCAAGTTGAGCTAACACACCCAGATAATGTGATTGAGTGGATTTACTCCTGCATGTTTACGCCTCTATCAGACCCGGACTGGCCTCAGCGCTCTGAGCAAGATCGATAGTCTCCGCGGCGTCGTTGACCTGGAACTCAAACAGCATGAATCTGTAGAACCAAGTCAGCAAGGAAACAAAACTCTCATAAGCACGAGGGGAAGCGTGCATCGAATTTGTAGCAAAAGTAAAGCGTAAATATAAAGTGTACAGCGCTGTAAAGCTGTCCATGCCTTCACTGTTTGACATGGATTTCATTAGCCGCTCGCTAACTTGCTTGTAGCTTGTTTGGCTAACAAGAAGAAGGTCCAACAGCAACCAGCTGAACGGAGCATTTCACCGCCTACCGTGGTGGCGTCCAACAATAAACCAATTTTCCCTTAGCGCTTTTATACTGGGACGGGGACAGCAGTCTGATTAAATGGCCTAATCGAGCTTTAACTGTAGCTCGACTTAACTGTGCATGTAAACGTACTGAGTGAAGCTTCAACCAGGCTGACGTGTGGTGCATCCTCGTCCACAGCTCAGTCAGAGAAACTGGAACAGTCCGAACATCTCTAACACACACACAGTTCCACCATGAACCAGGATCTGCAGGATTTCTTGGTTTTGTCATAGGTTCATATTCTAACAGCATGTTCTTACTGACAGATTTGACGCTTTAATGAACCAGAACTCAACACATCTGAAGTTCAGGTTCTTGAGTTTAGACAGCTGATGAAATGAGTTTAGTTGTGGTCCTAAAAGTAGAAACAAACAAGTGTCACTGTGACTTTTTTTGGCCTGTAGCTGACTTGAGACTCTCGATGAAAACAGGCACAGATTTAGGTCTTTGTCACCGAGCGTGTGTGTGAGGCAGCCGTGCGTACAGCCGTGTGCGGCGAAGCAGGTGGAGGACGCTTCTTACAGACACTTAGAGCCCTGTTGCCTCTCACAGTGTTTGAGTAAGCTGCTGCATTCACAAACTTAGAGTTACAGCAGACAATCTGAATCATCAAGTGTTTGCCAAAAATCCTTCACGACAAAAACTGAAGCTGATGATCAATACATGATCAATACATGATCGTCAGCAGAACTGATCAGAAGTGAAACGCCGAGGAACGAGACTGACAGCAGCACAGAGTCGCAGAAGGACACGGCTCAGTCCCTGCAGGTATTAACTTCATGATAAAGCAAAGACTGAAAATCAACATGGCGTTCTATCATTTGACTCCGCCCCACCTGTGTGCACTGTGTTTGAAACCAAGTGCTCCCCTTCACGATTCTGGGTCATTAGACATTTAGCATTTAATTTCTCAGCTGACCTTCTTCCAAACAAGCCAACTTTTCGTGATGGAGCAAAACCTGGATCCCCACCCCTCTCACCCACCATGGAAGGCACCACAAACCAAGCGCTCCCTTCCCTCTGGAACCGCCTGACCTGACCGTGTCAAGCACACTGAACATCATCTGTTCCACAACAGCTGCCCGGCTCCCCCGCTGTGTGATGAATCACAAACCAAGCACTCCTTTGTCGCTGAACAGAAAAATATGTTCAAAACAACAACAGCTGCATAAATCTGCTCCACCCTCCTCACATGTGACGAGGTCCAAACCAAGCGCTCTCATGGACCTGAAACTGCAGCTGACAGCTGAGCCTGAGGTCCTGAGTGTAAACACCCACATGTTGCTCCTGCATCACAACATCACACAAAGCTGCTCGACACCGCAACAAAAGCACACACACACACACACACACACACACACACGACCTCCCCGAAGGCCGACAATGAACCATAAATCAAGCGCTCTCTAACCCCAGGGGCAGCTAACAGAGGAACCTGCAGATTAACTCAACATCCACACACACACACACACACACACACACGTTGATGCTGTGATAGCACACTCCAACAAAGAACAAGCCACAAACTGTCTCCTCCCGTCAGGCTCCTCCTCCTCCTCACCTGCACACAGTTGATTTCCTCCTCTCTCCTGCATCCACGCTGTCACCTCCCCCTGGCTCTGTGTTACATCACAAACCAAGCGCTCCCTCCTCTGAATCAGTTGAGGACACGAGCCTTCAGTCCTTCCACAGAAACGCTGCAACACCTCCTTCATCCACCCTCAGCTCCTCTGTCCACAGCACCCGCTCCCCGAGTCCCCAAGCATGTCATGAATCATGAACCAAGCGCTCCCTTTTCCTCCATGCTGTGTCCCCATTTGACCAGCGCTCTCCTCCTCATCTCCTACAAAACAAGCGCTCCTTTTCATGATGCTGCCCCTCCAACATGGCCAGCAGAGGTTTGTGCAGAGCATGACTGCATGATGCTGCTCCTCCCCCATGCATGTACCACCCCTCTGCCCTTCGCTGTGTGGCAGTGTAGAACAAATCAAACACTCCTCTGGTTACCTCATGACCTACGGCCTCCCTCTCACATCTACAGTATCGTGTCACAGTAATTCAAATCAAACCAACCCCTCTTCCTCTTCTCCTCTACACATGAGACGCACTGAGAAACGAGTGCTCCCTTTACCTCCACAGCCTCCTTCACATCCAACAGCATCACGTGTTTCATAACATCCAGAACTGCCGTGCTCCTCCATTCTTCATGTGTCAGCTGACATGTGAGGAATCACAAACCAAGCGCTCCCTTCATTACCTCATTGGTTTACTGAAACCTGGTGGTTTTCTCGGCAACACATTAAACAGTCTTCCCTGCAAACCCCGTCCTTCCTCTCCCCTCTGAGCGCTGATGCATCCCAAACCAAGCGCTCCCTTGATCTCCTCATGAGTTGGAGCTTCTCCTGCACAGACATCTTTTTGCATTGCTGCAGCACAGGAACACACAACAGGAAGCGGCTGTCACCTCCTCAGCCCGCTGCCTTCAGCTTGCATGTGATGCATTACCTCACTTCCTCCTAAAGAGCACCTTGTGTTTTTCTCTGCAACATGATCAACCAGCCTCCCTCCAACCTTGTCTCCCCCTCAGTCCTGCATCCTGTCTCCTATTAGCCGGTGCGTGATGCATCTTAAACCAAGCGCTTCCTTGACTCCCTGACCGCGGGAGCTTCCCGCACACAGCGGCGTCATGTGCGTGTCTCTACGACACAAAGCCGTAACAACCCCTGCTCCTGCTCCTGCTCCTGCTCCTCCTCTCCGCTCCCTCTCCGCCGGCACATGAGGCAGGCCAAAACGAGCGCTCCCTTCACCTCAGACCATCTGAAGCCCGCAGCCTCTCTCTCATTCACGGCGTCATGTTCACGTCTGTTTGTGCAACAATCAAAGCACAACGCGGAGCTGCGCCAATAAACAAACCGACCCTCACTGACGGGCAACACACACACACACTCACCGGGACACACACACACACACACACACACACACACGGGGACGCACCGGGCTCGGGTCTTACCTCTGGAGCTGCTGAAGGCGGTGTACCAGGACAGAGAGACCAGCCCGCACAGCCCAAACAACAAGACCGTCAGGAAGGAGACATTTCGGAGCCTCATCTCCGGAGCCCCGGGAGCATGTCCGCACCGAGAGGGGGGAGGAGAGGGACTGAGGGAGGGATGGAGGGAGGGGGGAGGCAGGTACAAGGAGAGCGAGACAGGTAGACACAGAGAGAGAGAGACGGTCAGAGACGGAGAGGCGGGCGGAGCTGTTACCGTCTGAGCAGCAGCGGCGAGACTGAGGAGGGAGAGAGAGGGAGAGAGAGAGAGAGGGGAGGGGGGTGAGAGAGAGAGGGGGGGGGGGGGTGGTGAGAGAGAGAGAGAGGGAGGGGGGAGAGACAGAATCAGGTAGAGAGACATTTAGAGAGAGGAAGAAGAAAGAGAGCAAGAGGGAAAGATATAAATATGCTTCCAATAAACTCAGAGCTGCAACGGATCAATTAATCGATTAATACAAATTAATCGCCAGCTATTTTTGATAATCAATCGGCCTCATCGTTTCAGCCGTTTATCAAATAAAGAAGAACAAAGAATTGCTGGTTCAGTCTTTGAATGTGATTATTTGTTGTTTGTGGTCTGTGGTCATGAAGGAGCTCTGGGAGTTTGGAGCATTTTTACCCTTTTTGGACATTTCATGTAATAACGATCAGCAGCAACAATAAGAGTCAGCTGCAGCTCTAAGCTACGTTCAATGTCACATGTTCATTTAAGTGTTCATTCAGAGAGCAAAGTGCTCCGATCACATTCAGCCAATCAGAACAACAGAAAGATTCCAGTTGAACCGATTGTTTTAAAATAACTTTGGGGGAAAAAATGATAATTAATTGAATGCACTTAATAAAAAAAACTGGTTCAAATTTTCTTGGTGTTTTATTTTGTTGTATTATTTTAGTCTCGGCTCTAATTGGCTGAGTAACTGGCACAATGCTAAGCCACGCCCCCCTCAGGTCTCTCTGCTTGCCTGAATGAAGGAACATTTAAACAAATGGCGTCAACAAATCAACAACAACATCAGTGAGAATGAGTCAGTGATGGTCAACACCGACCTGCTGACGTCAGCTGAACCGTCATGACGTCAGCCCGTCTGTTAGCTCAGGATGCTAACTGTGGCCTCAGGTGTGATGCACGTGCAGATGCTCTGTAGGCGCACATGGTGACGTCAGCTCTGCTTCACTCGTTCCTCGCACTTGAGTTCGTGCGTTTCCGGTTTGTAAAGGGCGCCTGATGACGACATTGACGTGATGTTTCACTTTCACAGCAGGTGTGTCCGTCTTTTCCCGCCACTGAATTTGCTGTTTCCGTCAGTAACTTCCGCTCAGCAGAAATCTTTGAGATTTGGACTTTAAGCACGTCACAGGTTAATCAGCCTAAAGGTTTGTAGTCCAATGAGAACCAAGAATCCGTGTGTGAGCAGCCAGCAGCAGATTCATGATTTTATTTTGAATTTTTTACATTTATTTAATCCTTTCACGTTTCCCTCCCTTCGTCACTTCCCTGTAGCCTTGTTTCCGGTGCTGTGCTCTGTAAAAAGTGTCCTGATGAACACATGAATGGGCCCTTTCATCAGTCTCAGATCTTCTCTGGGGCTCATTTTCTGTCTAAACTTCATGTTCACAGTTCAGCTCAGAACTTCTACAGGTCGTGATCTTATTGTTTCAGCTGCTTTGCTGAGAATCCCGCCATGTTGGGCACAGACTGCAGTGCCACCTGCTGGCCGGGGTGACTGCTAATATCTTTTTTCTTTTCTTTTAGTTAATATTTCTGTTGTTGTTGTTTGTAAATCTGGATGGGAGGATTGTACGATGTCCTCAGGGACAGTTTGGCAAACATGTAGTTTAGTTTAGAAATATGATTAAATATTATTCGGGAGCCCACTGGGGTTACACCACCGTGTCGGCCTTTACTGCACTGGGTCTTAGTTTCACATCCTAACAGATGCATAAAATCAGGGATGATGTCTGACTGCTTTAGCCACCACGACATCGTGTTTTGCATGTGGAAAATCAAATTACCCAAACTTCCTCTGAAGATAATCACAATTAGACAATATGAGAAAATGAACACTGATGATTTTCTTAATGACCTACTCTCAGTTCAAGTCAAGTAATTTATTGCCATATCAACAAGTGAGAGGAATTTGTCTTGGTTCGCTCTAATATACAGTACAGTGCCATGTAAACACACAGACTGACAAAAGACAGTATACACACGGACGTTACACACGGACGTTACACACGGACGTTACACACGGACGTTACACACGGACGTTACCCAGCGGTGGTGTAAAGTGCAGAAAAAGTGCACAGTGCCCACTGTACGTTTAAAACTCTAGTGGCTTGGAGGAAGGTGCTGTCTCTGAAGCGTGATGTTTTGCTTCTGCTGCTTCTGGATCTCCTGCCTGATGGGAGGAGATTAAAGCGAGAGGGCGCCGGGTGCGAGTGGTCTGTAACGACTTCATTGGCCTTTCTAATGAGTCTGGTTGTGTAAAGTGATGTGAGTGAGGGTAGACTGTTGCAGCCGATGATCTTAGAGGCTCGGCGCACCACGTTCTCCAGTCGAGACTTGTCCTGTGAGGTTGTGCCTACCGTACCAGACGAGCATGGAGAAGGTCAGCATGCTTTCTACGGTGGACCTGTAGAAATGGATCATAGCTGGTCGACTGACCCTGAATTTTTGGAGCTGACGCAGGAAGTGGCACTTACTGATTATGAGACTGGTGTTGAGCTCCCATGATAGGGATTGATGGATGGTAGTCCCGAGGAACTTAA
>JAQLOL010000026.1:28463103-28496554 GCA_029783665.1 Naso thynnoides
TTATAATCGTTTCTGTAGATTTGTTCTTGATTGATTATTTAACACTCATCACTGTACTATGTATGAACATCTCATTTGGCCCTCTCCCACTTTAAGAAGACAGCAGCACTGGTTACAGTGTATTTTTAAATGTATTCATTTTAACCACAATACTTGAAACAGTTTCTGATCACTTACACGTGCAGTCATCACCTGAGACACAGTGTACAAGTCTGTTTTGTTGTTCCAAAAGTATCTACAGCTGTTGCAAAAAAATCATTCTGGTTTAAGGCTCCTTCCAACTGGAACAATTTACCAGTCTATATTCAGTCACTAACATCGCTCCGTTTATTTAAAACTGGCTTTCTGCTCATTTTGAGACTGCTTGTTCATGCCACGGTTAACTTTTTTTTTTCATATGTGTATAATAGATCTATGAAGCAATGACTTACTAGTTTACTCTGTGTATTTTTCACTGTCTGTTGTGTTTTTGTTGGATGTCTTTTTTTGTTTTTTGTTGTTGTTTTGCTGTTCTCTTTGTATTATTAAATGTTCTATTTCTATATTCTGCATTTTGAGGAGCCCCTCGAAAACGAGATAATGTACCTCGAGGTTATTCCTAATAAAGATATTGAAATATAAAGTTAGAACTAAAGCTGTCAGTCACTGTAATAGCTTTAAAAAGATTGAAAATCAAATTGTCAAGGTGCAAAGAGCGATCACTTGGAGTTTATCACAAACAACTAAGGGAACATAAAAACTTACATAAAAAGATTATTATACAAGTGTTATAGATTTTCAGAATAATCAGTGACTCTATAAGTAGCATTGGCAGGTTGAACTTGCTGCCTTGCTCAGAGGCACAAAGGCAAACTCCTTTCCTGGCTTCATTCGCTGATGCCGCTCTAACCAGTTTTATTGACCAATGCTGACATCTAGTGGTCATGAGCAGAAGGTACAAGTTTGAGCTGTTCTGGAGGACAAACAGAGTTCAGACTCACAGTCAGATCAATTTATTTATGTAAAAGAAATAAATAACACATACAAGCAACTTGTGTCTGATTGGCTGTCAACAGTCACTGTAAACGTTCTGAGAGGAAAGAAAAACAAACTCTGCAAAAGCCAAACACGAAATAAAAGTTTGCAATAAAAACTGTTAAAAAAAGAAAAAATGGAGACGATGTTATTGTGCAAAATACTGACAGGGAATAATGCTGAGTTATTCACAGAGACACACTGAGTCAGATCTAATGAAAGTGTCCGGGAGGAACAGAACCAGTCATCAGACGCCTTACTGATGACTCCAGCTGCAACAACAGTTACATCACTGTTATATTTTACACTCATGACAGAAATACATTAAAAAAAAACAAAAAAACAAAGACAAATGTCTCTCAGAAAACTGCAATGAGGTTTATTTTTCATTTATAATGGCTCATGTGTGAAAACGGTCTAAATGTAAGGTTTGGATCTGAAGGGGAAAAAAGGCCAAAAACAAAAAAAAGGTAAAAAATAAAAATGAATCATGGGTATTTTCAGTTTATGTTTACTGTGCATAAAGTGACTCATTACCTGCACTGACAATCCTAATATTTGTATGAAGGTTAACTGAAAAAATAGAAAATGCACTGAACTGCAGAAAACACTTTGGTGTCTCAGAGGAGGAAGAGGAGCGAAAATACCAAACATGGAGAGAGGAAGAAGCCTGAACACACCTTCATCAGGAAGGAGAGAAAAGGTGAAGGAGAGAATCTGTTCTGAATCATTCGTCCATTAACCAGATGAGGAGATGAGGAGGGAAGGGAGAAGCGAAGGAGGCAGGAGAGGAGATGAGGGAGGAGGAGGAGGAGGAGGAGGAGGAGGAGGATCACAGAGCTGGTCGGAGACGCGGAAGAAGAATCGGCCTCGAAGAAACCAGAAGGAGCCCAAAATGAAACCGGAGCCGCTCCGGGATCTTTCACACTTGTTGAGCACCGTTTCCGTCCGGCCCGGCGGCGGGGTCCGGGCATTTCCTGGGCCGGTTCGCGGTGTGTTTGTCGCGGGTGTGGAGCTGCTGGTTCGAGGCTGCATGGCTGACAGAGTCGCACTGATTGTTTCTGAGCGCTTTGACTGAGAACAACATCATTCATCCACCGGACGGACTTCAGCCCGCCGCGGACACACTCAGCATCCAGCTCCACCGGATCGATATTTCATCTTTTATTCAGCAAGTTACTCAAGCGGGAGCTCCGGAAATCCCACCGAGCGCAGCGCCCTCTCCTCCGCGCAGCGCCGCTGGGTGGCACCGCTGTCTCCGGGCGGAGGGACTCTGATCTCGGCGTGGTGGACGATCTCTCCGCCGTGAGGAGACGGCGTTAGAAGGGCTTGAAGGCTGGGCTTGGCCGGTAAACTCTGTGCGGCCGGAGGGCGGATACACCATCAGCATTCATTTTATTCTGAGCCGGCCTGTGCGGCGGGGAGCTCCGGGAGACACGCCGGCCCTAGCCGCCCTCTCTGCCGGGCAGCACCGCTGGGTCTAGCCGGTGGGATGACTCTGTACCGAGGGTTAACGACGTCATCTACCGGAAAACTAATCTCATTTGGATCACAGAGTCGTGAGCTGTTTGCTCTGTTTGTGGGCCGGTCAATTAGCTTGTGAAGCGGGGGGAGCTCCCAGACACACCGAGCACGGCGCCAGTCGGCCGGGCTGAGCCGCTGCGGCCGGCCCGGTGCCATGTCTCGTCCCTGGAGGAAGAATATTTTCTAGCGGCCTGAGCTTCAGCGGTGAAGGTGTTCATAGCCCGCGTCGCCGGCCTCCTGCGGGGGAGTTAGCGTGAGAGGACATGGCGGACTCTGGCCGGGCCCGGCCGGCGGACCCGGACGCCGCGGACGGCCGGACAGCGAGCCCGCTGACCGTGAAGAAGAGGGCGCAGCAGTCCCCCGGTCCCCGGCACCGGTACCAGAGCTCCGCGCCGGGCCACTGCCTGAGGAAAGTGACCCTGACCAAGCCCACCTTCTGCCACAGCTGCAGCGACTTCATCTGGGGGCTGGTCGGCTACCTGTGCGAAGGTAAGTCCCTACGTAACACCTGGTGCATACGTGACGTCACACTCATCATAGCAGAACTTGAGCTCGTGCTCCACACGTGTGCATCACTGGGATCCGAACCACCAACCGTGGCTGCCCGTGCCGCTGCAGGTGACCCCGAACAAGGTGTGCGGTGGGCGTGGCTCTGCCGCCAGGTGGTGTTACAGTGCAGCACAGATTTAACCTGAAGGAAACGGAGTCACTGATTCAGCTGCTCCTCTTCCTCTTCCCCTCTGTCCTCCTTCATCTCTTCACTCTTTCATATCTTCCCTTTCCTGTTTCCTTTCCTTCCCTCCTCCCTCCTTTCCTTGCTCTTCTTTCTGTTATGTTTCTTTCCCTCTGGCTTCCCTTTCCTGTTTCCTTCCCTTTCCTGTTTCCTTTCCTTCCCTCCTTTCCTTGTTCTTCTTTCTGTTATGTTTCCTTCCCTCTGGCTTCCCTTTCCTGTTTCCTTTCCTTCCCACTCCTTAGTGTTACTTCCTTGTACCTTCCTTTCCTTCTCTCTCCTTTTCATTCACGTCACATTTGCTTTCCGTTTCCTCCTGCTGTTTTCCTTTTCTCTCCTCCCTTTTCTTTCCTTTTCAGCTTCCTTCCCCTCTAAGCAAAGACTCCATCATGAATTCTCCAGTCAAACTGAAGAGCAGATCCAAGAGAGCACACACACACACACACACAACAACAACAACAACAACAACAACAAACACACATGCTCTGCCCAGTAACACACTGGTTGTTCACGGGCTTAGATGTGTGTGTGTGTGTGTGTGTGTAAAATGTCTGTTGCCCAATCAGAGCTGCAGTCGAGTCGTGATTTACTTTCCCCGGTTGCCATGGCAACAGGCAGTGTGTTTGCATTAGTGCGAACAGAGACAAGACCATCATCATCATCCTCCTCATCACAAACAGCTGCAGCTGCACAACAAACAGCTGGATTACGTAACGTTCACTCAGATTAACACAGAGCTGTGATGTCATCAAAGTGCTCCAGGCGCTCGTTGATGTTTTCATCGTAACAGTTCAGATGAGTTTATTTTAGCTCATTTGCACAAAACTGAAACGTCACACGGTAAAAAAAAAGGCAAAGTTGACTGAGCAGGAGAGGAGAAGAGGCCGAGGGGGGCCGAGGGGGCCGAGCGACGTCCTCCCTTCAACACGACAGTCGGCAGACCGCACTCCAAGTGGACGAGGAAGAACAGGAGCATTCACACAGGAGATATTTCTTCAAGCCAGTCCTGAACGTGGTGAAGGAGGAGGAGGAGGACTTCAGAGGTTAGTCTAGTGAGCTCCACAGCTGGAGGGAGGACCAATGAAAGTCCTTCAGCACCTCGCTGAGCAGGAGAACGTCTGATGAGAAAAGGAGGAAAATGTGAAATGTGTGTGTGGAAGGTCTTAACCTTAACTGAAACATAAACACTCGTCGAAAATGGACAAAAGTTTAAATTTGCCAAACAGGGTGCAGATGGCCCTCGGCTGGTGAAATTTGCCAAACATTCTTAAAAACCTTTTTTGGATGAAGAGTTTCTGATGGAGGTGTGAAGGACGTGAAGCAGCCCAGACGCTGTGACAGAAGGTCACATGTGGAGACAGGATCCACTAACGGGATGAGAAACTCTTCTTCATAAGACTTCATCATTATTTACACACTCTGGGGTTTCCCAGGACAGTCTGTCACCAACCAGTACAGCTAGGAATTTGGAAAAGAGACCTGACAGATTTCAGTATTATTAATTATTAATGAATTATTAACACAAAACCAGCTTTTGATCCAGATCTTTATGTTTTCCACCTTCTGGAAACGCACTCAGTCCAGATGTTCCAGGAGAATTCCAGTCAAACTCAGCTTGTTTCCTTTTTGTTTCTCTTCATTTCTCTTTATGGTCGCACCAGCTGTGATGTCAGAGCTCTGTGAACATGTGACCTCACTGGAAACGAGTCATAGCGGTTATCACGTTGCTGACTGACCAGAGGACACTTTGTTGTTGTGCAGTTCAGTGGTGATCGCACATGAAGCTTTTTCAGCCGACTGGTTCATCGTTCAGTCTGTAGAACGTCAGGCGGTGTTCGAAGCGGGCCTCGGCGATTTCCAAAATGTTGTTCTGCCCAAATGATGATGTCATCAGGGAGGCTTTTGCCTTTTTGTCCTGCCTAAAACCTGAATGTTGCCAGTTTGGCGAGCTGGTCTCTGCGCCGCTGTCGACATGATGTCAGTTAACCTGTGACGAGCTGTGCAGTCAAACAGCAACACGTGTTCTCCGCCGCCACTGCAGCTCCACATGCTTTTTCTTTTCAAAATAAAAGCCTGTAACAGCTTTTTGGTATTCGATATTGTGGAAAATATCACATATTATGGCGACTATTGCAATATTCAGTAATATATTATGACAACTCAAACCTTGTTCAAAGATGTAAGAATGTCCATCCAGTATTTTCGGAGCTGAGGGGGACATTTTCATGTGTCTTGTTTTTTTGTTTTTTTATTTGACCAACAGTCCAAAACAGCCACATTTTCCGTTGGAGGTGACATAAAAAACAGACAAAAGCAGGAAATGGTCGCGTTGGAGAAGCCGCCTGTTTGACGTCAGTGTTCTTCTTCCTTCTGCTGTTGTTATTTCACAAGACGCCATGCAGGACGATTGTGATTGGTCTGAAGGAAACAGAGTTTTCACCTGCAGCAGAGCGGTTACGGCTGCAGTCAGACCTGCGGATGCATATCTGGCTTTGGGAGACTTGAGAAGATGTAACCAAACTGCCGTGCGGTCAAACACACACGTCATGTGGCCATTAGAGACAGTTTGAGCTGTTCTGCATCAGTACAATCTGTTATATTCTCCCACTGAAATAATCTCAACGGCAGCTTTAATTGTTTGAGTCACTGGAGTCGATTATCAGCCTGCATCAGACACATTAACGGTCGGTTGGAGCCCGTTCAGGAAAAACCAGCCGATCTGTCTGTGAGCTGTGTGTCTGTCCTCCGTGAGCTCAGAGTGTGAAAGTGGCCTGAGTGAACATGAGGTTAACCACCGTGTGACAGAAGAAACTGACAAACACCACGAGCTAAATGTCAGAGTAACAACGACGCAGAGCTGTCTTCACTCAGCACGTTCATCCCAGGAGGCCTCAGTTAAAATCGCTCGGCCTTCTTTACTTGATCACGTGATGTGAACGGTCGGAGCAGAGATGGCGAAGCTGGCATTTATCTGACGTCTGCGCGGCTTCCTGTCTTTGTCCGCAGCAGAATAAAGATGTTCTTTAAATAACCGCAGTGAGAAGACTCAGCTGTTTCTACCGTCACGTCACTTAATGGCTCTTCAGCCTCTCCGTCGAACGTGTGAACACATGAACCAGGTGTGGGTGCGCCCGGCAGCGAACACCCCCTGAGGGAGGGAGTTCATTTATCAGCAGCTTGAAAACGCCTTAAAATTTCTCACAGCTGCTAAAAACTCAGCGCAAACTTTCTGATCAAGTGAATAAAACTTTGTAAAACTGAAGTTTAGACTTCAGGGATTCTCACATTTCAGAAATACCAGAATGTCCGTAAGAGTGGAGCGAGAAACGTGGCCGATCTGGTTAATGATCAAACATCCAAACCTTATCGAGACCTGTGCGCACAGTTCAACCGAAAAAATCAATCAGATTTCTGAGTTTTTGCCAATAAGAAGTTGTTTGAGAGGTGTAATGAAGCAGCTGCTGGGGAGGAAAATATCCTGCAGCTCTATCTCAAATTACCTAAGAGTTGTCAATCAGCCTTCATGTCTTTTTTTAAGATGACTGTTTCTTGTTTGTTTATTAAAGGATCCCCATTGGCTGACGCCTGGATGACCACAGCTAGTCTTCCTGGGGTCCTTAAACCTTAAACCTGTGGAGCATTACATGGCGACTGTGAGAGGCTCAGGCTGATTTGGCAGAGGGATTTGAATTTACACACTACAAGATACTTCACCCATATTATTTTACACCTGTTTGTCTTCATACTTGAAAATACTCTTTGTTGGGAATGTAAAAGGCATGAAGGCACTTTTATCCGTGCGGTGTGGGCCGGCCCTCTGGTTCTGCCTTTCTGCCAAGAGCTAATCGGAACAACACAGGTGCGGCTCAGCGTACCTGTGCCTGAATCAGTGATCGGCTTCGTCTCTTGGGGGACAGGTCGTGTTCACCCGACATTTCTAAACCAGCATTTGCTCTGGTCCTTACAGGCTTTGTTTCAGCTGCTAGAGTTAGACCTGAATGTGGAGACCGGCTGAAGATAATGACAGAGAACGCATCTTTTGAGTTACCGGTAGCTAAACTGCATAACTGTGAAGAATCGTATTTGCTCGTGTGGGATCAGTTTTTGTCTTTCATAAGAGCAGAAAGTTTTCACAGCAGTCACACACTTCACTCCTGAGGACTCTGTGTTTGGAACATATGCCTCAGGTTGTGTTAACATTATGAGTATTCTGTGTTAAAGATTCAACGTACAGGTGGGTGGGAGGGGCTTACGGTTTTGTTTTTGCGTTGGTTTTGCCACATGGGCTCTTTAGTTTGTCGTGAACTTGATCTGTGAACTGGATCACTCAGTGTTCTCATCTGTGCTGTGTTTTTGTTTAGTCTGTGCTGTTTTGATTTGTTTACGTGTTTTTTTTGTTTTGTTTTTCTTTCTCGTCATGTATGTTTGTAGCAATGTTCTTTAAAACTTCAATAAAAGCTTAAATAACGAAAAGAAATCCCAGAAATGTGTTAAAATGCTTTTTGTTGTCTTCAGCCCTTTTAGTCTGTGGCCTGTGTGTGTGTAGGCTGTTTACCTACAACAGAACCTCTTAGCCTACAGAGGTGGTCAAGGTGCAAAAATCTGCTTATTACACAACGAAAGTTGAATCATGAGACATTTTTCTGTCCCCCCCACCCCCAAACATCGTAATCACCTTCGTTAGCCACAGATTGAGTTTGAATCATCTCTGTGATTGTGAGTCGAAGTGATTCGTCTTTATCTTCCACTGACAATTAATTTAATGCAAACTACAGACAGGAAACATTCTCAGCTGGCAAAGGCTTCTGGGTAAAAAGGAGGTGGATGTTGACCTCAGTGGTGTAGGCTGGAGGTCGGTGTGGAATTGAACCTGACAGCGTGTGTGCCTTGCTCAGCTGCCTCTGACTTCCTCTCTGTGTCCTCCTCAGTGTGTAACTTCATGTGTCATGAGAAATGTCTGAAGACGCTGCGCTCAGCTTGTACCTGCATGACTCCGTCTTTGGTGCAGGTGAGTAACAACATCAGCTGCTGCGCTGACACACACACACACGCACACACACACACACACACACGCACAGAATGCTTATTGATCGGCACGGCCTCGGTCACTAAACCCGACTGACTGCTGCGGCGATCAGTGCACCAGCATTAAACAGTATCAGGCGGGTTCTTTAAGTCCAGGTGATCAGAATGAACTGCCGCACATCGAGACAAAGAGCTCACAACGCGTCGATCACATCTTTGACCAACCTGACACGCAAACGGGGTTTCCTGCAGGATGTTTGTTAGCAGGGGCTCAGCCGTTTGAGCCACACGTGACTCTGATTTCATGATCACCTCAAACTGTGATTATGAGCTGAGAGGTTAAAAATGGGAAGAAGTGCTCAGATGCTGTACTGCAGTGAAAGTACCAATGACACTGTGAAAATACTCTTATTACTAAAGTAAAAGTAAGTAAGTATTGTCGTTTTTTCTAGTCCTTATTCAGCTGAAGAAGAGGAGAATTTTCTCTTCATCCTTCACCTATGTCACAAACTTTCAGCAGCAACACAGCTGCACAAACATGGATTCACCTGGACACGAGCTGAGGAGGAGTAACAAGTAACTAAAGCTGTCAGACTAATGTAGTGAAGTAAAGTTTAAAAACTGCAGTAAATGAAAATACACAGGGTACTTAAATCTGTAGTTAAATACTGCACTTGAGTAAATGTACTTTCCAGCTCCGCATCAATTTCAGGTCGCACATGACAAACCTGCAGGCAGATGTGTAACGCCTCAGAAGGCGCTCGGCTGTGCTCAGGCTGTTTATCTGGTGTGACGACATCGTTAGCAGGAGAGCTAACCGCCGTTGAACAATGCGCGAACACTCCCAGGTCAGAGCTGGAGGTGTTTTTCCTGTTCTTCCTCATCTTCTCTTACAGTGACGTCTTCCTCACACATCATCGTGTGATCGTCATAGAGCTGTCAGATTGAAGAAACAGGTGCAGGTGAGATGATGAGAATGGAAGCAGGTTTCCAGTTTCGTATCAGGTGCAGGAGTTTGACGTGTAAAATCTGATTCTGACAGTTTCTCCCACGTGGTGACGAACCTTCAGCCCTGACTTTTGTCCCCTGAGCAGGTCACAGAGTTGTCACGGCTGCTTTTCGTCTGTCACGTCTCTGTCATGCTGCCTGTATTTTCTGATGTTTTGGTGAAAAGCAGCTCACGCCCTCTCAGTTCAGAGGCCTGCGCTCTGCGGCCCCGTCACTCGGTGCTCCGTGAGAACAAGTCATGCTGTCATATTACTTCTGTGTTTTCAGTGATGCTCCGTGTTGCCATGTTCAGAATCGACTCACATTATTTAAACCAAACTAGAATAATCCTGAACTTCTGTGAAGCCACAAGATTCACTTTGTGCTCGATGTTTTTAGAAACGTGTGTCTGTGATGAAACCGTGAGTGTTGTCGAGGAGCGTCAGTAACTTCCTGCAGCTCGGTCAAAATATGAACAAAAACAAGAGAACCACATTTTTTATTTTTCTGTCTTAACTTTCATCTATGCACATACTGTGACTGTATTTACATATGTGTTAACATGCCTCACTGCTGCCCCCTAGTGCCAATTTACAGCAGCAGCATGAACATAAACATCCTGTCCTTGCCAAGGTTTGCTTCACAGGTGTTAACAGAGTGCTGTCACTGCCCCCTGCAGGTCCCCGTGGCTCACTGCTTCGGTCCAGCGGGTCACAAGAAACGTTTCTGCTGCGTGTGCAGGAAGCAAACGGAGGGAAACACGGCGCTGCGCTGCGAAGGTCAGACCAGTTCCACCAGTTCCACCAGCATCTGATGTGCAGAACATGATCTATAGATATTTATTATTTAAACTGGGCAAATCGAACTCATATAAAATAATATTTTTTAAAAAAGAACTTAAGGTCAGCTGGAGGTCAGAGAGAACAGAGAGAATTCAGAAGAAACAGAGGAGAGACAGCGTGAAGATAACAGAGTGTGAGCTGCAGCCTCAGACACACGCTGAGAGCTACAGGATGAAAACGTCTCGTAGAACCTGGAATCACTGACCTCAGTTGACTTTATGCATCCTATCAAACTGAGTGTGAATTTCTCTGTCTTCAGATTTTTAGAGTTTTAGTAAAAATGTTTCAGAAAAAAACAAAAAACTGATGATGCTGCTGTTTTCCCTGAAACCTTTAAGCTTTTATCTTCTATCTTGGAGTGAAGACAGGAAGAAAGAGAAAATCTGCATCATCATAATGAAAAAAGACAGGGCAGACTTCTCACATTCCACTCAGAGGGAATTCAGAGTGCTTCAGAGAAAAAACCTGAAACTGATGTGTGGCAGAAAAATCAGAACATTAGATTAAAAAAATCTACAAATACACAAAAACAGAGTCACAGTGCAGTGAGACGTAACGGCCAGAAACAAAGGCCACAAATGTGCAATCCAGAACTCAATCAATCAATCCATCAATCAATCAGTATTATACAGAGACGGTGTTATCAGTCTTTTCTGTAATTAAACGCTCTAATGTGTAAAGTGTAAAACTGTGTGTGTGTGTGTGTGTGTTTCTCAGTGTGTGAGCTGCATGTGCACGCTGACTGCGCTGTGTTCAGCTGTGCAGACTGTCGCAGGAGTCATCAGGACGTCACTCTGGAGCAGGTCAGTGTGTTCTCACTCAACTACCGTAAATTCTCTAATAAAGCTGGAGTGAAAAATGATGCATTGAGGAGCACCTTCGTCACTCAGCCTCAGTGTAACGTTCATTTCTGCAGCAGCAGCAGGTCCATCGGCGCAGCGACACTGACGCTGTTATTGTCCTGACCTGCAGCTGGAAAAGTCAGACCTTCACTTCAGCTGATGTCCTCCTGCTCAGTCAGCAGAGGGAGCTCCAGGGTTAATGAGCAGTGTGATTAACTGTTATTGATCAGAGTTCAGTCTGATAAGCTCTGAGGGAGAAGCCAGTCACAACATGTCTGATTTTTTCTTTTCTTTTGTGCGTCTCTAAATACTGTCTGACTTCTCGTCTGTGGCTCTCAGCTCTAATCGGTTCCTCCTGAAGACATACATTTTTATAAATGGCCCAAAGATTTTAAAATTTTTTCATTTTTAAAAAGGTTCAGCAATTTCCTTAATTAGTGCCTTTGCTGAGGACTGTTCTCACAGAACTCTAATAAACTTTAATCGCTGCAGCAGAGAGAACAGAGCCTCTCACTGGGATCTATTTTCTGTCGCTGCAGGATACGTTTAACCACCACTGGAGGGAGGGTAACCTGGGGTCAGCGGCGAGGTGTGAGGTCTGTCGGCGCTCCTGTGGTTCCTCTGACATCATGACGGGGATGAGGTGCGAGTGGTGTGGCATCACGGTAAGAACCGGCTGAACCACGTCCAAGTAGCAGCCTGGTGACCTCCAGCCCTCCAGGGGGAGCCAGAGCAAGCAAGCAAGCTCATGGGATTTCTGGTCTTTTGTTTATAAATTCACACTAAAATAAAAAACAATGGGAATGTGTTCAGCATTATTCTGTCATGTTGTGTGTGAGGGCGGTCGGGGTTGTAAGACCCGAAACCAAACCGTGTTTCTCTGAGTTCAGTTTTCTTAATGAATTTGTGATTCGTCATATTTCAAACTAACAAGCACACAGCAAACCTGTGACAGGTTCAGGATGTGTTTGCGGCTGTCTGTTCTGTCCTCTGTGTGTTGTTTGATGTTTCTCTTCATACGTGTCGTTGCAGAGCCATGCGGCGTGTTACCTCAGCGTGCCACCAGAGTGCAGTCTGGGACGTCTGCACTGCATGCTGCTGCATCCGGCCTGCGTCCGCCTCCACTCCAGAAACTTCAGCAAGATGCACTGCTACCGCATCACCGAGAACTGCAGCCAAGAGCTGGGTACACACACACACATACACACACACTCAGACCACATCCTCTATGATGCTGATGACACAAACTGCGTGTGAACCACAAACACGGCTCATTTCCTGACAGCTTCACTCTGCTCATCTGGCAAACAAAAATGAGGTTTTTTTTCACAATATCCTGGTGTTAATAACGAGGACTGCGTGTGTGTGTGTGCGTGTGTGTGTGTGTGAAGCTGTTTTTAACACCATGTTTAGTGCCTGAACAATCAGCTGGCAGAGAAAGATTCTGTGCAGATTTAAAAGCAGACAACTCATGGAGAGTTTGTCGAAGTTCACACAGAGCTTCATAGATATAAAGAATAAAAACAATAAATAGATGTCAAAGATCTTAGTTTGAGTTTGTTTTTCTTTCTTTATTATTCCCAGTGAACTCTGTGACTGTTTCCCCCCATGTTTTTATCAGATAACTCGGATGATGTCGATTTGTCTGCTGCTGTGTGTAGAGACGGTCAGCTGGCGGCTCCAGAGGCTGGTCAGTGCCGCGCCAACCCACTCAACATGTTTGTCTCAACTCTGTCCACACTGTACTTCATTTGTGCACGTGTGTGCGTGTGTGTGTGTGTATGTGTGGTGACCCACAGGGAAACAGTTTCTTAAGGTGTTTGATGGTGATGATGCAGTCAAGCGAGGCTGCTTCCGATTGGTTTCCCTCCTACGAGCCACAAGGAATGAGGAAGTGGTGGTGAGAGCGCTGCCCTTTTCTAAAATATGTCACACAGTTTACTTCTGCTTTTTCTACCAGTGTTACTACTAACACTACTTATAGTATTCGTGCCTACAGAGCCCCTGTGGCTCAGACCGTATGTTAGAAAAGCATTCAGTTTAGTTTCAAAACAAAAGCAAATAATTAGAACAATGTTAAAGCACATTTAAAATAAGAGAATGCAGCTGAATGAAAGCAGACATAATTTACTGCAAGAAAACTTAAATTTAATTTTGTGTTATTACAGTGTTGGCAGTTTATGCAAATGAAAAAAAAACAACAACTTCCCTCCTTGTTACCTGTTCTCTGAGTTTCCATCATCTTGAATCATGAGCCACCTGTTGCTCAGTCGAGCCTTTCCTCACACTGCAGTACCTGTGTTTTCCTGCAGGAGGCAGCACTGAGGGCCTTCTACCTTCCTGATGAACCTCAGGACTTTGAGCTCCAGGAGATTGGCGGCGTGCAGCGTCTCCATAGTGATGACATCCTCAACCGTAACGGCAGTCCAGACAACAGGAGCTCCCTGAAGGACGGAGGCGACACCTGGCTGCTGAGGGCTAGACCACGAGACAGTGATGTCATCAAAGTGTATGCAGGCTGGCCCAGGTGAGACACACCGGAGTCAAAGGTTTCATTTAGCCTTCATGTCGTCGAAACGCAGTAATCTTCCAGCATGTTTATGTTCTTGCCTGCTGTGTTTCAGGTCAGGGGCGGCTTTCTTCTCCATCTCCGTCTCCAAGAGCAGCACGGCGGCGTCCGTCCTCACTGAGGTGCTCACTCAGCTGGACAGACAGGTTGGACCAACAGACAGATGGCACTAACAGTTGTATCATTACAGCAAGAAATAACCTAGAACACAACCCCATAAAACCAGAACTTTGTTGTTTTCAGAGATTAAAGAAACTCGATTTTCTGCCAGATGGATTTTGTACATTTGGACAGAGCCAGGCTAGCAGTTTCCATCTGTTTTCAGTCTTTATGCTAAGTTAAGCTAACAATACGAACTCGGCAAGAAAGAGAATAAATGCGTAATCCATCTTTAAAATGTTGTTATCTTTTCACCCTCAGTTTTAGCAGAACAATTCATGAGTGTATGCAGTTTATAGTTTTTGGAAGCACAAGATTAAAAAGGAGGATCTTTGTCCAGTGTGACTGGGTCAGTGTTTGTACTCACTGACATAAAATGTCCTTTAGTAAAAAAAATGCTCCTCAGATCTGCTCTTGCTGTGTGTTTGTGTGCTCTGTGATGTAACTCCGGCAAAAAGCTGCTGTGAGTGAGTGAGGATGACTGAAAGCTGAGTTTCTGTCCGAGCTCCTGCTGATGGCGCCGTGTTGTTTCAGGAGGAAGACGCGTCCAGTTTCAGCTTGCTGGAGTTGTGCATGAGCAGCAAGCAAGGTGAGCGGTCACATGACGTTACGCAGAAATAGCAGAAGGCTCCTTTAAAACAATGACTGATAATGTTTTAGCTTTCAATGCCAGCAGAATGTGTAAAAAAAAATGATGTCACAGGTGATGAAGCCGAAGCAGGACTGTGTAAAATGTTTTTCATGTTTCATGATTTGAAAAATATCAAACAATATCAAATCATTCCAAAGAGGTTAGATGTTAGCATGCTCACGTTAGCTTTGTCACTTGATTCCGTTAGCTAACAGCTAGCTAACAGTAACACCTGCCGTTAGCTGGTGTAAATATTGAGCTACAGGTAGTTTAGACAGAAGAACTTGTTTGTGAGCTGCAGCCTGTTTTAATGCAGAGATGACGAAACTCAGTGAACAGTGATGTTGACATTAGCTTGAGGCAAAGTTTGAACTGAAAAACAGAAGGTCGTGACCTCTCCATGTTCCTCCTGCAGTCCAGAGACAGACGCTGAGTCCACAGGAGAAGATTCTGGATAAACTGCAGGAGATCAGGAAGGTAGGGGGAGACACAACTGCTGCATCTACACAACGTACTGACCGTTTCCATAACAACCATTCTGATTTATAAAGCGATGCTCTTACCATTTTTACTCTGCCGTAAAAGCAAACTGTCGCTTTTTTAAAGCTCCATATTTTTACTGACTATTGCTCTGTTTGTTTGATCCATACTTTATTATTTAATAGTGATTTTGGTTCTGATGTTTCGTTGTCTCATTTTTACATGGTTATATTACACGACAGGATCTACTGTTAAAGACAGCGTTACGTTGTCTTTGACACGGGCTAACAGCTTGAAGAAAGTAACTGAGGGTACAGAAAGAAACGAGGGACAAAAATAAACACATTGGCAGCACAAATTCAGTAACTTGAGGGAACAGATTAGGAATGATTTTCTTTGTCATGACGCTTAATACTTTCCTCTTGACTGCTGGATTTAATCATAGCATTTGTTTGTGCGACTCATTTGTTTAATTTGACTCCGTCCTCCAAACTGTACGGCTGAAACCAAAGAATGTGTTTTACAGGAGCAACAAACGTGTTTTTTTTTTTTTCAGGCATCTCTGCGTCAGATGAACCAGACTCGGTTCTACATCGTGGAGAACAAGAACAGAGCCGTGCAGGTCAACCTGCTGACTGTAGGACTGCCCCCCATGCTGACTAAAGAGGAGTATGTCCAACTGATTCAGGAACACCTGACTGTCAAGAGTTAGTCTGAGCCAGTGCAAACATCACCTGAGCTGAATCTACTGAAGTGTTTCTTAAAGTCTGAGTTTTTTCACTTCACTTCCTGTCTGCTGCTTCTTCTTACTGAGGTCAGCGCACAGCAGGACTACTCATTGACTCACCTCCCCCTCCTGTCTGTCTCTGTCTCTGCAGGTCACCTGGTCACCATCAGCCACATCTATGCCAGTCAAGGTGAGACGGTTGTCATGGAAACCTGCGTAGACTTTAAGGATATATGCAGAGCTGAAGTGTTATCTCTTCTTTCCTAAAGCAGCTCTGACAGCATTTCCAAATATGAGGAGCTGTTTGCAGCTGATCTAAAGTTCAGATTTATTTAAACAGTTCTTACGGCTCACCTGCTGCTGTTCTCATAAAGCTACAGTATTTGCCTCTGAGATGGAAGGGAACAGAAAAAGAAAGATTCACAGTACAAGAAAATTGTACATCTAATTTTTCACTTTTGAGAGTGAAGAGATAAGTAAATCTCAGGTCTGTCACACCTTTCAGGTGCAGTGGCGTTGCAGATCTCGTGTTTCTCTGAAGCAGAGAGGATCTACATGTTGGCGAAAGACACAACTGTCAACAACAAGACGCTCACTTCAGTCGTCATCCCAGCGATCGAGGTAACTCGCCTGATGATCGTGTCAGCTTACAGATGGCAGATCAGTCTCTTCACAGTGTTCAGTGATGGTTTGTCGTCCTTCAGCACACAAAGCTGGGAAGAGACGTCTGTCCTCTGCTGGTGTTTGTCAACCCAAAGAGTGGCGGTCTGAAAGGCAGAGAGCTTCTTTACGGCTTCCGGAAACTTCTGAACCCTCATCAAGTCTTTGACATTTCTAACGGAGGACCGCTGGCTGGGTGAGAGCAGCAAACACACACTGAGCTGAAAACTTGATGATCGTTTCGCTGTCTGAAGTCTTTGTCCTGCTTATGAGGGCAGCTGATTAGAAACCAGTTACAGAAGAACTAGAGCAGGGACGTAGTGACGTTCCTCCAGTCACTGGTCAAGCAGTAACAGCAGATAAATGATCAGGATGTGATGAACATGGCAGCTTCTGGAGGCCTTCTAACTGTGATCACAGACGGCCTGTTTACTGTAACATGAAATCAAACGTTCCTGTTCTGCGTCTCTGGTCCAGCTTCCACACATTCCGGGAGGTTCCCAGGTTTCGGCTGCTGGTCTGTGGGGGTGACGGGACGGTGGGCTGGGTTCTGGGAGTACTGGAGGCTGTCCGGCACAAACTGGTGTGTCGAGAGCCGCCCATTGGCATCATACCGCTTGGAACAGGTCAGACAAACACTGCTGGCTTTAAATTCATCACATGGTTCATCAGAGTTGTGGAGATGCCATCAGCAGCTGCTCATGAGTTCAAACTGAGACACTGACTCTGAATGCTGCACTGAAGTCTGTCCTGTCTCTTCAGGTAACGACTTGGCTCGTATCCTGCGCTGGGGGGCAGGTTACAGCGGCGAGGACCCCCACCACATCTTGGTCTCTGTTGACGAGGCAGAGGAGGTTCTGATGGACCGCTGGACCATCCTACTGGACGCACATGACATCTCTGAAGACGGAAAGGACAACGGCTTCCTGGAGCCCCCCAAGGCCTGTTCTGCTCCTTTTGGATCATTTTAATATACAGACTGTTCCTGTAAATCTAACATTTACTGTAACAGGTTTATTTGCTTCTTTGTCCCTCAGATTGTGCAGATGAACAACTACTTTGGTCTAGGCATCGATGCAGAGCTCAGCCTCGACTTCCACCAGGCCCGAGAGGACGAACCGGACAAGTTCACCAGCAGGTAAAACTTTGGTACCCGACAGGCCAGCACGTTTCTGCAAAAACAGACTTTATTTATCTGCTGCACTTGCTCCTCTGCTCACAGGTTCCATAACAAAGGAGTGTACGTGAAGGTCGGCCTACAGAAGATCAGTTACACCAGGAGTCTGCACAAAGAGCTGCAGCTCCAGGTGGACGCTCAGAACGTCCCGTTACCAAACATAGAGGGACTGATCTTCCTCAATATACCCAGGTAACAGCAGGAAATAAAGATGGACGACTTGTTTCCACTTTACTGAACGAAAATGGAGGCAAATAATCCTGATACATGCGCTGCACCTCGCACTCGTGATGTCATTTAGAGTCTGTGTAGTAGTGATTGGCTGATGGAACTGCAGTATGAAGGTCTCACCCACACAGCCGTTTGGCTCAGTCATGGGGTAGAGTTATCAGTCAGTCATTTTTACTAGCATTAAATAACTAATGAAAAATAAACCTTTCAGAAAAAAAAGACTTAAAACTACCAGCATGATGAGAACTACAAAAAAAAGACCTTTAGCTGTTTATGTGCCATACCTCTGGTAGACACCAGGGGGCAGTCATGTTTTCTATCTTTATACAGCCATACAGGTGTCATGGAGAGAGTGAAGACTGTATGACCTCACTCAGATCTTCCTCTCTCTCTGTGTGTGTGTGTGTGTGTGTGTGTGTGTGTGTAGTTGGGGTTCTGGTGCTGACCTCTGGGGGTCAGACGTTGATGGTCGCTATGGGAAACCCAGCATCGATGATGGCCTGCTCGAGGTGGTCGGGGTCACTGGTGTCGTCCACATGGTGACATCACTCAAAACAAACACATATTCTGAAACTCAACTCAAGGGCCATTTACTACCTGTTCGCAAGCTTTCAACCATGACGTGTGTGTGTGTGTGTGTGTGTGCAGGGCCAGGTGCAGAGTGGTATGAGGTCAGGGATTCGTATTGCTCAAGGGAACTACATCAGGTTGACTGTGAGCAAACCCATACCTGTGCAGGTGGACGGAGAACCGTGGATTCAACCACCTGGACATATTATCATCTCTGCTGCTGGACCAAAGGTACCCCGTTTGTCCTCATTTGTCTTTTTCTTTTTTATTAGTCTCACTGTTTTTTTCTCTTTCTTTCTTTTTTTCTTTCTTTCTTCATTGTTTATTTTCTGTCCTTTTATATATTAGTGTGAAACAGCCTTAGTTTTTGTTATCCTGTATAGATGGCCTGTGGTTAACCAGTGGTCTGATGTATTCTGTGCATGTGTGTAGTTTATTTGTAATTTTGTTCATTCTGTGTATAGAGATAATTGGTAGTTAATCT
This sequence comes from Naso thynnoides, assembly GCA_029783665.1. Taxonomy (NCBI): domain Eukaryota; kingdom Metazoa; phylum Chordata; class Actinopteri; order Acanthuriformes; family Acanthuridae; genus Naso; species Naso thynnoides. Next base: position 28,481,756 of record JAQLOL010000026.1, read on the forward strand.
GTAGTTTGATGTGTGAATACCATCAGTTTGTTAGTATTGTAGTTATTTCTGTGTATTGTTGTGATTTATCTATAGTTTCACATAGCCTGTACTAGTTATCTCTTGTTAGTAGTTTAGTGGATGTGTAGTTTGTTACAGATACTTGTAGTCTGTAAAGTGAGTGCATACCTGTAGTTTGATAATACTTGTAGTTTGTTTGTTGTGTGTGTACCTGTAATTTGTGAATACCTGCAGATTGTATATTGTGTGTATACCTGCAGTTTGTGAATACATGTAGTAGGTTTGTTGTGTGTAATTTCTGTATACATGTAGCTTGTGTTGTGTGTATACCTGTAGTTCGGTATTGTGTGTATACCTGTAGTTTCTGTATACTTTTATTTTGTGTATTGTATGCATGCCTGTAGTTTGTGTATAGGCCTACTTGTAGTTTGTATATAGTGTGTATACCTGTAGTTTGTGTATTGTGTGTATACCTGTAGTTTGTGTATTGTGTGTATACCTGTAGTTTGTGTATTGTGTGTATACCTGTAGTTTGTGTAGTGTGTATACCTGTAGTTTGTGTATTGTGTGTATACCTGTATGTTGTGTATACCTGTAGCTGATTCTGACCTTTTTTCCATCATGTTTGTCCCTCTGCTGTGTCTGCAGGTTCGGATGCTGAGGAAGTCCAAGCAGAAACAGAAGAAGTCATCGGCTGGTGTGAAGGACGGACGTTCTGAGAGCCCCTCCTTCAGAGACGGAGGTCACTGACAGGGGGTAATGACGGACCCATCTGAAACTCAGTGTCCTGATTATTAGCTGCTTCCTGCTGCACCTGGGAAGCCGTTGAGGTGAAGCAGCCAGCTTAGGTTTCACTGGTAGCTTTGAAACGACGCTGACGAGTTGCTGATCCACCTGGAGACTGATGGAGGTTTAACTTTAACGGTGGGATGAAGTCGGGATCGCTCCGAGTTTGGCCCATTAAGGATCACATTTACATCCAGCTAACCAAACACTCATCCAGAATTCGCAATAACCACAGTCATTATTCAGCATCTGAAATTGACCCTAGCTAAAAACAGTTATTAAGAGATTCATAACAGGGTTTGAATTTTGACAGTTTCTTGTACAGATAAGCTTGGGAGTTGAACAAAAATAGAAAAGTATTTAACAGAAGGTGTTGAGTTTCTGTCCACACGTGACTGTATTTGTACAGTTAGTAGCTACAGACGCAGTGTCAGCTGATATCTTGTAATAACTTTAGTTGTGAACAATAATGTGCAGCTATAGAGTGATTATGACCTCAGTGTTTAAAATGATCATTGGAGAATTTGAAGAAATACAGAAGCACTTCGACAGACAGTTCGAGAAGCTGTAACCTCTCAATGTCAGTCTGGGATAGTGAACAGGATTTCCTCCTGTCCTGAGCAAAATCATTCGGTAATGTGGACAAATCGACCAGAAATCTCTGAGTCTCTGAAATCCCAGTGCCCACTGTGACCGGAAAGAACAGATTAGAAAATAAAAGTAGTCTGAGCTGTGAGTTGACTGCAGATAAACTGCAAAGCCTGAAGCACAGATAAAAAATGTGTGCCGTTTACTTTGACAACATCACCAACTTTAAACATGTAAAATACATAATTGGGAAAAAAAGTCATATAGTATATGGCTAAACTATGGCTAATTTACTTATTGTTTAGTTTGAGCTAATGCTAGTTATGCTGTGTTAGTTTGTGCTTTCATTTAACCAATTGCTCAAGTCAAGTTAACAGTATTATCTTTGAAAGGATCGCATTATGTAATAAAGAGGTGTCGTATCTACTGGTCAAAATGATGAGAAGTTCAGTTCTGATGAGAACTGCAAAACATGAGCTAAAAATAAAGAGGCATGTTGAAGAAGGTGTTGTTGCTATGTTAGAGGATATCACAGAGAAACTGTGCTGCAGCTTTACACAGTTTTCCAGTTAATCCTGACAGACTCGGCTGTGATGTTTGACTTTTTCTTCTTGCTGTCTTGTCAGAAAGCTTTCAGCCTGTTGAGTCTTCTGGGCAGTGCATTAAGCTGAGTTCACAAAATACTTGAAGTGCGGTGGTGTCCAATGACTTCAGTAAGATAACAAATATGTAAGTGAGCAGCAGACAGACTTTTAACTCATCTTTATTTATTCAACTTCTTCCTGTAAGAGACAGTACAGTTATTAGTGAATCCCTTCTTTCCCCTCAAAACTACAAGTAGACCTTCAGACTGAGGAACTGGTCACAATAACATTTTCCTAATTGTGTGCAGCACTAGACACTAGCAACAAAACTAGCTTGAAAGCTAATCAGCTAGTTTACTGTAAAGCTATTTGGCTTGCTCATGTGCCACAAAACAACATAATTAGTACAAACAAATGGAGGGTTAGAATTTAGAAAAAGGGAACACAATGAGCTAAAGAAGAGACTGCGTCGATGTGATTAAAATGTGATCCAAATTTAGCTACGTACAAGCTTTGGGAGCTGATAAACAAGTACGCTGTTATACAAATTAAAAACAAAACTCTCCTATTTCAGGGGAAATATCACAAAATAAGGGTATCAATTAAGGCTACTTAATTAAGCGAGCTAGTTAAATAGCTTGCTAGATAATAGAAAATAGCAATTACTTTGTTGTACATATTTAGGGTTTTAGTTAAATGTGGAAATGAAGCGTGCCACTGCAGTTCAGTCACCACAGGAAGCACCGGCAACAAGACGCTAAAACACTTAGCACTAGCATGGCGAGCTAGTTGCCAAACTAGCTAGTTTGACAAAACAAAATTAAAGTAATAAAAAACGTCATTTATGGATATTAATTGTATAAGGGAAGGAGTTAATAATAAAGATAATAATTATTTCAGTTCAGTTCAATTAAAAATACTTTATTCACACTGCTGTTCCGACGGCCCAGTGTTCTTACGGCTCACTGTTCCGCCTGCATGTTGTGAGATGCACCAATATAACAGACATCCGATTCCTCACTGCCTCCTCCACGCCTTTCAAGATGAACATGACCGGAGAGAGGCGGCTGCTCTTTTAGGCTGTTTGAATGGCTTCATGACTTCCATTTATTTGTACAGACTAACCCAAACCCTTATCCTAACCCTAAACTTAACCAATTTATGCCTAATCCTAACCTTGACCTAATCTCAATTCATACTTTACCTCTAAACTTGGTGCCGCACAGCTGTTCTGCCGGCCTGTCGGTGCATCTCACAACATGCGGGCAGAACGGTGAGCCGGCGGAACAATGAGCGGGCCCCCTTTAGGGCAACAGGTTTGCAGAAGAAAATACAATACAGCAGTATAAAACAAGAATTAATGAAAGAATTAGTATTATTATTCGAAAGAATTGTTTGTAATTTCAGGGTAAAATTGCTCATTTCAGGGGACAATTTATTTAAAACGGTGTCATCAATTAGCCTATTGATTTACATGACATTATTTGATTCTTGGCACTAATGCTGTTGGTTGACTTTCTGCATGAGTTTATTTGTCTACCTGCAGTAAGATCCCATTTCTAATCACAGTAATTGACTTTGGTGCAGAGTATTTTTTGTCGTTGTGACCAGACCGAGCAGAGTCCAGGCTCAGCATATTTACCATGAACCCAAGCTAATTAATAATCCTAAAGGAATCTTTTAAAGATGAGCTTCAGCTGCCAGTTTGTACTCAAACAGCCTCTGACCGAACAATGGAGGAGGATTTTGTGAACTTCGTCCACATTCCCAGAGATGCAGAACGTAAAGAGACACAGTGAGGACTCGACCAGGGATCTGCTGCTGAAGGTCCCAGTTCTTCGTGTAGCCACAACAGTATTAATCACTGTACTTTGGTTGTAATGTTTGGGTTGGTTTTCCAAACTTAGATCCACCCTAGGCAATTTATTTTAATTATTTGGTGCTGAAAGGTAACAATGTGTTCTTCTGTGTGTAACGTAAAATTCAAGGATCCTTTTTCTATTCAAAGCCTCAAATCAAAGCTTATCTGAAATGCAGCCTTTGTTAAAAGTGTTTGGGCAGTTGTGAGTTATTTTAATGTATGTGGATTTGTTCCAAATGGTTGCATTTGATAAATTTTGTGGAGTACGGATCACGGTGAAGGTTTGCAGCTTTGAATAAACAAAGATCTGAGAACGAGTGCTGATACTTCAGTGGCATTAACTGTTAATTTTCATTGACTGCTGAGCTTCATCAGGAGTCAAGCTGAGGTGTTTTCTGCAGTAGGCACTGTGTGTACCGACAGTAGACTGTAGCTGTGAGTGGTTTGATGTGTACACATGCTGTCACAGTTTCTGCCATGCATGACGTACTGTAGGTCTGTGTGTTAGCACAGCAGAGTTTCATCTCCTCTTTGTTCCCGCTGTTGAGTCGGTCCGTCTGCTGCTGCTGTTAGAGAACCATAACTGCTGTCCGAAACAGTGAAACTTCACACTCCTGCTGAGCTTTTTTAAGATTATTATTAATTTGTTATTTCATCACTGGACTCAGTTTATATCCATGAAAATCTGCTTGCAGAGATTTTGAAATGTTTGCTTTTGAAAACTCCTCTTTGGTGATGTGTTTAAGGACCGTCAGTCATCTGCACAGTTATGTTGCGTAGCTGAAAAACAAACAAAACACACACACACACACACACACACAAAAGAGACATTTAAGGTTCTTTTGTTAGTTACAATTTATTTCGTTTCTCCAGAAAATCAAGCACAAAAAACAACCACTCAGCAAACGTCATGTGAATGGTATTTTTTGGAAATATATATTTTTGTCATTAGAGAGTTCACATGATGATATGGAGCCCTGAAAGATGGTTTTTCTTATTTCCTTGTTAGTACAGGATATGAAAATAAGATCTTGTAGGACTTTGATGCTTTGTAGTTTGACCATATAACTAAAACAAAACAAAAACCTAAAGGAAGTTTGATTTGAGTTTTAAAACTCTGCAGGTTGATTTGATGGAAATGAACTGAAATCAAGTTTACACAGTTTGTTGTTCGTGAGCTGAAAGAACGTCTGAAAGAAGCAGCTTCATCGTCTGAATTCAAAGCAAGCAGAGAAGAAAACATCCTGCATTAGAAAGACATCAGACAGAGATCAGAAATGACTGATCAGATTCATTTGGACTCCCTGAAAAGAGTTCGGTTCAGAGAAAAGAAAAGGTGGGAAGCAACTTAAACGCTCTCTTAGTGCACAAATAAGAATTTGAAGTTAAAGTTCATAATATTTACACTGCATGAAATAGTTTTTCATTATCAATGCCATAAACTTTTCTTTTCTTTTTTATTGAATGTTATAAATGTGCTTACACTTGATTTTTTTTTTTTTTCCATCCGTTGTGCCTCGTAGTGTCGGACTTACCTGTGGTTATTAAGCCCTGCCCCTCTGCCACCAGGCCAGGTGGGGGCGTGATTTGCAGGGTGAAGTCTGCGTAGTGCCTCACACAGAAATGCTTTGACACCCTCAGTGCTCTGATGTTTGACGTGTGTGTTTGTGTGTGTTTCCCGCTGGTGCAGTGATGTGATCACGAACTAACGTGCCTCCAGATGTCATCTACGCTTTTCTTTGCTGTTCTTACGTCTTTACTTCGACCTGAAGTCTTATTCAGTAGATGATATTTATATTTTTGCAGACAGAAGCTGTTTTTTAGTTTCAATTGTAAAGTTGTAATTATAAATTGCACTAATTGTTTTACAGATGCTCTTTCATGTGACGTTCGGGTTATTATGAATGTTGTAACAACTAAAGCTAAATATATATGGTACACATATATATATATATACATGTTTAAATAACAGATTCTGATGTGTTTAATCATAATAAACTAAAGACCATCTAAGAACTAAAGACAGTTTGGTTTCTGTCAAATTTCTTTTCACACAACATCAGCTTTAAGTTGTCTGTGTTCAGTATTTGTAGTGTTTTTGCGCCTCCTGCTGTTAGTATTAATCACACAGTGGATGTGACCCTGCAGTATGTAAACGGATGTTTCAGTCACTTTTACCAAAGAATGAAAACATGAAACATTTGTAAAACTTGAGCAAAATTATTGCTGAGAAATGTTTGTGCGAGCACAGGAGCAAAGAGTGCTGCTGTACCTGTGGTGCTGCTGTAACTGACCAGCAGGGGGCAGAAGGTCAACCACTGACATCACGCTAAAGATGTTCTCTGACAGGAGGACTCACTCTGCATGTCCTGTTTTCCCTGCGTTTCATCAAACCGGAGTTCCTCAGGGTCATCTGTTCAGCCCACTGATGTTCAGTGGCTCAAGTATTTGTACTTGTTGCTCGTACTTTAATATTAATTTCATTTCCATTACTGCATACTTCTACTCCAGTACATCTCAGAGACAAATATTGTAGTTTTTACTACATTAGTCTATTTACTTGACAACTTAGTGTGTACTCTGAGTAATAATGAAAGTAATCACACAAATTTTGATTTGATTTTTGAAATCGACAGCAACCCAGCTGATGAAGTACATAAAGTAACTAAAATGATGTTGGTCTTTACCAGCTGCAACAGTAAAGTAATAAACACATTGGTGCATCAATGGTTATAATCCAGTAATTTCATAAAAGTAATTTTGTTCCAGTACTTTTGCTTTCGATGCTTTTTATTTGTTTAAAGCGAGACCTTTATGTTTTACATGTTGATGCTCCGCTCCTCCTCTGATCTCTGTCCTGGTCTTGAGCTGAACAGGTTCAATCTGAACAGGTTAAATCTGAACAGGTTCAATCTGAACAGGTTCACACTGAACGGTTTATTTACCTCGCTGATGTGATTGGTTTATAATCATTTAGTCATTTCTCCTGATCAGAATCAGAGTAACACTTGTTTGAACATATCCAAAAAGTCAGTGGTCAGAATAATTTATTTAAAAAGATTCCCTGAACTTTAACAGATTGTAGAACCGCTTTCATGTAAATAGTTTGATGTGCAGAGAATGTGTTGTGGAGGGAGGGCGAATAAAACTCATTTGTTGGGCTCAAAACTGCTAAAAATGACTTTTAATGTCAGACTGACGAACACTGTGGACACTTCATTGAAATATTCTCTCTTTCTTTTCATTGTTTCTAAGTTTTTCTGTCGTTTGTGACGTGATGAAATCAAACGTTTATGTCACCTGTATAGTTCTTGTTCTGTAATGTAAGTCTGTATGTAACGTAAAGACCATTTAAAGGGCGGTTGGGACTTGTTGTCTGTCCTCAGAGTGACACCTCTTCGTGTTTTACCTGCTCTCTGTCTGGACGGAACGTCACAGGGAATTTCCACTGGGGAAGGAAATCAACTTTACCAAAAAGTGAGACCGACTCGGTGGCACTCTCGGAGCTGTGCCGCTCTTGGGAATAAACCTCGTCCGGATTAAAATTATTCTCTTCTCATCGGCGGTAATGACGTGGTCGTGCCGCGTAATGACGCACTCCAGTTAAAGCAGTAACGTTAGTTGTACATGGCCACAGTGGTTCAGCATGGACACGGTGAGAGGACGTGCCAGAGTCGCCTGAAGTGAAGTGGACTGAGGACCGTCACTCTGTAGTTCATGCTGAGAATCCCACTGTTCACCTGAGCGAGCTAACCAGGTAAGACCGCGCCAACCGACGTTACGTAGTTACCGCGTCATAACTACGGTAGTTATCGTGGTTTTATTGTGACTCTTGCGACTCTTGCTTTGTTGTGCTCCTCACTTCCTTATCAGCCCGGTACCTTCGGTCACATCACACCAAACTCTACCTTTGAAACGGAAACTGTACGTTTGCTTCTAACTAGCAAAGAGAAGATTACCTCCGTGTAGTAACGGCTCACGTTGGAGTCATTTTTGAATTCGGCTGTGACGTGTCCAACGTGAAGTCGGCATTTACCGTGCGGTGAACTCGGAACTTCAAGTGTGAAGTTTCTGTCTTTGCGCGGTGTGCGCCTACGGGCCAGCGGGGACAGACAGTGTGGGTGGACGGACAAATCGTAGAAAAACCTCCCAGTGGCTTGTAAAGTGGTGATTCAACACTGACCGAAAGCAGTACCGGACTCACCTGACTCCGATTTTTATTAATATATGTTTCGTAGCGTCAGGTTTGGATATGAACAGCGAAAAAACTTTTAAGTGGCAGACTTCTGAAGGCAGTTCTGCGGTGACGTTCTCTGCAGCGGGAGCCTTTAAGGGCAAGCTCTCGGTTAGCTAGGACAGCTAACGCTAACGCTAACGTTAGCAGTTTTCACCGACAAGTGCAGGACATGTAACACGAAGCCAACGGCCAGTTAGTGTCTGTACTGCTGTCGGTGCTGTAGAAGTGTCAGCTGATGGTAAATGTTGGTTTGTTAAACGGTCGCTTTAACGACACAAACGACAGATACGGTCCGGTAGTGCTAGCTGCTAGCCACAGAGCTAGCATGATCCACTGAGGCGCGTTCATGCGCAGCCGGTGCGTGAACGCGCAATGCCCAGCAACAAGTGTCAGACGATTATTCGCTCCTACTCCTTATAGTAACTGTATATTAAATGCAGGAATTACATTATTCACTTTAATTTCCCCATTTATTCACTCCATTAAAAATATATATGTAATTAAAGAGCGACTTGAAATAAACTAAGGCTTTTAAAAGTGTAAATTATGACTGAATAGTTAAATAAAGATTGTTTGTATTGATGGTTGGTTGTTACATCATTATCTCACACTGTGTGTGTGTGTGTGTGTGTGTGTGGTTTGCAGACACCATGGCTGGAGACGACCCCTACCTTCATTCTTCCAACCCGGTAACTCACCTGTCGGTCAGACAAAGTGTTTCTGATGAGATGGATCGTCCTTTGCAGTGTGTCAGTGATGTGTCTCAGCTCAGCGTCTCACTTCATGTCTGACTTCTTCTCTCAGATTTTTGACAACATCATGATGGATGGTTGGGAGTTTGCGCCTTTTCCTGCAATGACTCAGACGTCGTCGCTGCGGACAGGTGAGAGTTGCACCTTCACACGTCAGCCATTAAAGGAGTTTTTCTAACTGTTGGTCTGATGTTTAATCAGCAGGTGTTTGTCGGCTGCAGGGCGGCCTGACCTGCTCACACTGATTAACGCTCAGAGAGCGAGGTCGGCCATGTCTGCTCTTTAAAGTCTGTCATCTTCACGTCCCGTCGTCGTCTTGAATGTGAAGCTCTCATGTTGTAGTTACAGCTCAGTCATCTCCGTCAGCTAAAGGAGCCTCTGTTTGTTTGTTTGTTTATTTTTGTCAAACCTGCTCTTAGTTTTTTTTAGTTCACGCCTCCCTCCTCAGGTGTTACCAACCTAAGTACCTGTTTAGTGCATGAAATGTGAAGTTGTCTGTGAATCGTTCTCTCTCTGTATGTCTGTGACAGCAGCTCTCAGCCTCCTGACTGATTAATCATTAATCTGTGGCTCTTAACTGTTCAGCCTGCCGTTTAACAGCCCTACGGCCACTCTCTCACTTCTCTTCATCAGTAGAGGCTGTTTGGTCCACAGTCACGTTTTATTTCCTGTTTCAAAGTGTCGTCTGAACAGCCAGAAGTGTTGCATCACTGTTGTCCGTGTTGTCGTCTTAGAGATTTGATGTCGACTCTGCAGTACAAGGATGTTTTGCTTGTGTCCGTTTGTTTCGCATTAAACTGAAGGTTGAGGGGCGACACAGAGAGACAGATGTCAGGCAGAGGTGCAGCCAGCTGTTGCTTCAACTACAGGAAGTTGTTTGTTGTAGTTTGGCAGCTGATTTGACGGCTCACTGACAGTTGAAGCAGTCAAAACACATTTTTACATTCACCGCATTAAAGTCAACCTCCTAACCCTGTCAGACCAGAATAAAATCTGTAGACCTGCTAAGATCACATTACAGAGTTGCTCCTCATACGTGTAGAACTTCCTGAAAATCATCATGCTTGAACTTTTCTTCAATATCAAAGTAATCCAGTATCCTAGTAATCGAATATCAGAATAATCCAGTGTGATTTGTCTGAACGTACGTGAAAACACTCAGTAGACAGCTCATGAAACAGACTTTATTATCGACTAAAGTTAACAAACGTAGGTAAAAAAAAACTGGAGCTCAAGTTGTAGCCAGCAGCTAACTGACTGTTTCCATGGCAACATCATACTTCCTGTTCATAGTCGTCTTGTTTTTTGTGCAACTCCCAGGATGTCAAAGACACGACACTGTAAAGTGTGTCTTTTGTATCAGGTGTATGATGTCATATCAGCTGGTAGCTCTTTCTCCCCATCATCATCTTCGTCATCGTCATCATCGGCTCCAATGATGTCATCAGGAACCAGTGTGACTGGACTTCACACTGGGCATTCAGTAATCCAGTAACTGTTGTTTTTTCTTCTTAAAGAAGCTTTGTTTGTCTGTTGTTTTGATGTGTTTGTCACAGAGGAAGGTTGATTGACAGCTCGTTATGTATCTTGTTATGGCTGAAGTCAGGGTCCTTGATGATGAAGATGATGATGATGAAGATGATGATGATGATGATCTGGTTTAAAGCCGTGAATGAAGCGAGCAGGTGGAGGTTTTTTTCTGGAGGGAAACGAGTGTTTGGACTGTTTCTGGGCTCGATGTTGAACAGATGTATTTTGGGATGAAGCTGTTGCAATAAACTGAAACTGAACTTTCTCTTTAGGAAACGTGTGTGTGTGTGTGTGTGTGTGTGTGTGTGTGTGTGATGAAGGTAAAGTGAAAGAGGAGTTTCGTGACGTGTTGGTATCTGTTATCTGTGGTGACTTTGGGCCGATGTCTCTCTGCTCTCACTTCCTTACAGAGCTGTTAGTATGTAGGATGAAGGGAAAGTTTCTCCTCTTTTCATTTGCATGTGATTCACTAATAGAAGCCGCAGCCTCAGTCCCTCCATCACTGACTGCGAATGAGGTCAGAGGTCACTAACAGCTGCGGGGCCAGTTGGGCTCAAGATGGATATGAGTGCTACTGTGAAAAGCTTGTTTTCCTTGATGAAGCAAAGTAACTTTCAAGTGATTACAAGGAAAACAAGCTTTCTGTTTTTGTTGATTCTGGCGCCCCCTTTGGACGAAAGCGGTAGTGACACAAGCGCCTACCATCATAAAGATCTGTGTTAGCGCGTGCCAGGCAGGCAGAACTCGGTATAACACCGACAACACGTGCATTTGTTTTGGGAGTGAGTGAGAGAGAGACGGCGGGATGGACGGTGATGATGTCATGTGTTTATCTGGGACTGAGAAATAAGTTATCAGCCCGTTGTTTGGCAGTAACGTCCCCGAGACCCGTTAGCTCTGTTCTCTGTAGGCTAACGTCACACAGCCGTCTGTATTAACGTCACACGCTGATGTGTAGATCAATTATGTTGTTGTCATTGCCAGAACAACGAAATTGGAGGAAAAAAAAAAAGTTTTGTGTGAGTTTGCAGGGATTCAGACTTGATCACAGGCATTAACAGTAACGACATAAAAACATCAGTGTGTTCACCGAGGGCCTCGTTTGCTGTTACAGGAAATTTATAATCATCAGAGGAATCATGGGACTGTTTCAGAAATACTTAAAAGTTCCTCATAATCACTCTAAAAAAGAATACGAGTCATTAAACTTTGGTTTCAGTTTGAGCCTGACTGAAACATGAGGCTGATCACATAAACTCTGAATTTCTAGTATTTTTTTTGTAGTATTTCCACTGTGGCAGGTTTTTCCTCTGAATGAAGTGAATGTGTTTGGGATCATGTGCAGCTTTGGACTGTTGGTTGGAACAAACAAACATGGTGAAGGCGTCGCTTTTGGCTCGTTGTGACGACATTTCTCACTATGTTCAGAACAGTCAATGGACCGATGATGACGAAAATCAGCAGAGTCATCTCGAATGAAAAGAATCAATAGTTGCAGTTTGATATCTGTATCAGTTTGACATCTGAATTTCCCTTTGGGGATTAATAAAGTATTAAGTATTAAACTATTCTATATAAATTGAGCTCCAGCTGGACCAACCGCAGGAAAACCCTGCTGTGACAGAAGAACAGAAGAACAGACATCTGACTCACCTGAGCACTTTAACTCCGATTACTGCAACATTTTCAATGCAGGACTTTTACCAAAGTATTTGTTCTGTGTGGTACTTGTACTGCAGTGAAGGGTGCGATTACTCGTTCCGCTGGCAGCTGACTGTAGCTGTGGTCGATGGGGGAGGAAATGGCTGCAGCAGTCAGGAAGCTGCAGAAGATTAATGAGAGTGACTGTTACACAAATCAGGTCATTTTACCGTTAGCTGACAGCTGATTGGACGGAAGTGTTCGTTGGTTCTGTGTGCAAATACGACAGGTTCAGTGTTTATGAAAGGAAGTGAAATGCTGTCGTTGCTGTTGAGTTTCTGTTCCATCTGTGTGTCCGGCGCAGAGGGAGCTTAGCTTAGCACAGCTTAGCTTATCTGAAGAAAGACCGTCTGACTTACAGGTGGTTTCTTCTTCAGGTTTAAATCTGACAGTAAAAAAAATGTCTCTGAGTCCAGTGTGACATCTCTGAATGTCCTTGTGCGTCCCAACGTGTCAGAAAAAAACTAACGTCGAAGACATGTGAGGGACTGGACGTTTTTCCTTAAAAATAACTGATAATTGATCAGTTATCGTTGTGGCTAGTGATACATTTCCTGTTGATCAGCTGATTGATGGGTGGACTTATGATGTCAGATGTTTGTGTGACAGTGATGCTGAGTTTGTCTCTCTGTTTTCCAGTGGACGGACCTTTCCTGCAGATCGTGGAGCAGCCCAAACAGGTAAGACTCACCTGTCCTCTTCCACTGCCTCATCACTGAGGACAAGAACCCAATTTAAAAGAATTTCACTTTCAGTGCAAAAAGTGAAGCTTCATTGTGTTCAAAATGACTTCAGTTTGAAGGTAAACGTATTTCTGTTGTGTGACGTAAAGAGAAGAGAAGAACAAAACAGTTCAGATCAGATTCACGTAGAAAAAGACGTTTCTTCATCAAAGAGAGCGACACAGCGAGGCTGCAGGCTGTCTCAACATCCACACACACTGTCCTCTGCTTTGACATCCAGAGTTTTCTTTGTCAGGTTCAGACCTTTAAATTGTCCCACAGCACAGAGTGACTGATCTGTCCGCAGTCCTGACATGAAAGGTCAGTTTGTCAACTCGGAACGCCGCCGATTCAGCGAGCGCTGCGAAGAGCCACGCTGCTCGTCTTTTATATATCGCCTGACGTCGTAGTTGATTTGTGAACGCAAGGTTGGACTGCACATGGAAACCGAGAACACTCTGATGGCAGACGTGAGTTGTTTCATTTAGTTGTAATCTGGCAGCAGAAGCTGAGTCGTCAACCTGCGGACAGACAGGATGGATACGACCAAACAAACATGGCAACATCAGTAATGACATCACTAGCGACATGTGTGACGTGTCTGTGCAGACGGATGCTCTGCCATCAGCTCAGTCCTCATGTCAGGCTCTCGTTGTTCTCTATGCCTGTGTGTGTGTGTGACCGGTTTGTCTCTGTGTCTCCCAGCGTGGCTTCAGGTTCAGGTACGGCTGTGAGGGTCCGTCTCACGGCGGTCTGCCCGGAGCCTCCAGCGAGAAGAACAGGAAGACCTACCCCACCGTCAAGGTACTAGTTCCTGTGTGCTGCTCGCCGTGGCAGCGCCGTGTTCTGATCAGACTGTAATCAGGCTGAGTGTGAATATGAAGATGTTCAGCTCAAACAGCTTCAGTTTGAACTGTCACACAGACACACACACACACACGCACACACACACACACACACACAATCACACACACACACACACACACACACACACACACACCGGCTGATTCGCCTATTTGACATTGAAAACTGGACTGGACTGAGTTATGAAATGATGAAGCTTGAAATAATGTGAAGGAAGTGATAGAAGTGTTTGATGCACTCAGAGGATGCAGAGCTGTGAACACACGCACACACACACACACACACACGCACACACACACACACACATGTGCACACACAGTTTCCTGCAGAGAGCTACTCTCTCTGTTCTGCACAGTTTTTCTCTGAGTGACATCACGTTGAACTCTCCAAACAAAATGTCTGCAAATGAGCGTAAACATGAAACAGGGTAACAGATGTGATTTGTTGTGAGCTGCAGGCAGCTGTGGTTAACTTCACTGGAGTGCACTGAGTCTGCTGAAGGTTTTGTTACTGAACAAAGACTTGGCTTTGATCGTAAACACAGTTTAAGCTGCTTGTATATCGAGTTTCTAGTTTTGACCACCAGTCCACATGGAAAGGAAACACAATTTAAGCTTTTGCCACTGGGTAACAGTTGTTTTGTACGAGGTCGTCTTTTTCTGGAGCTTTCATCCTCGTGTTGTTTGCTGATGAGACAGTTGAAAGCTCTTGAGAAAGCAGGTAAGTGAACCTTTATTAATACTTCAGCTGCTTTGTTTTGGGTCAAATCATCCTCGTCAAACCTCAGCAGTGTTTCCAACACATTTATTTATTTGTGGCGGCTCGCCACAATATCAACATTGTCCACCACAAATTTATTCTCTGTTCACGGTGTTGCACATCCTGTTCAATCACTCAGACAGCAGCCGTGAATAATATCACGTTAAATACGCCGACACAGTGGATGGCAATGTGGCTTTTAGTTTATCAGTGAAACCAACGAAGAAGAGGAGCTTCCTGTTATCTTGGAGGCAGGAAGTAAACAGGACTTATGTATAGAGATGTTAGCCGCTAAATAGAAGACAGTTGGAATAAAAGATGATAAAAGACAAAGTGAATGTGTGTGTGTGTGTGCTGACAATAAGTTGGTAGCAGCAGCTGAACACGAGCGAAGCCGTTAACCAGCTGCATTCTT
>JAQLOL010000026.1:28511891-28525648 GCA_029783665.1 Naso thynnoides
CTGACCTGTCTGTGTGCGGACTGACCTGTCTCTGTGCGGACTGACCTGTCTGTGTGCCGACTGACCTGTCTGTGTGCCGACTGACCTGTCTCTGTGCGGACTGACCTGTCTGTGTGCCGACTGACCTGTCTGTGTGCCGACTGACCTGTCTGTGTGCCGTCTGACCGTTCAGCTCTCCACAGATTTGAACTCTTGGCAGTGAGAGCAGCTCCACACTGAAGCGTTCTGTCTAAACTTCACCCAGAATTGTTTCATGGCACCAACATGCTTTGATTTATCGACACTTTAGACGTTTCCAATGAGATATTTTTGGTTTATTGAGAAACATTCTGACATGCACTCAGAATTACCCGAGCACTGAGCCTCATCTGTGAAAATTAAAAAAATATAAACTTAATTACAGAGAAGCATTTGTGCCATAAAAGGTACGAGCACCAAAAACTGAAATAAATGTAGACAGACTACAGCCTTACAACACACACACTTATTTATTTTACATTTTACAATACAGCAAAGTTTGTCTGAGGGGATTTTTTTTTAGCTGATATGCAAATAAAGAAAAAAATTGGGAAAAAAAACAAAACAGCTTTTTTTTCTTCTTATGCACAAAATGCGAAACTGACCCGAAACTGGGCTGGCTGTGTTTGGGCATCCCTAACACACACACACACACACACAGACACGTACACACACAAGAAATCTGAATGTTTATTGACTGCCTGCCTGTCTGTTTCCATGGTGACAGGTCTGTGTGCGATCCACCTGGCAGTTCTGTCCAATCAGCTGTTTTCTCTCAGGGAGCTGCTGGAGGGCGGGGCTCATGTGGAGACACAGGAGCGCAGCTATGGACGGACCGCCCTCCACCTCGCCACCGAGAGCAACAACGTGTCGCTGGCCGGCTGCCTGCTGCTGGAGGTACACACACACACGCACACGCACACACGCACACACACACACACACACACACACACACACACACTGGAACCAGGGCAGAGAATGCTCACCTTTGGTTTATTGACTCATACTGGTTGGGTTCAGGTTGTCCCAGTAAGATCTAATGGTGTGTGTGATGCTTTCTGTTGTCAGGGAAACGCAGATGTGGACTCGTGCACCTTTAACGGCTCCACCCCTCTCCACATCGCTGTTGGGCGGGGCTCCATCAAGCTAACTGCTCTGCTGATGGCTGCAGGTGAGAGGCACACACCTGTGCTGTTAGCTTAGCTTAGCATAAAGACTGGAAGCACAGGGAAACTGCTAGCATGCCTTGGTCACGGATCAACATGTTAATGTGGCAACACGCTTCACGAAACCCTGCGCTCCGCGTTCTGCGTGTTTCAGGCGCAGACCCTCACAGGGAGAACTTTGAGCCGCTGTTCTTCATGGAGGACGAGGGCTGTGACGAAGAGAAGCAGGATGAGGAGGATGAAGATGAAGGCTACATCCCAGGAACCACTCCTCTCAACATGGCCGCCACCCCTGAGGTACACCTACAAACTAGTGGTGCTTTAGCCTTTCAAAATAAAAGCCTGACCCGAATCCTCACGCCCCTCAGTGATTTTACTGCATGAAACTCTGAAACTCTGCTCTGTGCTTTTTTACACACGTGAACTGAAAACATGCAGTGTCTATATGATGGGGTGTGTGTGTGTGTGTGTGTGTGTGTGTGTGTGTGTGTTTGCAGGTGCTGGAGCTTCTGAATGGTAAAGAATATGAACTAAAGTCTCCACACAGAGCGTGCACTCCTCCTCAAGGTCAGGTTTGTTCCTGATCTAAAGTCAGTCACTTCGCTCACTGGGAGCTTTTCTGAACATTTCAGGTTTTTTAAATGAATTCAGTGTCTTAAACTTGAGATGCCGTTTGGTTCCTTCATGTCGGCAGTTCATCTGCGTTGATCTTTTCATTTTGTCAGTTCTTAAACTGTTCAAGGAGCTCGAGTCTTTATTAAATCGACCCATCATTCATTTTCAGTGAAGGTCTAAGATTTAGTTTGAGCACAGTGTAGATGTGTCCACACAGTTTAATAAGCTGTGTGTGTGTGTGTGTGTAGGCGACCTGGTGAGTCTGGACATAGAGGTGAAGCTGCAGGTGTGTCGCGCTCTGGAGAGCGAAGGATGCTGGGAAAATCTCGCTCACAGTCTGGGTCTCGGGATCCTGAACGCGGCCTTCAGACTGAGCCCCTCCCCCGCTAAAACACTGCTGGACAGCTACGAGGTACACACACACACACACACACACACACACACACATTTTGCTGCTGTGTTCACGTGTCATCTCTTGGTCCGGCTCCACATGTTGTGACCTCTGACCCCCGCCCGCTCTTCTGGAGCTCACAGGAAGTTGTTGTCTTGCAGGTTTCGGGTGGGACCGTCACAGACCTGTTGGCTGGTCTGAGGTCAGTTGGAAAGTGCAAAGCACTGAGTGTCCTGGAGGAGGCGCTGCATCACCTCGACAACCAGGAAACACAGATGACCAATAAGATGAGAGGTGAGCAGACGCTGACATGATGATTTTATCCCTAAACACGGTCACCATGACGACGAGTCACTCAGCGGTGGTGTCTCTCTGCAGGAGGGCCTCAGGTTCAGGATCTGAAGGCGGACGCTCGGATTGACAGCGGGGTGTGTGACAGCGGGGTGGAACTTTCCACGGCGTGATGACCTCATCGGTTTGTGTGTCTCATCCATCCATCAGTCGACGTCTCCCTCGCAGGAAACGACCCTCCTCCTCTTTCATGAATGTCGCTCCTCACAAACATTTTGACAGTTTTTAGTGACGTGTTGAACTGTTTCTTTTTTACCGATGATCATAAAACGTGTTTGTTGTGTGTCAGCTGAACAAAGCTGCAGCAGTTTGATAAAAAGTCCGATTCTTATTTTACGGAAAGAAAACAAAACATTTGTTTTTCAGCCCACACTACACTCCACCAGCTCCATCCCAGAATGTCTGCGGCGCTCTGCTCCTCGCTGCAGAAATCACCGCCGGTTTAAAGGAATCATTCACCCAAACATGAGTCCTCCACACTCATTCACCTCCTCAAATGTCAGCTGGTGGAGGAGGAGCTGATTTGACTTTAAATCCATCGAGCTGTTTGACCCTCCCTGAATCGCGACCTGTGGCTGTTGAGCGCGGAGACCAAGCGAGAGTTGCAGGTGGATTTTAAGATTGTGATGAAGCTTCGAAGCTGCAGGTGGTTTCTTCTGCAGCGTCTGCAGGGAAAAGGTGCTATTAGTGCTGTGATGACTGTGAAGGATCCGCTCAGATGGTTTCATGTTTCACTCACTCGCTCATTTTTGTGATAATTCCTCCTGTTCACCTGTGTTGGCTCAGTAGTTTTCCCATAATCCCGCTCACTAACAGACAAACAAACAGACGACACCTGGTGAAGGTAATGATTTTAATATTCAGTCGAGCTGGAGTGCTCGAGCGGCAGAACATCTCTGCGCAGTTCAGCGTCTTCAGCTACAGAGAACCAACCTGACACGTTTCTGACAGGAAGTGAAGGTACAGGTGTGTGCAGGTTTGCTGCCCCTCAGTGTCTGTTTGAAGGTGTTCTGGAGGAACTGTCACACACACGGACGTGTGAATTCTGTGTTCACAGACTTGAAAACATTTGAGCACGTCCTTTTAGTGCATGTTCATTTAAAAAAAAAAAAGATTTCAGTCTGTTTAGGTTTTAAATTTTTTTTTATTTTAGGTCCATTGACCCAGATTTTGTCTCTCCACTGAAACTCGTGAATCTGCAGCAGCAGGATGATCTAAGCGAAACTGTTCATCGGTTCTGTCTTCCTCTGACTTTCATACCATCATTTATTTTAGCACAAAGACTGGAGGCAGTGGGAACGTTAGCACGGCTCCATCAGAAGCGGGACATGACAAAATGCAAGGCATTGTGGGAAAAGAAGTCGAGAACTGAGTTCCTGTCTCTGAAACCAAAGCTTCTGTGTCCAACATATTTATATCTGTGCACTGTACAGTTCAACATGAGCTTCTCGTTGGTTCTGTTATTTTTTTAAATAAAGTCTTTTATATTTAAAGACTACAGTGTCCTGAAGTCCTTAGTTACAGTTTTGCCGTCACGAATTAAACTGTCCAAATTCAATCCAAATGATATGTTGTGATCAGCTGATCGATTTGGCTGATTCTCTCTGAGTTTGACAGGAAATGGAATATTTTCAGAGTTTGGACTGTTGACTTCGTCCTCAGATTCACATCAACTGTAATTTTATGGATGAAATCTTTGAGTCTTAACTTGGCAGCAGAGAGGAAAATAACGACAGCACAAGACAAAACTGCAATTTGTTCAACTTTATTGAGAAAAAAAAACAATACAGAGCTATTAGTTGATCAATCAGCCATTGAGAGCTTTGAGTTTCATCTTCAGTGCAAAAAAGAGGAGAACAGTGTTGTGGATGATGGATGAACTAACGGCTCTCTCGTCCAAAAACCAAAACTTCAGACACAAACGAAAAAAGAATAAAACCAAAACACTGTTGTTGCTTTCTTTCTTTTGAAAGAGGATAAATCTCAGCAGCACATGAATCAATCACTGACATGCATTAATGATTTCTATGTTTCACTGTAACAGTTCTGCTCCGCCCACTCGGCGCTGTGGTCTAATTCGCAGTTGGCACATTCACAGCTTCTCAGCCCTTCTCACCGGGTTTAGTTTCCACACAGAAAGCAGAGAAACAAAAAACAACTAATGAAGAATTTAAAAGCATTTTAAGTTGAGGAAGTGGACAAAAAGAAATGTGAACAAATTGCTGTTATTGGCAGATGAAAGAGGGGGCGTGGCCACATGAGAAAACAAACAAAACAAAAAAAACAGTTTGTTCCAGCAGTGAGAAGAAGGTTGATCACATGGCGTATTTCTGAGTCCAGTCCTGAGCTGTCTTGTTGTACCTGCAGGTTACAAAACACACATGAATGAATCCATCAGCTGGTTCACACACACGCGCACACACACACACACACGGACATTTGAGTCACGGCTGAGTTCAACCTGAGTGTCGGTGACCTTCGACCATAACATCAGTTAACTCTGAGTGTAAGTGGTCGTCTGTGCCAGATGTGATGAAGTTCCCTCCGGATGTGTCCCGACTCGTCGTGTTCATGGACAGGAAGTGACGCCACACTGACTGAATATTCAAAGTGGTCACATTTATTCATGTAACCAGATGTTTTCTCTGCCTGACTTCTTTACACGCAACGTGCTGTTAAAACAGCTTCACTCGAACGAGGCGGGAACGGTCGATTAAACGAATGACTTGTTGCCGTGTTTGCATGTTTCAGCTCAGTGTGTGAAAGTCGACAGGATTCACACACGTTCACACGTTCCGTCTCTGTGTTTGAGAACTAACAGAACTTCTGCAGGTTCTGCGGAACGATGGGCAGGAACGTGAAGGTTCGATAGTTTCTAGTCAAACACCTCAAACATGAAACATCAGAGCTCCTGTGGATTGGCGGCCGTGTGTTGCATCAACGTCTTCCTGCCAGAAGACTTCGGAGCGAGGACGCTCTCAACAGGCAGGAGGCTCAGGTGAGTGACTCTGCTCCAATCAGACGACGGCTCAGCTCTTACCCTCACAGCGTGGCACACTTCTCTGTCCACTCCCTCGCCAGTCTGTTATACATGAGAGCAACCAGCAGGACACTCGGTTATTTTCCTGCTCTGCGTTCACACAAACTCAACATCCTGCTCCAGAGAAGAGTTTGCATGTCAGCGACTGCACCTTCTCCTCCATCACGGCTTTGATCACATTTATTTAACGTTTTTCTACCGACTTCCTGTTAAGAAATCTGCATTTTGTAAAGATTCTCCTCTCTGCCGTTTGCCGAGTGTCTGTGATGTCGAACTGTTCTCGGTGCAGGTGAGAAACTCACAACACAACGCTGGAAAGATGCTGTCCATAAAAACGACGGGACCGCATTAATCCAGCGACACTCCTGATGTCTGTGTAACTGAAGGCAAACAGCAGCAACTTGGCATTTATTCACTGCACCGAGAGTGTGGCAGAATTTAACTACTGAGATAAAACAGGAAGAGTCTGAGCTCAGCGCCTCTTACACACACACACTGCAGGTTGTCCATGTGTGTCATCAATCCACTGTAAAGTAACCAGAAACTGTCATGACACAGAAGATGAGGAGGATGTGATGAAGAAGTGACGGTGGTTTGTTAAAGTGGGACCAGAGTTTGTTTAAAGGGCCTCTGTGTTTTATTAAACAAACACTAATCGTCTGGGGAGGAAAGAGCACACGCGGCGTTTGTTGTGACAGTCGCTGTGAGCTTCGATGAACTCACCTAACAGGGTCTGTTTTGTAGATGCGGGCGATCTCTGGCACTAACGGGTCGTCAGGATTCGGGTCACATAACAGAGAACAAATGGACAAAAGGACTGCGGAGAGAAAAACGTCACAAACATCAGCGACATCCTCTGATCTCACGGCTGCTCAAACGATTTCAACACAGCTGATTTTAGATGTTTACTCAGACGAGGCCACAGACTGTCTGTCACCTTACAGGCACATTTATCTCACTCACTCCTGACACAGTTCAGCACACAGCACCACCTACTGGTGATGATCTGACATCATCATTTCATCATCAAATGATGTCAGCATAAAGGTGACTTTGTGTTCAGACTGGGTTCAGATGTAGAAAGAAATCAGCCATCTTTGATTTTCCTGTAGGTGTGTTGGTTTGGTCTGGTTTCGTCGTGCATCAGCAGAAGGTTGTTCGTATCCGCGGCGAGTTTCTTACCTTTAGAGATAGTTAATGCTGGAGACCACTGTGATCTCAATATATCCAAGCAGATGCTGCCGTTACTGTTAATATTTGGGTGATAAATTCTCGTCGTGAAGGCGACCTGATGGAGACACAAACACTGGATCATCGTCACAAGTCAGAGCAGCTTTCATGTCACACTGTGTTTCATCTGTGGTGCTTCATTTCAAATCTCTTCAAACTTTGTTCTACTTGAAAAAGAAACGGGAGAAAAAGTTCCTTCCTGGCTGGAATATCAGCGTGAAGAAGGATTTTGACTCAGACCATCTTTTGAACTAATGTTGTCACATTTCTCAGCTACTTTCTGTGACGTTTACTGAATATGGACAAAATGTCAACAGACGTCATATCTCACAGATAAAAGCTGTTTTGGGGGGAAATGGGCGGGGCTTATGACATGAAGGAGCTCTGGGATGGGAGACTGAAACATGGCTGCTCTTTAAAGTCCACTCGTGTGGCTCAGGTTGAGCAGGAATCACGTTTTAATAAATCCAACGAGCAGTGTCGACGAGTCAGAGACGACAAACTCATCTTCATCCTTTTCTAAATGCAGCCCCGTGGATCAGATTGTCGGGCGCAGGTCTGATTTGTATGATGTTTGTTTGGCTGATGTGGATTCATTTTAAATCAGGTCACGCCTGTGGACAGATTCACAGCTGGCAGTTCTGAGCACATCACATGAGCTCCGCTGGTTTGTGTTTTTATGCTTTTCTGTGTCTAAATATTTTGGCATATGATCACTGTAAACCTCACAATCAGGTGTGTGTGTGTGTGTGTGTGTGTATGTGTGCTGTGAAATGATGAAGAGTTCCTTTTCTTAACCCGCTTGCTTTTCGTGTTTATGTTTGGGAGCGTTTTGGGCCGAATTCTAACTGCTACGAGACGACAGGAAGAGAAGCCACCAGCTGTTCTTGTGAATTTCTCTGAATGATAAATGTAAGGAAGTAAAGCTCAGTGTGTGGTGACAGTTTTGGTTGGTTTAGTTTTAGCTGCGACTCCTCCTGTTGTCCAGTGTCGCCTGCGGGTGGATTTTTTTATTTGTGCTGTGACTTTTTCTCCTGTGTTCAAACAGAACATACGTTTATTAAAAATCTATAGAATTGCACAGCTGGAGACATTTCAGAATCAGTTGATAGAGCTACGTGCCCGACATCCCGACCCAAAACTCTGCCCACGATCGGCCTTTTGCAGCTTTGCAGCTTTTTATTGCAGTTTCATGATGTCTGAAGGAAACAAGGAGACACGAGAGCCTTCAGTGTGTGGAGCTGCTGACTCACCTTGGGAGGTTTGAAGGGATAATCTGTGGGGAAATGAATAGTCAGGAAAAACACGCCGCCTTGATAGGGACTGTCAGGCTGCAGCAGGAAGGAACACACACACACACACACACACACACACACACACACAGAGAAAACAGGTTAGACGTTCGTGTGTTACTGCTAACACTCATGTGTGAGCTGATGAGTTCGTGTAACATGTCCGAACGTGTCCTGCTGCTTCCGCTGCGACAAAGTGCCCAGTGGGTAGTTACGATACTGAAGCAGCTAAATAACCACAAAATGCTCAAGACGGGAAACGAAACAAATACGTAACGACGTTTATCCCACAGAAACACTGATCTCAGAGCAGCTGGATACTTACAGGTCCCATAATAGTAGCTTGCCAATGAAACACTGCAAAAAGGAAAGAAGAAGGTTAAAAAAAACACATTCACAGTTTGTCAGACGGCAGCTCAGGAAACACAAAAACTCATCTTACTGTCTTCACCCACGGGTCCAGCAGAGCACTGAGCCGGAGGATCTCTGGACAGATCAGTGAGTTCCTGAAGAAACACGAGCAAAAAACGTCCCATCAGCATCAAACCCTCACACACAAAATGTCTGTGAATCTTCAGTACCTCTGATGAGACAGACGTGACGTCACTGTGACGTCCTCTGACAATAAGAAACGTTTCATCACTGACATGCATCAAAAGAAAAGAGTGACTTCGGTCTGACTGCTCAGGTGTTCAGTCACACTGAATGGTTTTCTTTTCACTCACGCGTCTGTCCTGCTTTTGGTGTGGGTTCATTTTCATTTCGCATGTTTCCATCCGACTGAACAAAGCTGATGTCCACCGACCAAATCACACACACACACACACACACACACTCTGCAGTGAGGCAGGCGACAGCAGGTGAGGTCTCCGAGTTACCTGGGAACATTCTGTCTCATCTCCACGTTGACTGTTCAGCCTGTAATCAGCTGGTTTGTGACTGACAGCAGCAGCAGACAAACTCTTTTTACTTTGATGGGACATGACGGTTTAACCGCCCATCCTTTGAAAATCTGCTCCCATCAAAAGTCACAGAAGAGAAATAATGTGCGTCTCGTTTTCTTACACTCAGTCTCTGTTCGAGCCGTCTAAAGCGCTGTTACATTCAGCGTAGTGTCACCAACAGCAGAAAGTCATCGAGGAAGCTGCTGTCAGTCAGTGTTTACTGCATGCTGATCACTTTTGTTGCTTTGCTGTTTTATATTATTGAAAATCTGTCAAATCTCTGTTAGAGCTTTCCATCATAATCTGAGTTTTTTATCAACTGATCTTTTCTCAAAGATCTCGAGTCATTTTCTGGCGTCCGTTTCTCTCAAGTCTCAGACTTGCTGCCACTCGTTCCTACAGAGAGACATTTATTTTGGAGGTCAAACTTTATCCTGACACAACAGCAGCTTGTGAAGAACTTGGTCTCTCATGTCAGGGCAGCATTTAAGACAGACGCGGACACACGGGTCATCACCGATGTGTGAGTGGGAGGCCTATTTTTACTCTGCGAGCAGAGTCGAGAGGCCAGATCAGGATAGAGCAGCGAGCGAGGAAGAGAACACACGCGGCTGCTTATAGACGAGCGGTGTGTATTTCCAGCCTGCAGGTCTCTCTGAAGCCAAACTGGCTGCGTGTGTCGGTATGTGACATACAGCCTCAGCACACACAGCTCGTCTTTCAGGTCGGACTGAGTTTGGGAGGCGAGAAAATGGTCAGGAATTCAGCTCCGCCTGAGGACAGAAGCAGCTGCGAGCGCCGCTTTGACGAACAAAGAGTCACAGATCGTCTTCTGAGGGAAAAATTAAAATCAGGTTCCACTGCAAACTGGGCAGACCACCTGCTTCCTGTTCAAGGTTTTCTGTCACGTGACCCAGTGAATGTTTGACAAACCACAAAGGAAAAAAGACGACAACAACAACAACAACAACAAGATTCGTTTCACTATCACAAGTTTCTGTTGTCCGGTTCAAACAGGAAGTCAAACTGAACTGAAGAGAAACTCTGAGACGGTGAACCTGAGAGAAAAATACGTTCCTGACTGTCGTGTTTGTTGAATCAGCACTTCCTCTACAAACTCCTCTGTGAGTCAAACCGCCGCCTGAACATTCTGAAGAGCTGAAGCGACACTCTTTGGGTTTACATCCGCTTTCGCTCCGACAGGAAGCGGACTGATCCAACGTGCCGCTGTGGACAGATGTGAGGGACAACAGCAGAGCTCAGAGAGGGTCCCACCCCCACACACACACACACACACACACACACACACCACTGATCAGCTGCACTGTGATGGCCGAACTGATAAGCGTCGTGACTTTGATCACCACTGAGCCTGATTATTGTAACGGTCGCTTGTTGATTTTAGGGGCCGAGTGTCTTTCGTGCACGTTCACACTGAAGTGAACGGATCTCTGCGCTGCTCTGATGAACCAATCTGTGCATCTCGTTAGTGGTGGGAAAAAAAAAAAATCGATTATTAGATGCATTTCGATTCAGACATGGAAGATTTTGAATCGGTTCAAAAATGTCCGATAATCAATCAGTGAAACCTTAAAATAACCTAAAACAGACAGAAGGAAAAAGGTGCAGTCGCACACCTGGACTATTTACGGGGAGCATCTGAAAAACCAAAAAAGAAACATGGCGGACTGCGAGATCGTGTGGAAGCACTTTGGCTTCTACGAAGCTGACGGCCAGGAGCCACGCTGTGCGTACGCTGTGTCACGCTGTGTCACACGGACGTTAAATGAAGAGGCGTCATAACCCTGAGGCGAATCGTCGGGGGCCCACAGGTTCCCCCTAATCAGAATAAGACAACTTCTCATCCACTGTCAATCTCCACGAATCAAAAGATGAAGGAAACTCCCCCCAGATTTTCAGCCCAAAGTCAAACTACAGACGCCTGCTTTCACGTCTGTGACGTGCTGCGTCGCTGAGCCGAGGCTGTGCGACGACGACGACGCAGAACCTCGTCTTTTTTCTTCTTCTTGGCTTTTCCAGGTCACTTCCCCAGTCTGACGTGTTTTTCAGGCGGATGTCTGTGGTGCACACAGG
This sequence comes from Naso thynnoides, assembly GCA_029783665.1. Taxonomy (NCBI): domain Eukaryota; kingdom Metazoa; phylum Chordata; class Actinopteri; order Acanthuriformes; family Acanthuridae; genus Naso; species Naso thynnoides. The sequence goes on from JAQLOL010000026.1 coordinate 28,523,033, forward strand.
AGTCCTCTGCGTTCTCTGCATACGATTTGTTCACCTGCTCCAAATCTGAAATACTTCCCAACAACAGATGAAGATGATCTGAACTTTGCTCTTCTTCCTGTTCTGCTCCGAATGTCAGATTTTTGTTTTGCCCTTTGAAAAAGCTACAGCGGCAGCACGCTGAAATGTCTGAAAACAGTGTTTGGAGTCTAAGGGAACATCAACAAATGTGTCAAAGCCGGCAGGATTCAGTGACTCCAGAGGAAAACAGCTGATTCTCCCACGAGCAGCTGCAACAGGTGAATGTAGCTTCACCTGTCAGGGGATGTTTCGTGACTTGATCTTGTTTCCCTGGTTTATATGAAGCAGCCACTTCCGCACCTGTGCTCCAGAGTCACCACCTGACCATGAGGAGGACACGGCCTGCTGGCACTGAGCTCCTGGGCTGATCCCAGGTCAGATGCTGCTCCACGGAAGACATGACGCTGACATGCATGAAACATGTGCAGGCCGTGTGGATATTGATGCCCTGATCACGTGTCAATGAGATCAATACCAAAATGACACCCGTTCCTTCCATCACAGCTGATCACATAAAGTCATCAGAGGTGATTAAATGTAAGTTCAGACGATAAATTCCAGAGTGAGATGAGCTCAGACTGAACCAGAGCAGAGGAACATCTGGTGTCCGTCACATAACGGCAGGTTACCGGTTCGCTCAGCGGAAACGAACCGGCGCTCACGTCAGTCAAAGGCCCGACACTGAAGCTAACGGCACACCGGACCATTGTCTCATGTGCAGCCCGGCAGACCCGCCGCGGGGGGTTTCTGTCACAAACCGGCGTCACCTGCTGCTGACACACTCACACACACACACACACACTCACGGAAAACGAGTTAAACGTCCCCTCCGAGCTGACATCCACCAGACGAAAGCAAAACAGGCTGAGGTAAATGTTGTGTCATCGGCAGCAGCTGGTTCACTGCAGGAAACAAGCTAACGCTGCTAGCTGCGGAGCTAACGGCACAAAACGTCAGCTGAAAGCGACCGGCACCGGCCGCCGGTTCTATCTCGGCCCGTTCAAAGGGGAGTTCGTTACCTTGGTGATTCGTTTTAAAGCCATTGTGTCTGCTTGGCTGTCGTGGAGAAGGTGGAGGAAGAAGAGGAGGAGGAGGAGGAGGAGGAGGAGGGCAGGCCAGCTAGGTGACGCTAACTCACTAGCATCTAGGACTTTGCTAGCTTTTGTGGCTGGCTCAAGCTGGCTAAGCTAGCTGTGCTGCACATAAACCGGATCGGCGACAAACGGTCTCCGCAAAGCTCGTCTTTTCCCGCAGACTGCAGCTCCGTCTGGAGGCTGACTCCCCAGCACGTCAGCCCTGACTTAGGCTGACACTCGAATTACGGTCCGGACCGACGGCAGCAGCTCAAAATGTCTTCCGTTACACACAGAGAGCAGCTGTCGGAGGACCGGGAGCGGGAGGTCTCACTCTGATGCTGTTTCCAGGCACCGCGCAATGGAGCCCAACAACATGGCGCTGAGGAGAACATGTCAAAATGGTCGGGAGGTATCAACGTCACACGGCGCAAGATACAGACACGAGATGAAGAGGAAAGCTTATCATTTTGAATCAGAAATATCGATCTATCGATCTAACGCAGTAGGCTAAGAAATGTAACTATTTCAATTACTTTATCAAAGTAGTGTAACGTGTTACATTCGATTACTTTTTGACTAATTATCTAAATTTCTGATGAATTTTTTCAACTGTTAACCATTTTAAATGTTTGAACCAGGCAGTGTTGATGGCAGACGTGTGACGCAGCAGATTCAAACAGGAGAGCCAATCAGAGGCCTCGGAGCAGGTCGGCCCTGAACACACTGTGTGCATGAAAACATGCAAAGAACACACATGAATGTTTCTCCACATGCAGCCTGAGCTTTTACTGACAATACACAGATGTAACCCCTCTGTAACCATTAACATCTTCATTAGTAACTGGGCCAGTAACTGTAGCAGATTACAGTTACACTTATTTTGCAATAGCTTAAATTTACGTAGTTTCGTTACATGTAACTAGTTACTCCCCAACACACACACACACACACACACACACACACAGAGTGTACTGTATAGGCTGTATTTGGCCTCATTTTCTTTTCTTTTTGTGAAATCACAACTTTACATTTCTTTAATCTGGTCACATTCCAACTTTTTCTCACAAGCCACAAACGTATATATATTTTTTTTAGAACAAATTACAATATTGTGAGAGTAAAATTAACTGGCCCATTTTTCACAATCGAAATTGACAGGAGAAAACTGAGATGTGTGATAAAGTTTAAAATTTATGAGAGACAATGTGATGTTTTAGGATGTGGTCAGGGCAAAAAAAAAGGATAACTGTATGAAATCACAGATTCAGAGCCTGTAGGTCTACCATGTCTGAGACGATGCTGTGTTTAAAGCAGCAGAAGAAGAAGAAGAAGCAGCTCTTGGAGGATAAAAACTTTGTGGTGATGAGTTTGATGAGCTGATCTCAGTAAAGAGCAGCCGTCAAATAGATATCAGAAAGAGATGTTCTTTGAGGCTATAGATGATATGTTAAAGGAAGGGAAACTAACTCCTACAATGAGG
>JAQLOL010000026.1:28532329-28552721 GCA_029783665.1 Naso thynnoides
CCCCCCCCCCCCCCCCCCCCCCCCCCCCCCCCCCCCCCCCCCCCCCCCCCCCCCCCCCCCCCCCCCCCCCAACAGGTGCTGTACAGGAAGTGAGTTGGTCAAGGATCTCCTGGAGGCTTCCGGTGCTCCACAGGATGTTCAGCTTCCGGGACTTTCCAAAAGGTTTCGGGGCATCTCGGTGAGATCCTGCTCGCATGAAGAGGAACCTGGAGAACACGTTGATGTTCGGAGGCGCGTCGGAGGTTCTCGGTGGTTCCAGGGGCTTTGGTGAAGGCTCGGGTTCTTCACAGACCTCCAGTGACATCATGAGGGGGCCGCAGCGTTCCGGCGGAACTCGAGCCGGTGTTTTAAAAAGGCTCCCCGGTTCTTCAGGAGCTCTCAGGCAGGTTTGGACTCTGTGAGGGTCGCAGGACATTTTAGGTTCCAGTCCCAGAGGAGCTCGGACCGTTTGTGGACCGAAATCACAAATACAGAAAAAAGAAACAGAAGCGAAATGAAATAAAAACGTTTAGAATAAATGAATGTTGTGAAATGAGACTCTGATGTTCGAGCCGTGATCGTGTCTAAAACCTAAAAACGTCTTTCCGGGTCACTGTTATTTGGAGAGCCGCGGATCTTTATTACAGGCCATTTATCCGAATTATGAGTAATTATTACAGTAGTGCTGAAAATTAAAATAATACTTGTGGTCACATTAGCGTTAGGAGACGCACCGACGAGCCTGTTGCCGGCCGGTTTCTAATCCGGACCCTCCTCTTCATCTTCCTCCACATCGCCAACATGTTTGCAGCGTCTCATTGACTTTTCTCTGGCCGCACACAGAAATATTTTCCAGGCTTTCCAGACGTTTCTGTCTCCCCGGAGGAAGGCAGCGGGCTAAAGGAGGATAAATATTTAATCAGCGCGGCTCTGGAGTTTTTGCTTAATTAGAGGAATTCTGCTCCTGCCACGAAAGTGAACCAGAATGACTGCTGGAGATGTCAAAGCCCCCCAAACACCACCGGGAAATTATTATTATTAGTATTATTATTATTATTATTATTATTATTATTAGTATTATTGGATGCTGCGGCCCGTTCGGTTTAAATTCTGAAATTAAAGACACATTGCGAAATAAAACACTTTTACTGAAACAGCTCCTCAGGGGCTGTGTGTGTGTGTGTGTGTGTGTGTGTGTGTGTGTGTGTGTGTGTGTGTGTGTGTGTGTGTGTGTGTGTGTGTGTGTGAGGGAGAGAGAGAGTGCCATATGTCCGTGCGTAAAAAAGCGCAAATTGGTGCCAAATTTGCGCGCCTCCCGTGTCAGTCAGCCTGAGCGCCGGATGACAGAGGAGATTATTCCACATGAAACCAGTTAATCCCCCAAAATCTGAAGGAGTCGGTGAGGCTGCAGGAGGTGAATACAGATCTGGGGCGCTGATGAGCTTCAGCATTACGGTCACATAAATCTGGAGCGGGCTTTCAGTGAGCGGCCCTGAGCGGAAACAGACGCGGAATGTTTGGATAACGAGGCCGAGCCCCGCGTGTTTCCGCGGCGGCAGCCCGTCATCCCGAACGGCTCATTCACGGAGGACCGGGCGGGAGCAGGCCGCAGTCACTCGGCGGCGCTGGCCGAGGCGTGTGACGGCTGCCGGGGCCGGAGTCGAGGCCGCCGCGGGGACGCGCGGGGGACGCGCGGGGACGCGCACAGGCTCCAGGTTTTGGAACATGACGGGACGTGGACACGTCAGCTCACCTGCGTCCCGTCGGCGCGTGTGTGCAGATGTTCAAATGTAGGTGTGTGAAAAACATGAAGTGTGTTTTCGCTGCGGTCACGTGTTCCTCTCATTAACCGGAACCTCCTGATTTGTTTTTTTTTTTTTAATCCACTCTGAAACGTCATCCCAACCTCGTTTTTTACAGCGCGCGGCCGAACACGCGGAAACCCTTATTTGGCGTGCCTGTTGACAAAACAATGACGCAACGCGCGACTTCGACCAATGAGACGCCAGAGGTGCGACCAATATCCAAATGAGCTGTCCTTATTTGGTCGCGTCTCCGCCCCCTCCTGGTCCACGCCGGTCCCCCGGGACTTCCACAGCCCCGGACCCCGGGAGAAGGAGCTCTCCGCCGGGACAGAGGAGCCATAAAGAGCCGGGGAGGGAGGGGGATGAGTTTTCTCGCTGCCCAATCCCCCTGCTCCCCCGGGAGGAGCAGCCTTCCACGGTCCGTCCCTCCCTCTTGTTTGCTAATCATTTCATTTTACTCGTTTTTGAAGCGCTGGCGTGTTTTTTTATCCCACTTTTCATTTTTCCACAATCCGCGGCTGCTCGCCTCCCTCTGATCCCCGGCTCACCACGCTCCGTTCTCCCGGCGTCAGGCTCTCCGGATCCCGGCTGATTCTCCTCCGTCTCTCCCTCTCTCCCTCCCGGCTCCTCTGAGATGCTCTCCCCGCTCTCCGCTCCTCTCTCCGCCCTCTTTTAACTTCACAGAGACCCGGGCAGCTGCGAGCCGGGCTGGGATCTAAAACAACCCCGGAGAAACCCAGAGGGATCCGGGGCTCTTCATCGGATCAGGACCCGGTACTTTGGGGAAGCTCGCCGTGTTTCCCTCCTCCCCTCCTTCCTCCTCCTCCTCCTCATCTCTTCTCCACCTTAATCCAGGTGGTCTTCTGTCTTTTTGAGTGGCTGGTGCAGGGAGGATTATTCTTCTTCTTTCTTGTTTCTGGTGAAGACAAAGCTCCCAGAAGGACACTTTGATGTTCTCCATCCAGGACAGCCTCCCCCGGGGGGCCCTGACCATGAAGGAGGAGCCGCTCCCCACCGGCATGACCCCGGTCCGCTCCTGGATGCAGGGCGCAGGGATTTTGGACGCCAACACAGCGGCCCAGAGGTAAAAGCATCACCGAACCCGTGCGCTCCGCGGGGCCCCCGTCACTAAAGTCCGGCGTGAAGGTGAAAGTCGCGTTTGCGTCCTTCCGGTTGGAAAGTGACGCGCGGCGGCTCCGCTTCACCTGCGCTTCATTTCAGCCAAACGTTAAAGTCACCGAGTGCGCGCTGCCTTCACCGTTATCAGGGAAATGATCAAAGAAATTAATTCAGAAAAAAAAACAAAAAAAACCTGCAAACTTTGGGTCTCAGCAGCAACGGGAGCCTCGGCGGGACATTTAGGAAACGCTTCTGGCTCCCAGTTTAATTTTCAGATTCACACAAAATGTCCACACACAGTTTCTAATTCAGCAAAGACAAATTAATCTGAGGAATCCGAAATAAAATCTGAAGAAAAATCAGAAACAGTCTGTCCGCTTGTCGTGCGGCAGGTTCGGCTCCAGCGCGGAGCGGCGCGTCCTCACGCCGCCTCCCTCACACTCTGCGGCGGATTCGGCTTCAGCAGCGACGCCCCACCGTCTCCCGCCGTCACGGTTCTCTAAAACTAAAACTTCTCCTTAAATCACGCACACGTGTCGAAAACCGCGGCTCTGATTTTTCCTTTAAAACAAATGTGAGCCGAAGAGCGCAGAGACGCGGCGGGAGGAGCGCGGAGACGCGGCGGGAGGAGCGCAGAGACGCGGCGGGAGGAGCGCGGAGCGGCGGCCGCTGAGAATATCCAAACTTATTCAGAGAATAATTCCAGAAGCAGCAGCTGAACATTAACTGAAGCTCTGATTTAGTCTCTCTAACACGGCCAGGAACGGAATCTGACACCGAGGACTGAACCGCGTGTGCCTGGCTCAGCGGCTCCGCGGCTCTGCGGCTTTCACACCCGCGGAAATTCATAAATACACAAAAGAAAAGAAACTCCCGCACACAAACAAACAAACAAACAAACAGCAGACGCGCCGAGTTTCTCTCTGAAATGATTCCGCATTTTAAAAAATGGTTTCAACTCTTCAAGCTTCACAAACTGAAGATTTGAATTTTATTTAAAGCAAGAACAGAAATCTGCGCACCGAAATCACGCATTTAACGGCACAATTCACGGAAGTTTATACACAATAAAATCTGGTCTGAGTTTTAAAGCTCAGCATTTTTTTTCCTGTCTCTCGGTCCGGCGTTTTTTCAACTAAAACGTGACGTTAAAAAAGAGAATAATTCGAGTAAAATGCAGAAATGTATGAAGTGAACTAAACCAAGGCAGCAGGAGCGGCGCTGCCTCAGCTGGAAATCAGCAGAACACACACAGAAAAAACCCCAAACAGCATTTCTCTCCTTCAAACTTCACCTCCTCCCGTTTCCGTTTTATTAAATGTGTATAATAATAATAATAATGTCTGAGGAACTTTAGTGAACAGGTCTGCAAACTGAAACAAGTTTACGCTCCAAGATTCAGAGACGAAAACTACAAACGAAAGAAAATCCGCTTTAATTTTCTTCAAGTGGTTTTGAATTTTATAAACGAGGCTTCGCTTTGAATTTCCGGTTTAAAATATAAAAATGCATTTTAACCTCCAGAAATCGTTTAAATTCTGTTTGTGAGGAAATTCAGATCCGACAGTGAGAACAAATTCATCTGGAAAAAAAAGGAAGAAAATTAACTTTACCGTTGAATTATATTATATTATATTATATTATATTATTATATTCACAGGAAGAGACAGAAACAGACAAACACAAGCATGAAAAATAATCATTTCAACAACACTTCATAACAAACATATTGTTTTCTGGGTTGTTAAGTTTGAATTTATTTTTATTTGAATTAAAAACCAGCAAATAATAAAAAATGTAACAAAACAAAAAAAAAACAAAGCTGCAAAAATGAAGTTGTGTCACTCTGAATAAAAAAAAATAGACTGAAACTATAAATCACCTGTCAAAAGTTCATTTAGTCTCCATCAAATGATCAATAAATATATTGATCCTGTGAGCTGTGATGTGTGTTGACAGTCGGTTTCACCTCAACACACAAAAACAATTAAGCAGAATAAAAACACATCCAGTTTATTTTCATCCCAGAATCTCAAACTCACATCAGAAAGTTTCAAACCTGCACAACAAAAACTGACGTCCCAGCAAAAAAAACAAACCTGACAATAAAAGATTCAAGGATGTGCTGAAAGTGAGAGAAAGATGAAGCCGTCAGGTGGCGAGACCTCCACCCGCAGCTGAGACTGATGGGAAAAAAAAACCAGCCAGATGAATGTGAAGCACTTCCTGAGACCAAACGTTTGCAGGAGGCTCAATTTCACGTCAGTCCACCAAATTTCCCCTAAAAAAACCAAACCAGACCGTTTTAGCCTCTTCAGCCGTCTGTCATTTGTTTTGTTTTTCTGTTTTTTAGTTTTGCCTCTTTGCAGGTTTGGGGTGAAAATCGTCCTCACGGTGTTTTTGTTTTTTTAACAATCAAACGCTGGACGTTACAGGAGGGCGTTCAGACGCTCTGATGCTCTCACATTTTCTGTGCTGTGGAGCTGCAGATTTGTGTCGTTTGTAAAGTAGATAAATAATGACACTCCCAGGTAACTCAGTGTGTGTGTGTGTGTGTGTGTGTGTGTGTGTGTGTGTGTGTGTGTGTGTGTGTGTTGTGCTGCTGTGAGTCAGGGGAACATCCTGCTGGAAACCAAAATCAAATCCCAAATTTACTTTGAAGCTTTACAGTTTGTTGAGCGTCACACAGCGTCCGTCCCTCCGTCCAGAGACAGAAACACCTGTGATGAAACATCTTCACGTGTTCGGTGGACTCAGTGTGACGAGAGTTTAATAAAAACACCAATCAGCTGTTCAGCACTTTTAACCTCAGTGTGCATCAGAAACACGAGGTCAGTGTCACAAACACTTGGATCAGAGGTTTTATTTGTTTCATTCAGAGAATCCATCAAAACGTCCAGCAGGCTACGATGCTGCCGCTCGATCGGATCATCTCCACTCCGATTATTGATTAGTGATTGTAAAGTGATCAGGTTGTACGAGTGGAAAATGTGTTCAGCTCAAATGACTTTGCAGAGAAACGTCTGCTGCTTCAGATCGTCTCTGAACGGCTTCACGTCACGTCTCAAACTCTCGAACACTGAGATGTTTTTAAATCTTTTACTTTTATTTCACTTCAGAATCAATTCACTGTCACTGCATAAAAAAACAAAACTAAACTGTACAACGAAATTTAAAATTGATTTCCATAAAAATGTCACAGCACACACACACATTTATATGATTACACATCAATTTTACACATCTGGTGAGTAAATAGTCCCATAAATAATAAGAAGAATGTTTGCAGGGTAGAAGGAAAAGCCACACAAGCCGCTTCAGATTCACAGGAAATCACACCGGCTCTTTGCCTCATGGTGCCTTCACACAAGGAAACTTTGCATCTAACTGATGTGAAGAAAATTAATAGCAAAGGAAAAAAATTAGAGCAGACTTGCAGGAGAAATTCAGTCATGGATGAAAAACCTCAACAGGAATTTTGTCAATTTTCACCTTTTTAAAATCCTTCAAACTGTCCTTAAATTTACAAATCAGAAATGTGTTCATTTCAAATATAGTTTCAGCTAATTTCCAGTTTTAAAATAATTAATGAAGCTCTAAAAACAGCTGCAGTAATAACTAAAAGTCTGCATTTTGAGCTCCGGTGTTTGTGATCATTTCGCTGGTTTTCAAAGCAGGAGACAAACGAAACCGAGTCTGTCTGTCGAATGTGTAGTTACTAATATTCGAGGCCACGTCACATTTCTGCCGCCAAGTTCCTCTTTGTCACAAAAGCAAGTTCAGATCCGTCCAACTGTGAATTTGAACCCTTTCATCGATGCTTTTAAGACGTCAAGGAGGAATCAAGCCGTTCATCACGAGCCTGATGCTTCAAACCTGGTGGCAGCATCAAACTTGTCAGGAATGATTTCAGATGAAAAAAACGGAGAAACAAGAAGCTGAAAGTGTAAAACAAAAGAAACTAGAGATCCACAGTTTAACACCGATAACATGAAAATATGAGAAAATCACTTTTGTTGCATAAATATAATAAAAATAGTTTTGAAGGTGCATTTGAAGGCTTATGTAGCAAAATCCTGAAAACGTCCGTGAATTTCACACAAGATTTGAAGATGTTTCCATAGAAACGACCCTCAGAGTTTCTCTTCGTTCTGCTGAAACTTTATGTGTCTCAAAACTCAGCTTCAGCTGTTCACATGAAGCCGAAGTGTGAAACGTGCGTCACGGGTCAGTGACTCAGATGAAAATGAAGCTGGTGCTGCTCGCTGACGCTGACGGTCGTGATCTGATAGAAGGAACTGAAGTTCTGTTTCAGTGAGTTTGACCGAAGGTGAGATCTGCGTGTTTCTGTGTGTTCGGTCTGTCAGAAATTGTAGTTTTTTGTGTTTCCTTTGTGTGTGCACGTGAACCATGAAGCCTTCACATATCTGAGTGTTTTGAATCCCGCGCGTGTTGAATTGGTGTCAGTTTGCAGCTGTTTACTGTCAGATTATGCAGAAAGATTCATGTTTTTTCTTTTCCTGGTTTCGTTGCACAAGCGGTCTCAGGTGTGAACCCACGGTTGTTTTTCTGGGTTTTCTATTGAATTCCTGCTGTCACTTTGGAGATGTTTGGTGAATGGAACGTGTTCTTGAGTCTCGGCAGATATTCTGCTGACACGACGAGCATTAGTCTGAGAATTACACAGGAACACGTCCGCTGTGGCAGCAGGCGTTACAAACCTGAGAAACAAACACAGAAAAATCAAATGTAAATACAGAAATGGATAAATAAAAAACAACAAAATCGGCTGATGTTCAGAGAAATCACTGAAACTCAAACGTTGAACATTCTGAAATCCTTCATTTTGTGACATCTTTTAAACATCAGAGTTTGTGTCTTCATAGAAAGACGACGAGCGGCGTGAGACAAACGTTCGTGTCGGACTCGAACGCGGTCAGCAGCAGAAACCTGCAGGTCAGCCGGACGCCTGCTGAACTTTTAAAGATGTTTTCCTCCACCTGTGAGTGTCAGTTTGTGCTGAAAACATTTCTCACCATAAAGTGCTGGCTGCTGACACCAGCGTTTCCAGAAACCAGAATTCATCGTTTAGTTCATGTGAAATGTTGAGAGGTCAGAGGTCACTGCTGACCACATATTCAGCCCGTTACTGAGGAGAGACGGTCCAGTTTGGTGCGTTCACAGGAAACCCAGTCTGGGAGCTTCACACAGTGAGATAGCAGTCGCGTTGATGGAGGCGTTCATTAAAATATATATTTTTTTCTGATAGAGAAACAAATGCTGGCGAGCGACTGGCTGCAAACAGGCGGAACGCTCAAAGAAAAGACCTCACTCCCTCACCGGAGCGTTGTCACACGTGTCACATGTCTGCGTCCGAGTCGGAGCAGGTTTGAGATGGAGGAGTTCAAACTGATCAAAGTGACACATGACGATTCTTTGTTCGGCCATCTTGTCTTCAGGTTCCTGAGCTCACTGAGATCTGCTGACCGTGCCAACAGTTAACGTTAAGTCAGCTGCACGCACGCTGCAGACCAGCTGAAATGGAACGTGTGTGTTTGTGTTTCAGAGACACTCTGGCAGCTTTTGTGACATCAGACAGGCACAGAAAACTTACAGATCTGCGTTCGAGGGGTTTTGATGATAAAGTCTGAGAGCTGTGCGGATCTACGGGAGTTTTCCCAAAGAAGCGCAAGAGATGGCGTGAACGCACACGAGAGGCACAGTCACAGTCTGCAGCTTCCTGTGTGTGTTTTTTGAGAGTAACACTAAATCTGATCATTTCCCTTCTGGTTACTGCACACGTGAACTTTCATGAGCTCTGCAACTGTTCGTCTGCTTTACTTCTTTTTTTACCTCGTTTTGAATTATTCGTGCCGTCAGCATTTGTAGTAAAAACCGACATCTGAACGGGAGGATCTCCTAAAAATGATCTCCATTTTATCGACACGTCTTTAAACTTTTATTCTCTTAGAACAAGTCAAATGATTTACATTTCACATCATATGTGCAGTTTGTTTATATCTTTGATAAATTTATATTGTTTGTTCTGATGATTAAATTCTCTCGTTTTCAGTTTCTAATTTTCTTCTCAAACGTTAGAACGTGTCTCCATATTAAGAAATGTCCCAACAAAAGAGAGTCGCGTCTTTATCATTCTGTCTGTAACAAAGTTTGACCTGTTGCGTGAATATAATCGAATGTTGTCGATCAGCTGGACAAATAAAACTGGTTGACATATTTTAGTATGTAAATCTAAACCTAAACAAGAAGTTTGGCGACGTTTCCCGATGCTCGCTCGTCTCATCGTGACTCTGAAGCTCGTTTAAGTGGGTTTGAAGGGAAATCTGTTTGGACTCTCAGTAGCTGCTTTCTGAAGGAAAAATAGACTTTTATAAATCAATGACAGGCAAGAATAAAGTTTTAAGATGGAGGTTTTTCATGCAGCGTTGGCAGGTGTGCGAAAATGTGTGTGTGTATGTCCGTATGTGTGTGAAAGCGTGTGTGTGTGTGTGTGTGTGCAGATTTCCCTCAACCCTCACCGACACGGCTATAAAGCAGGCAGAGTGAGCGATCCTGCCCTCTACACCCGTCTCTGTCCTCTGGGGTTAAAGGGGGGGGGGGGTGTCGGGGTTATTAACTGCCTGTTCCCAGGCTCAGTGGGGGGGAGGTGGGGGAGTTCAGGTAGGGTTTGGGTGAGGTGAATGATAGTCGTCCGGGGGATTCCCCTCTTCTTCGTCGTCGGCGTCATTTGTCATCGGCTCAATCTTTGGGCGTTTGGCGATCCACTGGGCGCTCCCTGGGGGCGGGGCAGGAGGGCGGGGGGGAGTGGGAGGCGGATGTGTGGCGTCTGGCAGTGATGGATCTGAGCGCTGAGAGACTTTTTATCAGAGAGCCGCAACTCACGGCGGCGGCTGAGCAATGATGGAGGAGTTCAGCCAAGGCAAGTTTTTCTCTCCGGCTTCAAACATCTTATTTTCCAGCCAGGGTGATAAAAAATGAAAAAATGCACTTCCTGCTGCCCCCCCCCCCCCCGCTACACACACACAATTAAACTCTCATGAACACCGCCTTAAAAATGTGTTGGATAATTAAACAGCCAGCAGACGCCTCGTCAGCCTCGTTACTGTAAATTCTCCCTGACACTTCCTCGTCCTCGCCGTTTCCGCTGCGGTGGAAGTGAAGTTGACTCGTGTAAATAAACCGTTGACACTCGAGCGCGGCTCTTTTGTCTCCTCGCAGCCTCTGCTGAACGTGAGCCACTGCAGGCCGGCCAGCCGCCTAATCACAAGCAGTGATGCAAAAAAAGCTGCAAACAATTAACCCTGAGTTGCGTCTGAGAGGAGCAGGTGACCGGACTAAGGGGCCCAGCCTGAGTGTGTGTGTGTGTGTGTGTGTGTGTGACAGGAGGTGTGAGGGTAAAGGATGTGTGTTAGAGGAAACAGCTGATTAGAGAAAACACGCAGCTGCATTAGTTAGGCCCTTCATCCATCCTGAGAGCAGAGAGAAAAAATATTAAACATCAGGAAAAAATCTGAAGAGAGTCTGAAGTCAGAAAGATTGAAAACAATTTTTCCCCAAAAAACATCAATGAACAGCTCCTTGAGCAGGAGATCTCAGATTTACTGCACCCTGAATGCACCACAGAGCTTAATGAATAAAAGAAGACAAAGAATATGATGACAAACTGTCAGTTTTATAGCTTTAATCAGCTAATTCCATTGAAAAAAAACGGCTTTTAAAAGAAGACATTTGGAGTTTAGACAAATAAATAAATGCAGAGAAATGAACTTTTCCTCTTTTCTTATCGGTGCTCAGTAACGTTCAGTTTTCCTGCTTCAGATGAGTCGTGTGCGACACAGGAGAGTACATGTAAATTTTTCTATTGTTGCAGCTCCACGCAGTCAGTGCTTCAGCTCTGAGTTTCAGTTTTATCGTGTGCTTGAACGTGTTTTAGTGTTTGTGTTGTTGGTTTTATTCAGGTTGACGGTGAAGCTGCAGAACAAACAGCTGCAGGTTGAGTTTGACGTCCACGAAACCTCGTCTGCTTTTACGACGCATTTTCACACACCGAACACCTCACAGAACGTACTAATTGGCACACATCCTGCTCACTTGCACTCTTACACACACACACACACACACACTCGATCAGAATGGTGTGTGTGTGTGTGTGTGTGTGTGTGTGTGTGTGTGTGCAGAAACCCCTCAGTCTAAAGACTAATTTGTTGGTAATTGCAGCATGACAGGAGCAGCCATTTCAGCATCGAGCCACCGTTTCCCGGAGCCAGTCGCCCTAATTAGGAATGACACACACTATTAAGGTGCACAAATGGAAATCAGTCAGCGGGCATTTCCTCCCTGACGGCATCGCCGCCGCCATACAACCCACAGCGGACCCCCGCTGCACCAAAAAACCTCCCACAATGCACTTTTCACCGTCCTGAAATCTGCATAAACATGGAAGTGTCACTTTGTTCCAGCTAAGATAAACCTGGTAAACAGATTTAATAATGTAATCTGATTACTTTTATTAACAAGCCAGAGTAAAAAGAAGACAACAATGCAATTCATGTGTGCACAAAGAAAAGAGAACGTGTTCAGTTAAAGAGAAAAACTGTGAAGTGGGAGAAAAAAGAGACAGAGGAGAGAAATGTGACGATGAAACGCAGGAGCAGAGACGAGAGGAGGAGGAAGAGGAGGAGGAGGAGGAGGAGAGGTTTAAATGTACTGATGAGTGTTCAAGTTTAGGCAGAGGAGTTACATAACCACACACACACACACACACACACACACACACACACACACACACGCTTGGCCTGCTGTCTTCTCACCATGTTTTGGCCTCAACTCATTAGTTCACATTACACGGCTAATAAGAGCTAACCAAACAGGTGTGTGTATGTGTTCGTCAGCTTGTGTGTGTGTGTGTACCTAAACCTGATTGGGTAATTGTATTCATGTGTAATTGTGCAGCCTTGCATAAATCAACAGACACACACACACACACACACACACACTCTGTACTGTATACGAACAATATGTGCATATTCTAACCATCCAAACACGACTTCCATAACAATTAGAGACGACGGCCTGATGGTGTGTGTGTGTGTGTGTGTGTGTGCGTGTGTGTGTGTGTGTTTTAGTGTAGTCATAATGATGTAATTGAAATGTGTGTATTCATATCTGATGGGAGACTTTGATGCAAGTGAGGCTGCACACACAACAACACACTGATATTCATTCACACGTTAAACAAACACAAACACGATGACATCACAAACACAACAAACGACATCACGCAGCTCGTTCGCTCCTGCAGGTCAACACGTGAAAATTTTCAGAGGGAGACGTTTTCACGGAATGAGAAATCTCTTCTGGCGTTTTTTAGATTCACGTCAAAGTGACGCTTCCAGACCGCAGCTGAGCGCGTGCGAGAACACCCGCGAGCGTGATTAAAGTGACCCAGTGGTCATGTGACAGGAGATGACATCACGTTTTCAGTTTGTTGTATATTTCTGTCTCAGCTCACATCTGTTAACATCCTTTCAGTGACATACGCGCGTGTGTGTGTGTGTGAGTGTGTGTGTTTGCTCTGACTTTGTTTCCCATTGAATTGGATTCAAACATGAACTGTTAGCATCCTGGCAGCCAGCCAGAGTGTGTGTGTGTGTGTGTGTGTGTGTGTGTGTCTGTTAGTGTCAGTGTGTGTGTGCTGTACGGCTCATTAGGCTGGTGTGTGTATTTATGTGTGTGTGTGTGTGTGTGTATGAGGCCACGCTGGTTAAAACCTCAAACAGTGGTCACACTCCATCTCCTGCTTGATTAATGTCAGAGTGTGTGTGTGTGTGTGTGTGTGTGTGTGTGTGTGTGTGTGTGTGTGTGTGGCTCTCTGCAGTCAGTCTGTGAGTATCAGGATAGTTTTCAGTGTTTTTTTCTCTGTTTTTCAGGGTAAATTTAAATTTAAATTCATCTCCTTAAACTCTGCCAAACTGTCTGTGACTGACAAGTTTCACATCTTTCAGTAGTTTAAAGGTGAAGCTGTAATGACAGACACTATCCAGGTGCATTATGGGAAATGTGGGATCCAGGGGTTTTGGCCTTAAAGTTAGGATAGCTTCATCTGTGCTGCTCGGATTGAACAGCTCTGAGATCAGCAGCAGGTTCACTCGTGCTGACGTCTGTTTGTCTATTTGATGCACAAATTAACAAACAGCTTTTTTTTTTATGTCACTCTCTTTTTTTTGTTTTTAAACTCTGGTCATGTTAAAATCCTTCCAGCAGAATCTCAAACTCCTCCTCCAGGTTTTTAGACTGCATCTTTCCATCAGATGGAAATATTCTCTGTGTCTGCTGCATCATTTTAGACACATTTTCCTAAAATTCACCCTGAGAGATTTGACGTGTTCAGAAAACTTTGAGAATTTGAAATGAAGTTTTGTCGGTTTGAACAAATTCTGGTCAAACATCATGAGTTTAAAGAAGCAGGAATCACTGATGCCTGATCCTGCTTTAATCTGAGGAATGAAAAGAAGGCAAGGAATTTATGTGTGTGTGTGTGTGTGTGTGTGTGTGTGTGTGTGTGAGCTGCACAGGACCGGCTGTCTTGCTCAGTAATTGTTTGTAGAGTCCTCGACACGACTCCCGCTGACCTTTAATTTCAGGCTTTGTGGTGAAAACGTGCACATGGTCGGCTGTGGCCTTCGCTCGCCTCGCTGTGTTTGTTCTCTGTGTGAGTGTGTGTGTGTGAGTGTGTGTGTGTGAGTGTGTTTATTTTTTCCTCTCTGGCTGTTGGCGTGTGATTTACACTCCGGGCATGTTCGAGCGAGCCGTGTGCCATCGATACTGTTTTTATTACACCTTGTGCCAAGTGCTAACAGCCGGATACGAGGCGCTGCGACGAGTGGATGCAGCCGCAATTAGCATAATTGAAATAATAATAATGCTAACGAGCTTTCTGAGTGGAGGCAGAGCAGAGAAGAGAGGATGAGCGGCGGCTTCGTCACCGTGGCGATCGGCGGTCTACGTTGAATGTAATTGGGATAATGGGCTGGTCTAGTGGTGGAAGTGATGCTTCTGATGGCGCTTTGGATGAAACAGGTGCCAAATTCACCGCCGTTGGTTGTCTCAGTGTTTTTATTGTTGAAGCCTAAATTTGTATCAGGTCTTCATCATGTTTTCCTCCAATCCTAAACTAAAAATACCCTGAATCAAAGGTACTTTTGTTTGGATGCTGATGTTTGGCATGAAGCACCATAACACTGATATTTTAATGGATCGTTCATGTTGAGTAGTTTTACTCCTGTCAGGCCATTTCTGTGCATTTGAGTCCTAAAAATGTGTTTTATCCAAAGGCAGTGAAGTACAGAAGGAGAGAGAAACAGAGAGCCGAGAAGTTTCTAGAAATGATCGACTGTTGAGTCTCTGCAGTTTGTAAAAAGATGAGATCCGTTTTGTTGGAAACTGAGCCGTCACAGCAGCAGAAGTTCAGAACACACAGGCAGCTTCATAACCGTCGCAGGCTGTGATCAACTCGAATATTGTACATTTTAAAATCCTCCTCTGAGTAGAGCCGCACGCCTGGAGAGACTGAAGAAAAGCAGCAAACATAAGAGGAGCTGTGAGATGTGTTTTGAGATGCTAATGAAGGTCCAGACCTCTGAATCCGATTTCCACTCGTCTGCCGAGGCAGCCGGAGGTTCGAGTGCAGAGTGAAGAGTGACGACATCATCTCCATACATGAAAAATACAACAGAAACGTCTCCAGTGTGCGCGAGATGTTTGCAGGCGGGCGGCGGGTCAGGAGTCGACTTCCAGGCGTAACATTTCTTTGATGGACATTACAAACGTTAACTGCTGATAAAACCTCTCACTCAGCGCCGGCGTCCCTCACAGTAGCTGCTGATTGGTCAAAGCTGCAACAACTGGTTTGCGTTGTGCAGGAGTTTTTCATCAGAACACTGAACACAACACTGACCAATCACGAGCTTGCTAGTGATCAGCAGCATCAGAACGACATGCTTGTTCCTCTGGAGGTGTGTGTGTGTGTGTGTGTGTGTGTGAAATATTTGCTGATAAAAGCTTCAGCAGCTCGTCTGTCTGCGTCTCCTCTGAAAACAACGACTCTAATGTTGGAGTTTTACTTGTAGCCGAGTTTTTCCCGAGCAGTTCTGAGGTCTCGTCAGCTCGCTGCATCAAAATAGCAGCCTGGTTAAAAACAGATGTTTCTTCTCACAGGAAGTCATTGAAAATATCTGGCAGTGGAAGTGTTGAAGTCTGCCGTGCTGTGATTCCTCACTGTGGGTTTTTTTTTTAATGTTAACACTTTTGTTTTCTGACACTCAACTGCTTTAATCCCACTGAGACTAACCTGACCAACACACCTGAGCTGCCTTCCTCCTCTCCTCCTCCTCCTCCTCCTCCTGAGTTTCCCTGTAGACTCTCGACACCACTGTCCACCCAGCCAAATGCTGTAAGTCGGAAGAATTAGCTTCCAACAAACTGGCCTACAAATGAGGCATTAAGCATTGGTAATGGGGGTGCAGAAAGGTCACGGCTGTATTAATGTGCCGTCTGGGGAAAACACCCCTGAGCTGTGAAACACAGAGACGGAGAGCGAGCAGGCGAGTCTCCAAAAACAAACCCTGAGCATGAATAAATATTATCTGTGCCCGGGCGATCATATTGATCATAAAATGTTTTAGGAAACAAAACGAGCAGGAAAATGAGATTGATGTAAAAATATTCAGCTGCAGCTTTGAGCGTTTCCCCTTCGGACAGTTTGAGGTTCTCCGGGCTGAGAGCAGAGGTCGCTTCCTGCAGGAACATCGATTTTATTTCACGACCAACAAGGATTTTCATCCACTTTTCCAAAAATCAGCGGCTGACATGAACTCAGTGATGTTTTCTGTTCACACACTCACTCAGCACCGTCTTACAAAATGTAAAATGGGATGTTGAAGCACATTCACAGACAATAATATGCCATTAAATCAGAAGCATGATGACATCTGACCTCCGGTGAGTAATCATCATGATGTAAACAATCAGCATTATGAATAAAAATGAAAGGATAAAATGTCTCTCTGGTCTTTCTTTTTAAAGTTGTCTTGAAAGTCTTTTTTAAAATTATCTGACTCTTTGTAAATACAATTTAATTTGCTTTGCTTTGGTTTGTGTTCCTGCTCACAGTGAGTCAGAAGCCTCACCGAAGAAATCCTTTACTGCACAAATAACACTATGCACGAAATATTTTTCCTCTAAAATGATTTCATGTGAATTGTGGCATCATTTAATCTTTTATCACTGGAGTTTCAGCATCATTTGAACATTATGACTTTAGTCTGAGGCTTCAGTTTAAACTGAAAGTTGTTTCAAATCCTCTCCACACCAGAAAGTCTTTGTACTATCTGCAAACATCAAAATTATGTTCATTTTAATTTACGTGCAGATACATAACGATGGGCCGAACACATAACTCTGAGGAACTCCGTGGCTAAATTATACGAAGTCTTACATGAATTACTGGCTGTCTTACATGCTCTCAGCATCAGTTCAAACTGTTCAAAATGTCGAATGCTGTTCTTTAAATCTGTGAAGTGCACTCTTGAGTTTTTTCTCTGAGTTAAATTCACATTCACTGGTCAAATATCAACGATCGCTTCGTTGCGCCCCGCAGTGTCTGCATGAAACACACCAACTCCATCGTAAACTCTTCTTCGTCTGCTCTGCGCCGCAAGGAAATAACGTGTTACAAAAGCTGTAGTACATCGTGTGCTTTGCAAAGAGTGGGCTTGATGTCTTTCAGAAAACTGCAGAGAGTCGGACAGAGCTGAGCCGTGATGAGCTGTTCCTCGGAGTTTGATTCGAGTTTCTGTTTGAAGAGTTCTCCATTAGATGATTCTGTGTCTGCAGTTTGGGACACATTTAGAAATAATCTGTTTTAGTGATCAGCAGGTAAACTGTTGAAATACAGTTTTAATGGTACAAAGTCAAACAGCAGAAAAGTGACCATGAATGTATTTCAGTGCATTGAGTCGAGACCTGAGCAGACTGAACTGAAGGAGGATTTGGTCACAACAGTGACAGTAAAACTCGACTGCAGGCTTCAGATGTTACTTTTGAAAAAGTCACATTTAATATATGAATATATTTCTATACAGAGATAAAGCCTTCCTCCTCCTCCTCCTCCTCCTCTTTGACTCTCAGACTGGAGGAAGAGTCTCTTGTCTCCTGGGCTTCAGCCTCTGTCTCTGCAGTTTTTCTAGCGTTTACATAAAAGGTTGTGCTTACAGAGACGGGGACGCACATGCACGCGCACACACACACACACACACAGAGGAAAACCTCCCCGCCTCAGTCACCGTTGCCTCCTGAGCAGTTTTCCGCTCGCTGCTCTTCGTCCATCGAGTTGATCTGTGATATCTGATCAGGAGTGTTTTTAAAATCAAACCTTCAGATTCAGTTTGCGAAATGTTTCCTGACAACGTTTCACTTCCTGTCATGGTTGTTTTTGGTCTCAGACTGGAAGATTTTCCCCGGTTTAGTTTGTCAGCCTCTCAGTCGTCTTTCCCGTACTTACGTACAGTTTGAGGTACTTGTACGTTGATCGAGTGTTTCAGTGATCTGTTTTTTCCTTTATCTCCACATCATCTGTTTGATTTCATTTCTTCCCTGATTTAATATCAACCAGTCAATGAGTGACGTGTTATAATGACGCAGAGCCAGCAGGATGTAAAGAGGTTAAACTGAGCTGCAGCACTGACTCTGTGGCTGCTGAATATTTAAGTGGTGACAACATGAAATTAAGGATCAGCTGATCAGCGCTGATGTGGCCTGATGTGACCTGATGTTTTTTGGGCTGGCTGATCAATCATCACATTGTCTTGTGAAATAATAAGTGATTGTGTGTGTGTGTGTTTCAGCGGCGTCGGATTAGCCCGAGCTCACTTTGAGAAGCAGCCGCCGTCCAACCTGAGGAAGTCCAACTTCTTCCACTTTGTGCTGGCGCTGTACGACAGACAGGGTCAGCCGGTGGAGATCGAGAGGACCTCCTACGTCGACTTTGTGGAGAAAGACAAGGTGATGGTTTTTTTTTGTTTGTTTGTTTCTGTGCTCATTTTAATGTACAACATTTCTGTTTACTCTGTTAAAGAGAAGTAAAAAACATCATTTCCTCCTGTTTGAGGAAATCACTGAACCTGTGAAACATGAAATAACCAATGAGAGATGAGAGCCTCAGACAGTGTTAAGAGATGGGCCGACGTGTTGATCAGAAAAATATAGAATAAGAGCAGACTGATTCTTTAAGTTGCACCATATAGAAGAAAAATACTACCAGCAGTAATGATATTAATGATAATAATAATCATATCCAGACAGGTTCAAAGTGTTTGCTGTTTGATCAGCTGCCAGCTGGCATGAAATCCTTCCCTCCACCCACTCATTCACTCACCTCACCTCTGCTTTGACCTCTAGTCTCTCGCCCCGATACTCCCCAACACACACACACACACACACACACACACACATTGGGACTGAGCCAACACTCCCAGGCACAGTTGGCACCGATCGGAGGACTGACGAAGAGGAGAGAGAACTGAAATAAAAGAAGAATAAAGGTTGAAAAAAAAGAAAGAGAAGAAGAGGAAGGAGAGAAAACAAGAAGGGTACGAGAGGGTCAAGAGAGAAAGAGAAAGTGAGCGAGATGAAAGGAGGAGACGGTGACTGGAGCGCAGAGGAGAGAATAAAAAATGTTTTAAAGTGAACACAAACAGAGAGCCGGTGAAGTACACTTCATCCACTCTTCACGTGATAGAGAGACATGGACGCACAGTGGACAGACAGGAGAGAGAGAGGGACGTCGGCTGTGTCCACATGCCAAGCGTGAGTCACGTGATCACTTGGCTAACTTGGCTGTGGAGGTCAGAGGTCAAAGGTCACTCAGCAGTTATTAACACAGCCCAAGCAGCTCTAATGAGGCTTTTTAAAAAAATTTTCGGTAACGATGATAAGAGGAAAAATATTGAAGTGAATTTAATTTCAGAAAAACACGTTAAACATGTTAACAATTTTTTCTTTTGCTTTAAATAATTAGATTGTAATATGGAAGCTAAAAACAAGCAAAAAAAATAAATGAAATATTAAAAATGACTAAAATGATGTTTACAAGCTACTCAGTAAATGATGATTTTTGAAGTTAAAACCTAATGTTTATTATTATTTTGAATATAAATACAAGAAAAAACATATAATTTTTTAAAGTCAAATGTTTAAGATAATGTTCAGAAGAAATTTTCTGAGGTAAAATTTTCTCTCAAAAAGCTAAAAATTTCCTTTGTTTTTTCCCATGTCAGATTGTCGATTCACATCATGTCATGATTGTTACTGAAAAATTCAAAAATTAGACCTTGCTGCTCATTATTTTGTTAAATGAACTATCTCTTAATAATTTAATGCCAATTACCTTTATTAGCCTTTTTTAGCTCTTTTGACAATGAAGGAAAATGTCTTTTGAAGTCTCATAATTTGAATTTTTATAATTTCTCCACAGTCATCTTTTGTTTTTGTTTGGGCAGGAATGTGTTCCCATTTTCCAAAGAGTGAAATTAGAAAAATAATTAACCTGCTGAACGACACAGTGTTTTATCTTACCTTCATCTCAGTGTAATGTGTGTGTGTGTGTGTGTGTGTGTGTGTGTGTGTGTGTGTGTGTGTGACAGGAGGAAGAGCAGATACACGTTGATGCAGACAGTCCCTCTGAAGGTGCAGATGATGCACTTAAAAACTCAGACCAGCACGACACAAGGTTGTTGTGTATTAATCTCTTTCCTCCTGTAACTTTGATCCAACATTTATGTCCTCTCTCCTTATCTAACCCCCTATCTGTCTTGTTTTTATGTGCCCAGCTTGCTAAAGAAGAAAATGGAGGCATTCCAGAGATATTTGGCAGAGAACAAACACCAGATCCGCTTGTTTATACACCTGGCTTTAGGAGCAGGTAAAACATCTTTGTTAGCATCTGTTAAAGTGTAACTCAGAATCCTGAATGGGTTGCAGTCTCGGTCTGGCCTCCACATGGTAACATTTTTTGCTGCCATAAACCTCAAAATGAAACATGTTTATCATGTTTGCTGCATGAAGGTTTGTCTCATTAATGTGGAGATTTTTAAGAGACAAAGTGTTTCCACCGCTCTGTACAATTGATTTTCTTTTCTTGGTACTTGTTTTGCACAATCCACATAGGATTGAATTTCCACATCGATGTATACTGAAAAATCCATTTCTAGTCTTGCTTTAGGACTTTTCGTCTGCATGAAGGCTTATAAGAGGCTGTTTAATTCATCTTCACAAACTAGCTGCACTGGTTATAATAGACCTGTGTGCTCTGTGCCCTGGAGCCTATTGACATGAGTAGTGTGTGTGTGTGTGTGTGTGTGTGTGTGTGTGTGTGTGTGTGTGTGTGTGTGTGTGTGTGTGTGTGTGTGTGT
>JAQLOL010000026.1:28637856-28653477 GCA_029783665.1 Naso thynnoides
ATATCAGCGTGAAGAAGGATTTTGACACAGACGTTCTTTTGGACTGACGCTGTCTCACATTTTCAGCTACTTCCTGTAACGTTTATTGAATATGAACAAAATGACAACAAGCACCACGTCTCAGAGATAAAGGTATTTTGGGGAAAATGGGCGGGGCCTATGTGACCTATGTGGCCAGTGTTGACATGTAGGAACACTGGGATGGACCCTCAGCTTCTCTCAATGTCTTAAAGCTGACGTGAAATCAGCTCTCTGCTCACTCTGTTTGAACTCCTGCAAAAATAAACTGAATTTGATGAAAAACCCCTCAGATCTATGTACAGTACTGTGATGTTTCTGTGTGTGTGTGTGTGTGTGTGTGTGTGTGTGTGTGCCCTCCTAACCGTCTCTCCTTCTGCTCGTCCTGCAGCCTTGAACGAGCCGACCATTGACTACGGCTTCCAGAGGCTACAGAAGGTCATCCCTCGCCACCCCGGAGACCCTGAGAGGTTACCTAAGGTCAGTAGAGACGAGAGTTGCATGCTGAGGTCAAAGGTCGGAGGTCAGATTCAAGGCTAGGAAGTGAACTTTGTCTGGCAGTCAGGTATGTCCCAGAATGCACCTGTCAGTCAGAGCTGCTGCTAATCTGCCTGTTTAATCAGGTTTCACAGTCACATTAAAGGCTGGATTAAAGCTGAAGTGGCTGTTTGTCCCTCTGTGGATGCCGTAGACCACCTGCACTGCACGAGTTGAAGGTTTCGTGTATAATTTCATGCAGCACAGGAGCAAGTTGCCTGATTGGATTTGTTGGTTCTGCTCGCGACGCTCTTGGCACCAGCGGCAGCTCCTGGCTGCCAGCGGGCTGATTGTTCCTGATCCTTCAAACAGGAAACAGCTGTTTATTGGAGCAAATCCTGCCACTGCTGCTGCTGCTCTCGCTGTGCTTTGTTTCCCCTCGCCTGGCGAGGACGAAGGGTTGGACGACGGCGAGTCACTGGCTAAGTCTCAGCGAGGGAAGCCATGATGTTAAACATGAGCTGATGAAGTGGTGCAGGTGGAGGGAGGTGATTGGTTTGTCTGCGGCTCACCTGCTGGAAACTCACTGCGACTCAGCAGGTGATGTACAGCGTGAAAACCGACCAGTTAACCTCACGGATGATGTCAAACCAAGAGCCACCCATGAAAGAAAACCTGAAATTCAGTTTTGAAACACAGCATAGAATCGTACAGAATCATCGTCTTCACAGAATGTCAGCACATTGATTAAGTTTCCTTAAACATTAGTCACTCACTTTGTTGATCATTTTTAATCCTTAAATTTAATTATTTGGTTACATTACTTGATCACAGAGTCACAACATGATTCCACTGGCAGCAGATGAACACAATAATGATCTGAACAAAGCCTCATTTTGCTGCTGAAAACTTCCTGTGAAACTTTTGCGTCAGTTTCTAAGAGCTGAAACTGTCCAAGAGTGACTGAGCTGAAAGTTTGAAGTGTATGAACTGAAAGAAAATGTGAGATGAAGCGTCAGCACTGAAAGCAGCTGAACGGTGATTTGAAGTGTGAGATATGTGTGTGTGGCTCTGTGTGTGTCGTCCACGCACGGCTTCTGTGGAACGATGGATGTGAATAATGTTCTGGGTTTTCTGTGTTCTGTGTGTCTTTGGGCTCTTAACTGTCGAGCTAAAGCAGATATCAGGCATGTTTTCACTGATAGTTTCAGGCCAAACAATGAATTGATTCTCTAACAAACAGTAATTGATGATGAAGTGATTTTTACAGACTCACTGAAGTTCAGTCACATCCATCTGCAGTTTATTCTGAAGCCAGTTTAAAGTCTCTGCAGGTGTTTTTTCCTCTGTAGTAAAATGAAATGAAACCAGCTGCCTGAAAGGACAAAAACACATTTAAAAATCTATTAAACACCAGCAGGCTTTGTAAAAACCGTCAACAGTGAAGGAAAGTGCCTGTGATTCGAAGTTAATGGTGTAAAAAACACTGGAAGCTGCTGAAGATTTGTGTTGGAAAACAGCAGCAGTTAAATCTGGACGCTGGATTCAATATTTACCCACAGAAAGACATTTGTATGCACACACACACACACACACACACCTGCCCTGGTTAGTATGAAGAGATTATCTTGGCGGCTGCCGGCTGTGAGGCTAACTGAGGCAGATTCTTTGAGGCAGCGAGCATCGGCGGCGAGCGGCGAGCGTCAGATGGGCTCTGACACTTGAAAGCAGCTGCCAAATTGAAACCATTTATCAAAATCTGACATCGGAGATCCAGTCACCAAAAAAGCAGTTTATTTGTAAATTGATACTAATAGTGAGCGTACATTGTCTGGCCCCTTTGATGGCCTGATTTGCAGCTAGAGTGGAACGTCAGACGCCCTCCTCCTCTCAGCCTTTTAAATATTTATTTATTCAAAAGAAAACTCAATAAGACCACTGATATTTTCCTCCAAGACGTTTTAGACACGAGAGTGAAAATCACAGCGAGAGGAAGAGAAATGCACTGAGCTGCTGGCTCGCAGCCGGCGAGGGGATGGGACGGCGAGGATCATGTGACTGAGCAGCGACGGGTTAACGCGGCCTGTCACTTCTCTTTTGTTTTCACCTGCCGGCGCTCTGCAGAGGACAGGAGGAGGGATGGAGAGAGACGCTTGGACAGCGACACTTTGGTTTGTGGACAGGCAGCGCGACACGGAACAGATTGAGTTGCTGTAGGGCGTCAACTGGAGAATTATGGGGGCTGTGTAGAGGCAGAGTGTGTGTGACTGAAAGCAAAACGGTGAAGATGGAAATCAGCAGAGAAACTACAAAGCTGATTTCATGTGAAATAATGGAAAACTGCTAGAATCACCTCAAAGATCACAGATTCAGGCTGTGGTTAGCTTAGCTTAGCACAAGGACTGGAAACAGGGGGATACTGCTAGCCTCGCTCTATGAAGTTCTCCTCCGAGTGATTGACATGTCGGCTCTGTCATCCAGGTGTTGTTGACCCGGTTCAGAGCTGTTTGACCTGCGTGACCCAGCCTCAGTCCCTTTGACAGAAAGGTTGAAGCTCCTCACTAACCTGTTCATAATCAGAGTTTCTGACCTGCTCAGTGAACTTCCTGTGGGTCACACAGAGGCGTAGGTGTTACTGTGACGTAGAGCAGCGGCAGTGAGCAGCGCAGGTCGTCTCCGCCTGCTCATGTCCTCTCTGAGGCTGCTGGACGGACGCTGAGGTGTCTGCTTGCAGCCGAGCCAGACTGGAAATGGAATTAGCGGGCTGAACCCGATCCAGGAGAAACCCCAGAGGTCATCAGTGGCCAGTTGGCCTCACAACCTGCCAACTGCCTGTCTGTCTCTGCTGCGGACACACACACATGAAACTGGGCTCCCTGAAACACACGAGGAGATGTCCTGAGAAGTGTCCCTTGATTTCTATCATGAGGGGGGTTTGAACACACTGAGGAGAAGCGACATTCAGAGCTTTCACTCGTGTGTTGAAGCTTCAGTTAAAGTGACTTCACGCCTGTAGTTCATCCTCACAGAGTTTCAGGTGGACATTAAGGGTTTTGTTCTGTTTGATAGCCTCACTTCCCTCTGCTGCAACATAAACTCTGGAAAAAGTTAATTACTGTAAAAAAAAAAAAAAAAAAAAAGGAAAGTTCTGTGGTGAGGAACAAGCTATCCTTTAAACACAAAAGTGCCAAACAAACGGAGGGTCAACAGGAAAAACACAGACACTGAAACCAGCTGCAGAAAAACCAAACTTGCGTCTCTTTTCTCTCTTTTTCTCTCCTTCCTGGAAATTTATGAAGCATGAGGTGGAGATTAAACGTGTTTGGCGTGTTGCGTATGCACCTTTAGCTCTGATCATTGACCCCCATCCAGACTCGGGGGGCGTCCGTCCGCTCAGGGATTATTAATTCCAACCCACTTCATGAATGAGGAGATTTCCTGCTCTCATTGAGAATAATGAGCAATATTCGATTCATGAGCTGAATTTCAATCCATTTCCTGTGAATGGAATTAACCTCACACCATGTCCTGCATCATTAGAATACCTCTCTGCCTGATAATCGCTAATCTGGAGATCCGCGCGATGCGGCTGTGCTGCTGCTGCACAGTGCGCAGCAGGTCCATCCATATTTTATAGAGATCAGCAGGGCGGCGGCTGTATCTGTAGCTCTGCTCGGGGTGATTTATCATTGTTAAGGCCGCTGTCTGATAGCTTCTCCTCCAGGGTCACACTGATCCCTGTTCGCCCAGCACCTCCTCAACCACGGAGCCAGCCCCCCGTAATTAAGCCCCTAGAAACCAATGAAAAAAAACAGAGAGGGAGGAGGGGAGAAAAGGAGGAATATGTCAAGAGATGGACGGAAGAAGGGCAAGGTCATGGCAGTGTTTTGGGGAGGAATGCAACGTGATAGTGAGAGCTTTTTGTTTTGGCGAGAAAATCCTGATTTAACCTGAAAAAAAAAAATCAGTTATTAACTGGTCATGTTGTCCATTAGAGGGACTCTTTTGAAAAAGGAATGTTGTTTATTCAGTGTCTCTGCTTGTAGCATCAAAATGATTCAATGTTTGACATTCATGAAGAAGCAGAAACTCTCAGCTGCAGTCACCAGCTGACCAAACAAACTCTGAACATACTATCATAGTATTCAGCCAGAATTTGCTTGTTTTGTTCATTAATTTAACTATTTTTTATGTCCTGCACATCAGAAGAGAGGAGGTGGTAAGGAAAGAGAGGATGCAATAATAAAAGAACATTTTCTGATCTCTACTTTTTTCCTACATTGTATTTGAAAAATTATTTTTTAACCGTCAAAGTCAAAAGACATTCAGTCTAAAACGTGAGATCGTCGTGTTCAGAATGTATTTCTACTGACATGTCGGCTGAAACAAAAATGTAGATAAACCAAGTAAACCAGAGGTCGTGTGTTCATGGTGAGGAGGACGATCAGCTCAGCCGCTCCTGGTGCATGATGGTCCTGAGGCCATCAGAGAGACATGACATAATGTAGATGAAGATGAAGATGAGAAGAGTCGAGCTGTATGAAAATACCCATGTATCTGTTTCACACACACTCGAATGAGCACACACTCCTTCCTGGTTCAGGTCAGTTTATTTCACCATCAGCGTGTGGACTCCTCCTCCTCCTCCTCTTCCTCAGAGCTGAGTTGATTAGACCCGCTGAGGATGAAGCAGAGAGCGTCTTGTTTCTCTCCACCTGTACACTCCCTGTAGCTGCCTGTGTAGGTGTGTGTGTGTGTGTGTGTGTGTGTGTGTGTGTGTGTGTGTTCATGCCTCCGTGTTTTGTCCTCTCTTGGCTCTCCACATGAAACGCCTTCTTTATTTTTACTTTGTGCTGGTGGCTCCTTCCTTTCCTGACGCTCCAAAGTATTTCTGTTTTTAAAAACGCTCCTCCAGACACTCGGCTGGCACTAAACATGGTTGTAGATGAGCTCGCCAGTGCTGCAGCGACCTGCTGTGGTCACGTGACCTGTGTCTCTTGTTGTAGTGGCGCCTCAGGGATTCTCGAGAGGCCCTGAACTCAGCACCAGATTGGTTAAACACTGACCAGCTGTGAGTGTATCAGCTAACAAGTATTGTGTGTTTATTTTGTGTGTGTGTGTGTGTGTGTGTGTGTGTGTGTTTGTCACAGCCTCGTGTGTCATCTTTTTTCATTGTTGTTAAAAACACATAAGTGAGTCACACTGATACACTGACATGTTCCTTCATTGGCATGAACACACACACTGTAATATACTTTTAATCACTCTCACACACACACACACACACACACACACACACACACACACGCACACACACACACACACACACACTGTCCTGCTGCAACAAAAACACACTAGAGCACTAAATGTGGATTAATCCGTCTGAAACAAATGCACAGTTTCCTCCCATTTGTTTGATAAAACATTTTTGATTACTGAACCTTTTGAAACGTGAGACTTCCTGTTGATGGAGATTTTTCAAAGTTTTACGTCTTCAGTCGGAACCAGCGAGAGGTGAGAGCCACACACAGGAAGTCGCAGGCGGGCGGACATGTTGTTGGTGTGAGTGTGTGTGGGCGGCTGCTCCGCTAGCTTGTAACCTGGCTCTGACGCTCAGGAGGATTCATGATTAAGTCCATTCTGAAGTTTATCAGATGAAGTTCAGACATGATGAATTTATTTTGCTTTGGAAACTTTAAGGACGTTGAATTAAATGATCGTTAATCTAAAAGAGGAGAGAAATAAGAATGTTTTTGGATTCAGATCAAATCAAATTCATAATCCAAACTGCTGGAATGTGTTTTAATTTCCTGTGAATATTCTCGCAGGAACGTGTCACATTCTTCTTCTTCTCTCTTTTATCGCGTGTCTGGTTTATGACCCTGTTTGAACTCTGCAGATTAGCAGATTAGATGAACAGACTCGTATCTGTTTGTGTTTGCTCTCTGTTGGCTAGTTGCTCAAACTTAAAGGGCCAGTGCACCTTTATTTACACGTAAAGGTACGAACAAAAACTAACCTCGATGATGTCACAGTGATGTCATCAGGGTTGCACCATGGGAAATGCAGGCCCCAGTCTTGAGTTTCAAACCAAAACGTTAATGTGGGATGAGAGCAGCAGATTAAACTTCTGTAATTATTTATGCATCATGTGATTCTGTCTGTCATGTGATCAACTCGTCTTCCTTCAGCCAATTATAACCAGACGTACTGATCACCAACGTCTCGTCAGCCAGTCAGCTGCCCCGTCTCTGAGCTGGTTAACCATTCTGCCCCCCCCCCTCGAAGGGAAACACCCAGAGACCCTCGTCTCCTCTTCTCCCATCCCTCTCTCCTTGATCTTCTTCTCTCACAGTCCCCCCGCTCCTCCTCCTCCTCCTCCTCCTCCTCCTCCCTCTCAGAGGTGTGGGTCAGTGATAAGAGATGATGATGATAACCGGGAGCCAGTGCATTACCGTATCGATCGGGGCAGGCCTTTCAGTGCCGTTAAAGCGCCCAGCGCTCTGATTGCCAGCACTTGCACTGACAGGAATCCAATGGCGCTGTCTGTGTGTGTGTGTGTGTGTGTGTGTGTGTGTGTGTGTGTGAAGGGTGTGGCTGAGCCGCTGATGTGTGTGTAATAGTGTGAATGGGGATGTATAGCACAGCCGCGTGGAGGCAATTAGACGTTCTGACAGATAGCAACACATCCAGCCGAGCGGCCGAGACCTGAAACTGGATCTGATGCACAAAACACAGAAATCAGCGTCCCAGGAAACTCACAGAAACACTGACAGCTTCCATAGCAACCTGCTCCGTCTGTGTGTTAAAGGCCGTCAGTAGGTTTCAGGCGAACATTTGACTTTTTCTGATCCTTTTCAGAATGACCTTTCAGAACGCCTTCGTGCTGAGAGGCTGCAGGGCGTTTCAGGACCGAGGATCCGGTCCCAGACAAAGTGCCTCTGAGCGAGGCAGGCGAGACAGCCATCGCTCATTTAGCTCGCGTCGGCGAGGAGCTCTCCTGGACGACACAGCTGCTGCTCTTCTTCTGTGGTGGATTTGTGGGTTGTTGTTGCTTCAGGAGATTCTGGGTAGTTGCAGCAGTTTGAGGAGTACGAGTGGCTGATTCACAGATCAGAGAGTGGTGGCCAAAGACAAATGAGCAAGTGCTCGAACACACACGCGGGCACACAAATACACAATTACACACACACACATACACACACTCACTGAGCGGCGGCGGCGGCGGCTCTCCAGCAGTGAGGCCTCGGAGGCGTCATTAACTTGAGAAGGCTGTTGTGTCTGTCAGGACCTAATGAAAATAGAAGGACACACACGTACACACACGTACACACACACGTACACACACGCACACACACACAAGGGGCTACAATCAGTCTTCAGTGTGTGTGAACTGTTTTTCTGGGAGTGTTCCTGCATGTACAGTGTGTGTGTGTGCGCGTGTGTGTGTAGGACAGGCAGGCAGCTGCTGCCTCGTGGCGTCTCGCTGCTGCAGCCGAGCGAAGGAGACATTAACTAACTTCTGTTTCCTAATGGAGATTAATGAAGCCAGAGGAGAAACATGCACACACACACACACACACACACACACTAGGAGAAATACACAACCAAACACACACAGTGGCGGAGACTCCTCCTTTCACCTGTGTGAGGACGGCTGAGATAAGGTTTTAGTTAAAAAAAAAAAGTAAACAAACTCAAACAAAGAAATGACAGAAAAATAAACAAAGAAAAAATGGAGAGAAATGAAAAAAAATTAATGGAGGCCACTGAGGAAGAAATAAGGAAAAAGAAAAAGGGGAAAAAATTTAGATGTACAAACAAACAAATCAAACACACAACATATACAGTGTGTAGCACACACACACACACACACACACACACACACACTGTTGGCAGCAGCAGGATGACAGATTGTTTAACAATAGAGAAAGATGCTACAGGGGGGTTGATTGACAGGAGGCTATTCATTCATGGAACACACACACACTCTCTCTCTCTCTCTCACACACACACACACACACACACACACACACACACTCAGTGACAAATATAAGTCCAGATGATGTCACCCAGAGAGTTTCACCTTGTGGACGGTTAAAGTTCATTCCCAGCTCAGCGAACACAGAGTCAGTCGCTTCTGTCGCACGTCGTCGTTCGGACGTCGCTCACGCCGCCATCAGGTGATTTTCACAGTCTGACGCTTCAGCAGTTGTGCGATAAACTGAGACAATTTAAACAGGGTCAAAAAATAATTTGTCTCTTTCCACTGACTACTGTTCTTATTTTGGGGAAATAAAGTCCCATGGAGCAGAAGTAGAGGGGCGGGGCTTAGGCACTCTGTAGAAGAGATAATTAACCAAACGTTGACCTCAAGCTGATCAGTTGCAGTGCAGAGTTACTCAGGAAGACGGTTTGATGCAGCTCATATGTGATCAGCAGCTGAGCAGCGAAGCGTTCAGTGATGAAGTTGGTTTTGGAGACATAAATGAAACGTTCTGACTGAATCCAGCTGAATTATTGTCCATGTGAAACATGTTTTTACAGCTGGTCATATATTGATGTATTGAGTCTTAACACTTTGCGCATAAAGCACATCATGAATCATTTGAATTGGTCGTTATCTGCACATTTGGATGCTCAAACGCTGAGACTCCTCTGAAAGGAGTCTTGATGGAGATTTGAATGTGAATCTTTGTTTGTGTGTTAATGGGCAGAAATTCAAACTGCAGGAAACATTTGATGAAGCGTCAACTTGAATTCTTTTCATTTGTCTTTCAAACTCTTTTCTGTTTCCCCTCTCAGCGTTCTCACATAAATGATCGACTCTGTGACTGGTCAGGCTTCAGATCCAAGTGGTGATTCTCTGAATAAACGGTCTAACTGGGGAGTGAGAAAAGCGTTGCCTTCACTGCTGAGCTGCGCTGTGGGAAAATCCACCACTTGGCCGCTGAGTGAAAACAGACACATTTACTCTGAACACAAACAGCTGAATCATGTCAACAAATACAGACCAACAGCACAAACAGTGACATTAAATGTTTGTCATGCAGTAAACATTCTGAGTGTTTATTGAAAATCTTAATCTCTTTATGACTGACGCTCAGTTTGAGTTTCTCAGTTTGCTTCAAGCTGCTGGATGTGAAAAGTTTTGGGAAGGAAAAACTGGATGTTGTTCTGTTTCCATCTCAGTGTGTTGGATCGTCTCCTCGAGGTCAACGTCTGCCGTGGGAAATGAAAGCTGTGTGTGTGTGTGTGTGTGTGTGTGTGTGTGTGTGTGTGGAGGGCCGCTTGGTTGCCAGCAGTGAGGAAGCACTCTGATTGGCTGGGAGGAAAACAATGTGGTTAATGGCAACTGTTTCTCCTCTGAGTCACAGGGGACACTTGTTTGGACGCTGCTTCTCGAGCAGAAGTTTAAAATAAAACGAGAGCGGTAATCCCCCGTAATCTCGCCGTCAGAGCGGCTCACGCTGTGTCTTCAGCAGAAATCCACAGAAAGCAAATGTGCAGATTTGAGCAGATGAGATGTGACGGAGCAGCGGGTGATTCGCTCTGACAGGTGAGAGAAAAGGAAACGTTTCCTGTGAGTTTGACGGCGCCTGAATCTCTAATGTCGAGTTCAAAAACTCCTGTAAGAAACACGCTTCAACAGTCATGAATGCTGGAGTACAAATACTTGCGGTACTGCAGTACAGATACACGTCCTGCTCTATGAATTTTACTCAAGTCAGCTTTTGAGAGTTTGTAGCAGTTCTGGTGCTTTGAGTCATCATCACATGATCTTCATCAGAAGATGCAGTTTGCTCATAATTGACTTTCATTCTAACAAACCGATGTACTGCCTGTAAAATTGACACGTGTCAGAGTAAATGAGGTGCTAAAGGCTGTTAAATACATGAAATGTGGCATTAAGTGGAAGAATAACTCTGGGTAAAAGGCCGATTCTGTACTGAGCTAAACTTCAGAGTAAAAGGTTGAGTGAGTGTGCATGGGGACAGCAAAGAGGAGAGAGAGTGATTTATTTTGCTGCTGTAACTGACGAGTGATGATGAGGAGGCTGTTGTGTGTGAAGAGGACTGTGAAGGGTTCCTGTTTGTGAGGAGGGTCGGCCTGACGAGCAGCTCACCTCCACCTGCTCATTTTCACACAGAAGACTGTTCAGACTGTGTAAGCACTTTTATTTCATTTGGGATTTTATGTTTTCATTGTTGTTTTTTTTTTGTTTTATTGTTCAAATTGGACCATTTATTCATTTATTTATTCATTCAAAATGCACTTAAGAATAATAATAATGAATAACTAATGTAAAAATAAAGCTAAATATTGAAGAAGATAAAGTGATGGAAACAAACAGTGAAACAGCAGAGAGCATGTGAAGCGCTGCTGCACAATATTCCCTCAACATTAAACACAATCACCTGCACGTTAAATACACGTCCAGAAAACGAATGTTCGTTATAAACAGACGCTGGACCTCTGTTGTACTGATCATGATGATGATGATGATGAGGATGAGGATGATGAAGCTGGGACGGACTCAAAGGACGCTGAGCTTCCAGCCACACGTCATGGTCTTCAGGTTAATGCTGCTTGTTATTTATCAGCAGGGTGTCTGAACGTTAAACGTCGAGTTGACAAAGTTAGAATAACAGAAAGAAGACAGAGCGGTAAATCACATGAGCCGCTCGCTCGCTCTCTCTCTCTCTGCCTCTGAGTGTCTCTCGCCCTCTTCTGTGCTGTAATACCTCAGGGAGCTCCAGCAGAGGCCTCCACCTCCCCACTGCTGCTCCTCAGGGACTCCACACCTCCTCCTCCTCCTCCTCCTCATCTCTGTTGTCTCCTCTGTCAGCTGATCGTCCTCAGGTTTCTGTGTGTGTGTGTGTGTGTTTTCACCTGAAGCTGTGGTGTGAAAAAACACACCTTCCCTCTCATCATCACACTCCGGGGAGTTTGTTTATTTCCTCTCTTTCTCTTACCTTTCTTTCCCTCCTTTTGTTCTGTTCTTTACTTTTTTCCTTTCTTTTCTTTCCTTGTTTCCTCCCATCTTTAACCAATTTGGGATTTTTCTTATTTTCTTTCTTCCCTTTTGCTTTTCCTTTTTTCTTCTTTTGTCACATTCATCTCCTTTCTTCACTTCCCCCGTATGTGCTTAACACTTCCTTCTCTTTCTTTCCATTTATCTTATTTGCTTTTTCTTCTTTTTTCTCCTTTTGCCATCCTTCCTCTCCTTTCCTTTCCTTCTGTCTTCCCCCTTTTGTTCCTTTCTCTTCCCGTTCTTCCTCTTCTGACCCCCACGTCACCTTCCTTTGTGTGTGTGTGTGTGTGTGTGTGGGGGGGGGTATTTATCTATTTATTAGTACCATTGTTGTTATTAACAGCCATCGCCACAGTGACCTGCTGTGCTGCAGGCACTCAGATTGGAAACTTCCTCTCCTGTGGGCTGATGGGAAAACGGCCCCGGGCGAGAGAGACTCTGTGTGTGTATGTGTGTGTGTGTGTGTGTGTTAATGGCTTCCCGCTGACTTCTCCTCTTTTTCTTCCCTCCGGATACAAACATTCATCCCTCTCTCCTTCTGATCTCCATCAGCGGCCATCTTGAAGTTTGAATCAGATCCGCTCTCAGTTTGTTGTCTCATGATGTTGCCGTGACAAAACACGCGTCATCAACCCGACTGTGGTTAAATGAGGTCCAGCTTGTTGCCTTGTCTCGGCCGCTCTGATTGGCTGGTTGCTGCCTGTGCAGGTGTAAGAGGCTCTTTTGTTAGCGGAGCGGTTCAGTTAGTTTGCAGGTTTCAGGTTGAATTGGTCAGTTTTCATGAAGAATGAGCTTCACGACGTCTCACAGCGAATAAAAAAAGATTCAAACATGAAAGGTGTCGTCACATTGACACTCGATGAAGAAGCTTCTGTGTCTCTTTCTCAGGAGGTGCTATTGAAGCGAGCAGCTGACCTGGTGGAGGCGCTCTATGGGATGCCACACAACAACCAGGTGAGTCTGCAACTGCTCCTTGACCTTTGACTTCCACTGATCAGTTAAACAGAATCTCGATCTGACATCCAGCAGAGTTCACTTCCTGTCGAGGAGCTCAGATTAAAGTTCGTCTGTTTATTGAGTGTCACCTTCTCAAGCCAACTGTTTTAATAATAAAACCCTTTAAAAACCCGTTCATGGACCTGAAGGAGTCTGAATTTACACTTTAATGTTTGTGTTTCAACATTCAACATCTGAATATTTTGTTCCATTTAAAAATATTCCCGAGGTTCAGCAGAGCACAGACCAAAGTTTCAGTGTTCGTACTGAAACTCCTGCTCAGGTTTGTGACAGAATGTTTCTCATGCTGAGTGTGTCTGAGAGAAAACTTTGACTTCTGCACATCTTTTTAGTCCCTTTTCAGGCTTTAGAAAATCTTGATGTCACGTTAAACTCCGGCCAATCACGGGTCATTTTAAAGATGAGGCTTTCCTATTGGCTGCTCCATAAGCACAGGTGTGCATGCACGTCCCTGCAGATGGTAGAAACCTGATTCAAAAGCAGGAAATCCTGTAACCTGTGATCGATAAATGATTCTTTTATGACTGCGTCAAACAAACTGTGTGCGAACTCGTCCCGGAGCTTCAGGCCGACATTTCACAGGAACAAACTCTTTCTGCCGCCGCGTTGAGCTCGAGGGGTTTGGTGGGAGGGGCTTATTGGCATGATACGAGGCAGCAGAGAGTGGTGGAAGGTGTTTAATAAAACCATGTTATGTGACGGTGAGTAAGCATCGATGGTTCAGCTCGGTGTGGAGCAGACATGATGGAGGAAGCTCCGCCCTCCTTCAGCTGCACATTCTAATTAAAACTTTTTAAATGATAACCATCTTCCTTCTTATCTCTTTGTCTTTTCCCTTCTATCTCTACCTTTCTGCCTCTGCCCCCTCGTCCTCCCCGCCATGTGCAGGAGATCATCCTGAAGCGAGCGGCTGACCTCACTGAGGCGCTCTACAGCGTCCCTCGGAGTCACAACCAGCTGCCGTCTCTCACTGGCTCGGCCGCTCACTCGGGGATGATGGGCGTGAACTCGTTCAGCAGTCAGCTCGCTGTCAACATCTCAGAGGCCTCGCAGGCTGACCAAGGTAAGAGCTCACCACTACCCATAATACCCTGAGGCGGAGGGGGTCTGAGGGTCTGTACTGGAGTCTTTAAGAGGGCGCCCTCAGACACCAGGGGCCCCAAAGAAAACAAGCCCCAAAATCAACTGTTTCAGGTCAGACCTGATAAAGTGAGTCCAGCAGGCCCCTGACAGCAACCCTGGGACCAGTGCTGTGCGGGTCAGAACGGGTCCTGGTCCTGGTTTCTGCTGGTCCTGGTCTGGTCACACACACACACACACACACATTATGATATCTTCCTGACTCTTTGTCTTTTACTGAAGTTTTACTGAAGGGGTAAAACTTTAAAAATCCTCACAAACAAAAAGTTTGAGGCTTTAGTTATTTTGTCAAACAGCAGCGACAGATTAATTTACATGAGGCTCCAGTGAGCAGGAACATGTGTGTGTGTGTGTGTGTGTGTGTGTGTTCATGATAATGTGTCATGTCAGTGCCCCAGTGTGACTCACTGACGTGTCTGTAGTGGCGCAGAGGAAGAACATGCATCGGTGTGTCAGTAGAAACATTCAGAGCTGCTGTGAATCTGCTCGAGTCGAAAAGTTACCAAACGTCCATGTTTCCTTTCAGCAGACGGTTCTGCTTCTGTCACGAACGCTCAGGAAAACGTGCAGCAAACTGCTTGTGAACACGTGTCGAAAGGAAGCAGATAGAGCTGCTTTTGCTCCCTGGACACCCCCTCCACCCGCTCCACCCGCTCCACCCCCACCCCTCTGTTAAACTATCGTCTGCTTTTCACATCGGCCCGGCAGCGAACACCTTACAGGAATCTATGAGGTCATGGGAAACGAGGCCACAGCCGCGCTGAAAATTCATAAGTTGGTAGTTTATGTGCGTCGAGCACTTCGGTCGGAAACATTACACCGAGGATCAGGCCGCCGCCCCCCCGCTGCTGTGAAGTATGAAACGGCTCTTTGTGCCCCTCGCAATTATCTGCTGTGATTAAAACATTAATAAAAACAGCGGCTCCTGAGCCCAGGCCTTATCAGGCCGACGAGGCGAGTAATTTACGGGGCTAATTCAGAGCAGCTCGGCCTGCTCAGCATCACGTCATCGTCCTGAGGAAAGAAGCTTCTCCTGCTTCAGTTTCTTCCTCTGGAGTTCGTCTGCGTTCCTCTGACAGCTGATGGGGGCAGCGAGGGAGTCTGACCCCCTCCATCAACTTCCAGTGTCTGAACGCAGAGAACAGTCGCTGCAGACTGAGTCACTGTCAGATTTACTGCAGGAACATCAACATTTAAACCCGAGTTATGAATCTGTGGTGAAACATTATGAACTCAAAGGCTTCTTACTTGCTTTTTCTGGATCTTTACTGGATTTTCTGACCTTCCTCAGCCCATGAAGCTTGTTCAGAAGAGTTTAAATCACAGAGAGGAGCTCTGCTTGACAAGAGAGTGTCATGTGAACATGTTCTGTTGCTGAGGAGGGCAGTGGGATGTGGTCAAAAGCTCTGGAAAAAGTCCCACAGATGTTTCCTGAAGGTCTTGAATGAAAAAGTGAAAATGAAAAACAGGTTCACGCATTAAGAAACACAGACCTTCATGTTTCCTACTGTTCAACATTGGTTATTTTATAATTGTGTTGTTGTCGTTTTGCCACAACAAAAACAAAAACAAACTTTCTATGGTGGAGAATCCGAAAACTGTAGCGCCGAGTTTCAAAGGAAAACTGGATTTATTGCTTCAGACGTTTTGAATCTTGTCATTATGACTCAGTGCGTCACACGCGGCGTCTGCAGCTCATAATTATTTTCTTCTCGTCTTGTAATTCAATTTTATTTTTAAATCCAAAATCCTGTTGGGCCCAAAATCAAGTCCACATCTTACAGCGTGTTTTATCCTGCAAGCTTTCATTTAAATAAAAGTAAAACACTTGAAGCTGACAAACGGACAGACAGACATCATCTCCAATCATAGACATTACATTATGACTCTATCTGGCCTGTCTGCCACTCTGACTCTCTCTCTCTCTCTCTCTC
>JAQLOL010000026.1:28653577-28669187 GCA_029783665.1 Naso thynnoides
GTTGGTTTCTCTTCCTGTGAAAGCGCTTTGAAATGTCTGTAGATGTGATTAAGCGCTTTACAAATAAAGACTGATTGGGAAAAAGAATAAAGATAAAATACTTGTCTGAAAGGACATAATGAGGTAAAGTGAACAAAGGATCCAGTTTGTGGGACAGAGGTCTCATGACTATAACATGTATGACCAGCGGTGCACGCATGCAGTCTGCAGGTTTCAGCTCCATACAGTTTGTTTCAGTGACTCAAACCGCTGTGCAGGAGCGTGGCCGTCACTTCAGAAGTGAGGAGGACAGATTTTTCATGAGTAAGACGACTTTTATTGCGCAAGTTGTCGTCCTCTCACCTTCACATGCGCCTCTCCTTAGCAGCTAAATAACCAAATGACCGCAAACAGCCACAGTACGACAACTGGGGACTGAATCTAATTCTTCGAAATTATGTACCATGAAAATCTAAAGTTCGAGCTGCCAAGCTCTGGTTGAGTTGACAAAGAATGACCCCAAAGCGTCTGCAGGGCAAGTAGCCAGAAAATTTAGAGCCAAGTGAGAAGACTGAACATGAAAAGTTCAGTAAAACATCATTTCTATAAGCAGTTAGCAATACAAAAACAAAAAATATGTGCAAAGAAATGTAATTTTACAGTAGGAAGAAGAAGAGTAATTCTGAAACAGCTGTTGAAGTTAATATAAGAGTCACTGTTATCCTGTAGACCTTACCTTAGCCAGGTATAATCTCTCCTCACCTGTGAAGCCTCGGGCTGATGTCAGTGCTGCTGCAGGTCCCTGTCCTGAGCCCTGAGTGCTTCTCTTTGCTCCATCTGTTGCAATAACACAGATAAAGACATTTTTTAAAAGGAAAAGAATAGTAGCTGTGGAAATGAATCTCAATGTCACTTTTGTGCTGTAGAAAAGTTTTCTCAGCCAGTTCTAATCTCCCCTCACCTGTGAGGACCCTGCGTGACCGTCAGTGTTGCCTCATGGGGCTCCGCCTCCTCCTCCTACCTGCTCTTTCTGTTGGAGCAATGCAGATTAAAAATATGTGCAAAGCAACAGTGAGCACAAATTATGCCCAGAAATGAAGGAGTGGGTCTATGCCTAGCATAAAGCTAGTGATCTGACAAAACAATAATGTTAGTATTCTTGTTAACTCAGCTATATGTGCATCTAATTATCTAACATTATTATTATTAATTATTATTATTATTATAATTATCAGCAGCATTACTCAACCTACAGGGTTTGTTTGGAAGGAGCAGTGTGAGGTTTTTGGCGTCTTGCTGGCTGCTGTGCTGTACATTATAACCTCAGAGCAGCGCCGCCGGCTCACGTCTCCACTGTGTGACTGACTGTGATCACAACAAGACAGCGTGCGGATGCTGCTGCCTATCGTGGCGCTCTGGAGACAGCTCGGAAAAACGTGTAACATGTTAAAAGTGAAGTGAGCGGTTGTAAAAAGTGCAGGGGGCAGAGGGCACAGATCTGGGAAGTGTGGGGGACGTGTCGCCCGTGCCGTCGTGTGAAACGTGCCAATGACTTCGTTTCTTTCAGCATCTTCGGCCGCTCGCTGCTGGTCAAGTCTAGTTTGAATTCAAAAGCAGTTTATTGCTCTGATGCTGTTGAACCAAACGTCCACCTGCGGCGAATTCTTCAGTGTATGACAGTTTACTCAGTGAATCCAACCAGTTCATCAGCAGCAATCGAACCGACCGCTGCAGCCAACACATGTTTCCGTTTGAGGCGTCAGTGTGAGGTCGAAGGATGTGATGCGAATCAGCTCTGCTTCCAATGCTGCCGTGCACGAGGACGGGCGGAGGAACACCCGAGCGGAGCGGACGGGGTGCAGGGTTCACGTGTGAAGGACTCTGTTGTTCGGTTTTTAAAGAACAATCGTGACATTGAGAACGAGCTGTGACGTGCTGCAGCTCGCCGCTGCTCCTCGCTCTCTTCTCCTCCACATGTGTTTCCCATTGCTGCCTCTCCTCACCCTCATCCCGGGCAGCACTCCATCAGCCGCTCCTGCTGGGAATTGCGTTGGCCTGAACCAGGAAGTGGGGGAGAGTGGATGAGGGGGAGGGAGGGTGGAGCTGTAATGTGCTACTTGGCACTTTGTTGGCTCTGCTCGGCCAGAGGTTGGTGGGAACTCGGGAGCCTCATGAGGGGGTCAAAGGTCAGGCTGAGCGCTGCAGGGAACATTGGTATTCAATGCATCCAGGATGAGGGTCAGTCAGTGGGGGGGGGAGGTAAGTAAAGCAGGGCGGAGAGGTGAGAGATGAAGGACAGGTGAGCTGGAGGACAGACAGGCACGATGATGTCACTGCTGAGGTCACAGTGAGAAGCCCAACACACACACACACACTGACACACACACATCATCATCATCATCGGAAAGTGTGTATTTGAGGCGGACAGAGGGAGTGATGCGTGATGCTCTACAGCTGGTTAGTAGGCGGAGCTTCATGCTGCAGTTCTCTGATTGGATCCTTGTCTGTTTTTTTAACCACATCATCACAACTGAGGTGATCGGCCCGATAAACAGAACAGACTGAACTCCACTTTCAGCTGATCTGTGAAAGCAGGTTTGAGTCTGTTGAGTCTGCTTTTTGTTTTTGTTGTGGGGGGGCTGGATGCTCGTGTGTTTAATCTACGTCCTGTTTTCTCTGGTTGAAGCACTTTTCTGTCGTTTCTCCCACAGCATTAAATTAGTGACGCTGTAACGTTCATGGTGAGGATCTGAACTTCTCTGATGCTGACGTGTTTCCTCCTCGCAGGTTACTCCCGTAACTCGAACAGCGTGTCTCCTCGCGGCTACGTGCCGAGCTCCACACCTCAGCAGTCCAACTACAACACCATCACGTCCACCATGAACGGATACGGGGCGGGGATGACCAACCTGGGTGTTCCTGGATCTCCCAGCTTCCTCAACGGCTCTGCCAACTCTGCTTACGCAAGTGAGTCAGTGAAGAGTTTGACTGAACAAAACAAAGCTGAGATGCAGTGAGCAGGCGGATCCTTTCTAACTATCAGCTCAAGTTGGAAGAATTTCTGTACAGTCCCAAACACACTTCACGCTTGTTTCATTTTGGAATTAGCGTTTAGCCAAATTCTGAGAAGATAATTCAGTTCAAAATTGTCAAAATGCAGCTGAAATATTTGGAAAATATTCGTATAAGTCTTTAACCTTTTGGAGCCTTTGAACCAAATTAAAATCTTTCAATCAAATTATTTGTTGGTTAAAGTTTCATAATGAAAGTGACAGGTTAAAGTTTTGGGTCAGTGAAAGTTTTTGACGTATCATTTAAAGTGAAAAGTGAAAGTTTATTTTCACGTGTAGGCGTTGACGCGTCAGTTGAAGTGTCTAAAGCTCTAAAAGGAGTTGAGGTGTCGATAAAAAGTTAAACTGACCTTTCAAGTGAAGAACAGTTTTGATTTTGAGTGAATTTTTGGCATTTATCAGAGCGGTGGGAAAAACTGATGACAAGATGTGTTGGATGATGTCTTACACCTCATTTCCACAGACTTCTGTGTCCATGGAAACCTGTGAGATTGACTTTGTTGAATCATTTGAGTTTTGCGGCAGACTGTGGACGGAGCGTACATTCGGTGTGTCACAGGAAGTCAGCATTGAAATCAATCAGCTAACAGGAAACTCATTCATTTCAAATGTTTGGCGGCATATTCGGCTAACCCTGGTAGCATGCTAGCCTGGTAACAAATGAAGTGCATGTGGTTCATTGTCTTTTAACAGCATCTTTGATGCGGTGGTTTTTCTGTCCGTCCAAAGCAGTGCATGGCCTTATTATTGTTTTATATTATATGGAAACGAGGCATTCTCTCACAGACACAGAGGACGGCGGGAAGTTAAACTGTATTAAGTGAAAGCAGCTGAAGGGTCAGGTGACCTGTAACCAACAATTCAAACATTCTGAATCAGATCAGAGCGAAAATTCCAAACGTCAGTTGTGTTTTTGATGTTTTTGACGGAGCCTCTGTGCTTTTAGAGGAGCTGAACATGTGGAGAAAAATGTTTGAGGAGGAAAATGTGAAAAAGAGAGAAAGGAACATCAATTTGGCTAAAAACAATCAAAGCTAATCAAACTATGTGATCGTAAACACGGTGGTTTGATACCCAGGGCTGTCTGTGAGACAAGCCGCCGATATCAGCTGAAGAAATATTCTGAAGCATCAGCGGGTTTGAAGGTTTATTTTACTCTGCAAAGTGAAAAGTTTCTTTCTTGATGCACAGATGAATCTGATCCTTATCGAAATGTTTATTCATACTGAGATTTGTGTGAATTGGTCGGTACGTCATCATCAGATTGTTTAACATTCTGGGCCGGTTAGACTGTCGACGTTTTACTGAACGCGGCTGAAAAGGAAATGCAGATATTTCTCTGGATGTTCTGAGGTTCTCAGACTGATGCAGTGAGGAGCAGTTGTGCTGAGCAGGATAATGAAAGCGGATAAAAAGTGAAGCGTTGCTTGCTGCAGGAGTCGATGCTTCAGTAGTTTGCAGTCGGCCTGTTGTTCCTGGGAAACTTTACACTCGGCTCTGATTAACATGCCTGGAGTCGGAGCTGCTGCTTGGAAGGCGCAGGTGTGTTTTGGAGACCGGTGAAGTCTAAACTCGCCCGCGGGGAGCACTCCATTGTTTTGGCTTCTGTATCAAAGAGCTCAGCGAGTCTCAGCGAGACTCGTTTAGAAGGTATCGAGCTCAAACTGCGTCTCTGTGCCAGGTGATGTTGTCGTCCCTGGCGACCAAACAAAAGGTGGGCTCACATCTCGCCTGGCTAAGCTACAGTTTCCCTACGCTGAGGGTCTGAATGTGTGTGTGTGTGTGTGTGTGTGTGTGTGTGTGTGTGTGTGTGTGTGTGGACTGAACAGCGCCACGCATTGTTCACCTCCTCTGACTGTCCCCCTGACCATCCTCCTCCTCCTCACACCTCCCCTCCCCCTCCTCCTCCACTAACCCCACTAACATCCTCACTGCATCCTTCATGCATTCACGCTTTGGGCTGAATCCATTAATATCAGCTGGAAAAAGACAGAAAAACAACAAGAAGGAGCCAAGAACGAGAGGAAATGTGAGGAGGAAGAAGCAGCGATCCAGGACAGACTGATTTGTTTTTGGCATGAAGGGATAAATCACATTTACACTCGCCCGTTTCATTTTACTGTTCCATTTTCAAATGCTGTCCTCGAATCATTTACAGACTCACCGTGCTCCATAAACTGTGTGCAGCTCTTAAAGGAGCAGTTCAACTTTCTCTGAGATGTTCACATGACTTCAGGCTCATGTCTGTGCGCTCACAGCTGGAGTCAGGATGTGGTCAGCTTAGTTTAGCATCAGGTCTGGAGGCAGGAGCACCCAGCCCGTGGACACAGAGCAGCATGTGGACATGTTGTGTCTCAGTAGGTCACAGACAGACAAACCTCCGTTCATGGTCTCACATCCT
This sequence comes from Naso thynnoides, assembly GCA_029783665.1. Taxonomy (NCBI): domain Eukaryota; kingdom Metazoa; phylum Chordata; class Actinopteri; order Acanthuriformes; family Acanthuridae; genus Naso; species Naso thynnoides. The sequence continues at coordinate 28,659,029 of JAQLOL010000026.1, forward strand.
CGATGGGTGACGAACTTGTTTTTAGTCACTGGAAGACTAAACTGTACACCGATCTGCAAAACGTCCAAACAGTTTAAAGTCAGTTCTTTCATTCATATCGTGACCCTCATCCATGTGACGTTTTCTCAGTCACCGAAATTTCAAACAAGACCGAAAAAAAGTGATGAGATTAAAAGCTCCAGTCGCTGAACAAACCCTCAGCTTAATATTCTAACAGACTTTAGCTTCTTTCTGAAACTTTCGATCGTATCACGAGATCCTCGTCAGTTTGCAGGGTTGTCATGGATATGTGTCAAAAATCAGAAAAAGTGTTATTTGACATCATTGTCATGACGATTGGGCGAATCTGCTGATGAAGACCATCAGTTATGATCAGCTGTTCACTTGTCATTTAAATACAGATGTTTACATTTTAATTCAATTATCTTTTGAATTTTAGAATTGTCTAAAAAATGATTATATCATCTGTAAACGATATTTCCCAACTGAGCTAAAGTACTGCAGGGTGTAATTCTGACAGAAGCATGCTAGCAGTTTGCCCCTGCCTCCAGTCTTTATGCTAAGCTAAGCTAACCACAGTGTAAACTAGACCTGAACATGAGAGGAGGAGGAGGATGGACGAAGCTGCTCCTTTAATCAGGACCAGAAGTCAGCTTATAGCCTCAAAGACAAGATCACATCACACACACACGCACACACACACACACACACACACACACACCTGTACGGTTTGTGTGGATGAAGCTGCTGCTGCTCTCAGGTTGGTTTTTACAGAATAAAAGAAAGTCCTTCAAGTTATGGATCAACTTTGCCAGCTGTTAACAGCTGTTTGTGTTGGGAGCATGTTTGTTCCTTCAGAGCGTCCTGAGGCAGGGACCCATCCCCCTTCCTCATCCTCCTCTTCATCCTCCTCCTGCATGATTCACCTCCATCCGATCACACTCACCTCCTCTGTCTGCCTACCTGCTCGTTACCGTCACCTCCTCCTGTAGGACTCCCCCTTCCTTCCTTCCTTCCTCCCTTCCTTCCTTCCTTCCTGCCTTCCTCTTCCTGCCTCTTCCTCCTCCTCTGTCTTCCTCTGCTCCCATAGGCCCTTATTCATTCTCTCCTGTCCATATGGTTTCTGCAGTCAAACAGAAGAGCGCCTTCGCCCCTGTCGTGCGGCCACAGACCTCCCCGCCCCCCACCTGCACCACCACCAATGGCAGCAACCTCCAGGGTGAGCATCCCACCCCCCCTCCCACCTGTCTGCACCCCCGCCCTCTGCTGTCCACCTGTCCGTGTCCCACACGGACACACAGACAGACGTCCAGCAGTGATGATAATGATGTTTGTTCCATGATTTGAAACACTCGAAGGTCAAAGTTGATCCATAACTTCTGGCACAGAACAGAAAGATTTGCTTCATCTTATCAAGTAATTTGTTTCTTTTACTGAGAATTCAGCTCGTTTCACTTACAAAAACCAGGTGAGACTGTTCATGATGAAGAGGAGCAAACAAATGTCAAATGTGCAAAATGTTCCCATTTTCTTTTCTACAGAGGAACAAACACAACTTGGTCAAATTGATTTTTTTTGCAGTGTTGTATTGAAGAGTCCATATTAAAGTGACACTGAATTTTGTGAGTGTAGTAATTTGCTAAAATGCCATGCCAGTAAACACAGACATGCAAACATACAAAAAGTAAACACAAACAATGGCTTGATCTGAGTGTTTATTCCTGTCTAATGCTGACAAAAGTTACAGAAATTAAATTTAAAATTTCAAAGTCATTTCTTTTTAACCAGACAGTAAAGAAAAATAAGCTGACGGTTCATTTGTCTCTAACTAAAGTTAAAGTGTTTGCAGCAGTCTGCAAATTTGGTCTTTATTTTAGAAAGGGTTGAATGTGGAGTCGGTTTCCATGGCAATGCTGTGACTTCTGGGTCATGAGGAGAAACTTACTGCGGCCCAAGTTACAAATGTTTTTTTTTTTCTAAAGAGTTTTTTTTTTTCCAAAAAGTGTCTATTATAAAACATCAGGAGCATAATGCAGCTTCATGTATGTGAGTGTGGTACCTGACGCTGGAGAACAAACAAAGAGCAGGATGGAAAATATTTCATTTTTACTGGAGGAAAAACCTGCAGACGCACTGATGTCGTTACACCTCATTGTTTTCAAAGACACAAAAGTTTTAGGAGTGAGAAGCTGACAGAGTGACTTGATAAGATGAAGTTTGTGTGCGAGTCGCTGACGAGTCGTAACGTTCAGCAGAGAGACGAGTGTGTGCGTGTGTCAGACGGCTGACTTCAATCTGTTTGTGTGTGATCGTCTCTCAGCTATGGCAGGTCTCATCGTCCCGCCCATGTGAGGAGGATCCTCAGCCAGACACTGTCAGACCCCCCGAACCCATCAGCACTGACGGCCCCGCCCACCTGAAACGCCACAACAGCAGCAAAAAATCCTTCCCATCATCCCCCAGACCAGCCGCCCCCGACTGACCCAGAATCCTTGTCTGCACCTGAAGAAAGTCTGACCCTTCACCACCAGGCAACGTCTTGGTGTTCACTGTGAGGCGTTGTCATGGTGAAGCCACCGCAGACACTCAGTCCCAAACAGGAAGTGACTTCATCTGCAGCGACTTCACATCCAGGCAGCGCTTCGTCAGAGGAGGTCAGAGGTCAGCGAAGAGTGAACTGAAGGAGGGAGGGTGGGAGGGAGGGCGGGTGAGGGCGGGTGTCTGCAGCTTTCTGACTGTTGTGTGAGTTTTGTTGTGCTGAGGAGTGAAACAGGTCATCTTGACTTCAGAAGTCTGTGGAGACTGAACAGGTCTCAGATCAGTCTGAACCACTGTGAGACGGGAAGGAGGCGTGTCCACCGGGAGCTTCTGTCACCTCGGCAACATCCCCTGAAAGGTGAAATCGGATTGATAATAAACCAAAAGAGGTTTGATCAGGTCTATGTCTAAAGGGTCTTCATTCAGATCACAGATCCTCACATCGTCGTGTTTTATTTTCCCCATTAAATTCCACTTGACGTAACATCTGACAGTCACACTCGCGTTAAGTCAGCACAGACTGAAGAATAAATCAGTGTGTGTGTGTAAACAGAGTTCCTAATGGGCCTGTTGTCACTGTGAGACCTGACAGAAGGGATTCTAAACATTTTGCCTGAAGTTTCAGGGCCACAAAAACCTTCAAATGCTTTTTAATAATTTCTTGCAAGGACTAAAAAAATCGACTTGTATCTTATAAAATTACACCTGAAAATAACCAAACATGATGTTTTCTGCTGCCAGTAAACCAGCCTGAGAGTAACTTTGACCACAAAGTCACTGAGTCTTTGATTCCACATTTAGGTGGTGCAACATGCAAACTCACTGTAAATGTGCCAGAAATATCAACGTAAAAATCAAAAAGCCACGTTTGTTTGCATGTTTCAGTTTTTAGACTGATTTCCCTCCTGCAGCCGAAGATTTCTGTTTCTTTTTCTATAAAGAATCAACCTGCAAAGAGAAAATCAGTTCTTACTGTAATGTTTAGGTGTTCTTTTGAAGTTCAGACATCGACTCATTTTGCACTTCCTGATGCATCGACATGCAGCCGTTAGTGAGAGACACTGAAGTCGGTCTGCAGGTTCATTTCCAAAAACAAATGAAGGCTGCAAAATGTCACCACGTTAATGTAAATATGTGGTTGTAAAGCTGCAAAATTCCGTTTAGTTTATCAGTTACTCACCCTTAGATGTTTTGAATCGAAGAATATTTGTTTTTCCTTCCAGCGTTCATCCACAGTAAACAGGTGATTTCTAAAATGTGTGCTGCCTTTTGCTGACAGTCTGTAGAGGTTCACTCAAACATTCATGCCATCTGAAAATGTTTGTGTTGTAGTCAAGACCACCCTAACCAAGACCAGAATGTGCCGAGACAAGACCAAGACCATGAAAACTTGTCCTCCGATTTCAAGGTGGTGACGGAAGTTTGTTTTCCCGCCTCACTGAACCTGCACTCTGCCGAGTGTTTCTTCTTGTGTGCTGTTTTGGATATGAATTCTCAGTGATTAAGGGAGCCAAACTTAGACAAATCAAATAATCAAACTGCAAATTATTTATGTCATTGACCTTCAGAGAGTGGTCTCGAGTCCAAGACCGATCTGAGTACTACAATGCTAAAAACATCCATTCAAAACTCTTAACAGCTTTGTGTGGTGTAATCCAAGTCTTCTTTATTGTGTCGTAGGCTCCATACTTCCAAAACTCTTTGGTTTTGGCCCAAGAGCTCCTAAATCCAACACATCCGACCCAGTGTTTTCAGTCATGTTAAGGTTATGCTAAACGTTATAAATATGGTTCTGCTTCTCTCTGCATCAGACATTTTTGTTCTCTTATCCTCATGTTTCTCAGTCAAAATACTAAAAAGTTTCCCCAAACTTGTAAGCTAATGAAAATGTGTGGTGCAGAGAGAGAAAAGACTTTCTGCACTTTTTGAGGAAACCAAATTTATTCAAGCTGGAGTTTACCGATGTTTACACTAACTGTAACACTCGACTTGAAATACTGGACTGGATGTGTTTGATTTCAGAGCTATTTAGCCAAAATCAAAGTACTGAGCCTACGACACGATAGACAAGACTTGAACTAAACCACGAGAAGTTGTGGAGAGTTTCTGATGGACATTTTCAGAGAGTTTTGTTGTTTTCATGATTGAACCTTTATAGACTGTCAGCAAAAGGGAGTGCATATTTTAGAAATCACCTGCTTAACGTGGAGGAGCGCTGGAAGGAAAAACAAATATTTTTCCTTTCGAGACATCTAAGGGTGATTAAATGATACACAAACAAGAATTTTACTGTAAAATATCCCTCAAAGTGAATCCTGCACAAACTCGGCTTGGAGCAACAGTGTTTTGAACAGTATTGAGCCGTGTGTGGTTAACAAACCAGCAACGGTCGATTCAGGAAACCGTCCTTTGGTCACAAGCATATCAGGAAAAAAGAGATAAAAATCTGTAAAATGTCTCGTTGTTCTCGTTGGATCAGAAGCTCTCTGTGGACGCTGAACCTGAGTCAGACCGAGTTCAGAAACCAGGAAAAACGAAACCCCTCAAACCTTTTTAGAAATCTGGAAAAGCCGTCAGACGGTTTCCAGATCTGAAGAGTTTCAATCAGAAATCCCACAAGGAGGCGACTCCTGACAGACGTCACGTCTTTGAGCATTTTCCTCTCTGTACCATAGCTTCTAACCATGTCTGTGTCTCTGTTCTAAACGGAGGAAAATGCCGTCGTTTTCTAAGCTGAAGAACGAACAAACGTCCTGCCAACAGGAAGCAAATGTTACACCCGCGTTTGTCGAGGCAGCACGAGTTTTTATTCAAGTTTGACTTTGTTTTTGTTTTTGTTTTTTTGTTTAGTTGTGTTCTGAACCTCCAGTACAAAAGCTGTGTTGGGCCGGTGTGTTGAGTGGTAGATTTTAACCAGAGGAGCTTGCCGCAGTTTTAATCACATTTAGGTACCAGATTTCCTTGTTATTCTTCTGATTGTGCTTATTTTATATGTATTTATAAAGTACGTTTTGGGGAGTTCCTTTTGTGATTTAGGCCTGAATGATAGTCTCAAATATATCTGTAAACACATTTGATGTCTTAATACCTTTTAGATATTGTAAAAAGAGTGAACAAGTGGGAGGAATGAACCCTTTTGTAAAGACAGACGTCATGACGTGCTCACCCTGTTTTTGAAAGCAGGACATAAAAAATCGCTTTCATCACTTTTGTATAAAAATGCTTTTCCGATACGATATTTAACTTTTTGTAAACAGCATCATTTGTGTTTCCCCTGGTTCTTCTCGTCCTTTGTGTATTATTGTGAAATGTATAATCATGGTTATTTCTTAATGCACTATTTTTGTTGGGGCACTTAATAAGAGCAATGCATCCGAACAAAAAAGAAAAAAAGCTAAAACTTTCAAAAAAAGAAGAAAACTAGAATGATATGCACCCATATGTTTTTTCTGCCCTTGTGAAGAGGCAAAAAACTTTGTTGTGAAATTTTTATATTTCAGAAGCTTCGAATGTCATAATATTCCTCCACTTCTACTTTTGAACCAAGCCAATCTCTTGGTTTCGGTGTTTAGAGACAATATTTTAAACATTTTAATATTAGACCCGATTCTTGTCTCTGTGTTTTTTGGTGAGAATGATTGTACGATTTAAAACAGGAAGCAGATTTTAAAACCACTCCGAAATGAGTTTTTGGGTCACTGATCTCAAGGAAACTTCCATCGATGTTGGTGTTGTTGTTGATGGTGCTGTTCTCGTCGTTGCACACAATCTGGATCATGAACTTATGCAACTGTGTTCCTGTTCTGTAATGCAAGCTCGCATTCCACGCTGCTGTGGAAACGTCTGGAAAAGAACTAAAAGATTGCGTTTGATGCCTTACGATCGACTCCCTTCAACACCAAGTTTCTCTGTGTTTGAGATGTTTTCGTTCTGCTGCCATCAGTGCAGGTTTCTCTTCAGTTTGACTCATTTTCTTCTCAGTTTGACTGAATTTCTTTTGTTTTGCACCAGAGCTCTGATCTCTGGCTGACAGGCTACGTTAGCACATATGCTAGCATGTAGCCTTTAAATAGCAGTGTCAGTCATTGTCAGTGGAGAACTTCACCGGTCAAACTTCCTGCTTTAGTCAAATTATCACCTCTTCACCTCATAATTATAATTCAGCATCTCATAACCACAAGAAACTACCGTGAAACAATTTTCTAATTACTAGATTTGTAAGTCAAATGACGTGATAAACTTTTTTGTCCAACATCAGAGTCATAGTTAGAAAAAACATCTTCATCTCGTGATGACAAGGGTCAGTATTTGATAACGACAACAAAACATTTCTTAATGTTGAGACACTTTAAACCTCGTCATTGAGATCATCATCACATCTCTATTATCTCCTTTAACGTGCGTACAGAGTTTTCATGGACGGGTTGCTGAACTGTAGAAACAGTTTTTCCCGACTGTGCAGAGTTTTTCAAAGAAACAAGAACCACCAAACATCCCTTTACCTCCTGAAATTCAATCAGCTGAATCTCTGAAACAAAGGCGAGTGCAGCAGTCTGAAGCTTGGACGCATTCAAACTTTATGCAAATCCAGCAGGACTGACAGGAACCTTCAGTCACTGCACATCATCATCCAGGCGGCGTCATGTTGGCATTTGGATGAACATCTGTCCAGCGTCTGTAGTTTTTCAGTGACGGGATGAGCCGCAGCCTGCAGAGCGAGCAGTTGCACCTCGTTTCAGTCCCACATGAACTCGTCCGTCATGTTTCAGCAGCTTGCTACGTTCGTTTTCTTTTGGTCACAGTTGTAGAAAGTTTGCTTCTCACCGTCCTGGTTTCAGCCGAGGTTTTAAAAACTGCAGAGTTTCCTTTTTTCAATGTTTTACTTCAATGTGAAAGAGGGCAGAGGTACTGCATCTTTGTGAAATATGAAATATATCATCAAAGTATATCAAAGCACAATGTTTAAGTAATGTCTTTAGAATACAAGGGGTGGCACCCCGCCTCTTTCCTTTCTCCGTCTCTGGCCATGCTGTAAATAGATGCATGTTTTTGTTTTTTTCCTGTGATCCAGTGCTTTTTGTACAGAAACAGTCTAATAAAGATTACATTTGGCTTGAACGCTGAGCGGCACTCATCTCGTGTGTTTTTTTGAGGTGAAACTGTCTTTGAAAGTTAACTGAGCAGCATTTCCCACAGGAGTTTGTAAGACTGTGGTGGGTGAGACCTCTGACCTGGAGGGGGGGGGGGGGGCATTAATCTGGTGCACTTTGGGAACAGATTTAAAAGGGTCAGATCTTCAAAGAACTTGAAGCTCATACAATACATGTGGTGCTTTTGTAAACGATTTCACGCAGCATAGAGAGACAAGGCTGAGTCTGACACCGCTTACAGAACACAAAGTCAACCTGAGCTAGAAAAGAAATCTGGCTAAACGGTTGAACTTTGCAGTGCTTTAAGCAGAAAAAAATAAGTTCTCCCCTCATTCACCTGTTGCTATGTGAATCATCAAATGATAGTCTACGTTCTAAATTTTTACAGTGAATAAAAGATAGGCCCACTACAAAATAATGACGATTTTCACAAAATTAATTACAGATAGATGGATAGAAACTTCATTAATCCCCAAGGCGAAATTTAAGATTGTCAGGAGCAGTAACAACCATAAAAGAACACCAAACATAAAAGCATAAGAACACAGGTTAGAAACAACTCAGCAGGTAATTTGTCAACCCCCCACAAAGACAAAGGTGCAATAAATAAATGAATGAATAAGAGCAATTACAGTCAACACCCGCAACCAAGATAACACCTCCAAGAAAAGCAAGAAAATAAAATGAAATTACTACTTAATTATGACAACTATTACCTCTCTGCCTTGGTATTTGACAGCGTAGGCCATTATTTGACTGTCATCGAGCTGTGTCATCATCAGAACCTGTCACGGTTCACATTCTCTTCGTGCCCTTTTGGAGCCACGCTGATATCACTGTCTGTTTTTATTCCTTTGCCTTTTCCCATTTATCCAACATTGCCGTGACTCCAGCACTGCATGAAGCAAACCCACAGCCATTCTGGAGCGCTCATGCAACCTTTGGAATCCTGAGGTTAGTGTAAATGAGACGTTCCACTTCTGTGAGAACAAATGAGTGAGCGTCACATTGTAAGAAAAGAGAGCGGCGAGCATTATGTAGTGCACCCTGATGGAATGACTTGCCCGTAGACGCTCTTTGTGGAGGGGACAGGAAAAGGTACTGAGAGCTTGTGAAAGGTTTTGATTGGCTTTAAAAAGTCCCCGTATGCTAGGGGCTAAAATCTAGAAGTGGGGATACTGCGTACTGGTGTGTACTGGCCGACTTAAAGCACTGGACCTTTGAACTAGTTTTACTACAATGTTTATCCAATAAAAGCTCAAATGTGAAGGAAAGCCTAAAAACGCCTCCTAAACTAAACCATTACTCCTCCATAAATGTCTTATGAAATGAAATGTGTGTTATTGATTTCTTCTCATCTGGTTTTGGTTGTCTGCTAAATCTTTCGCTGCAGTACACCCTCCTAACCATCAGTGTCACCGTAGAGTAGAAGTTTTTAGTCTTTCCAGCTCTCAGCGCAGTGAGGAATTGAGACTAGCGTTAAAGCTAATGTTAGCATTACATGATGTGCTCACTAACTCGCTCCTTTGATGCCGAAAAGAAGTGATGTTACGTTACCTAACAGTTAGTGTCCATTTGCCTTATCAGTGATGATAACTACTGCAACACATTACATATCACTTACAGTGTTTTCCCACTGTGGCGGGCTGCCAGAAACTCAAAATAAAAAACTGAAAATAAAAAATTTAAAAAAAAAATAAAAGTCCTGTCACACATCCATGTGCCAATATATGCACGAAAAGGGAGCTACACTGTGTGGACTTTCTTTTTGAGTTTCAGTTCGACTCTTTTTTGGTTTAGCATTGCTTCAGTTCTGGTTGTGCGCAGCTGCTTTATTTTATTTACGGCTGCCAGAGTCGGCATTTTAACAGGAAACTCTGCTGAGTGTCCAGTTGAAGGAGAGTTGAAGCACTGAAGGGATGTGAAGTGCCTTTGGAGAGAAGTGAGATGTTATTGATGAACTATCGTTTAAAGAGTCAGCTCTGAAAGCAGTTGAAGTGTGAAATCAGTCAAATCATCAACAACGAAGCAGCTCTCATAGAAGCAAAAATCCCCATAAGTCGTGTCAGAGAAGTGAAGCAGAAATATGAAAGTTTTCCTGCAGGAGATCCAGTGTGAATGTGAAATGAAAGTCACTCTGTCAGATGAGCACAGAGAAATATTCTCCAACATGGAAAGAGTCAAGAGAAGCAGCAGAGCCTGTAAACCAGGGGTATTTGACTAGATTAGGCAGGGGGCCACAATTATAAAATGACTCCAAGTCGGGGGCCACATGACTGTGACGACAAAAATGAACAAATACGCCTTTTTTTTTTTTAGGCTGGGGTTATCTGTGAGGCCACACCTCATCAGAAAAAAACACAGAGAGTATATGAGTCATTTGGAAAGCTAAAGCTGACACACAAAGTCCTCTGCAGCAGAGATCGACAAAATAAACACAAAACCAGAATAATGTCAGGCCTAGACTGATG
>JAQLOL010000026.1:28689032-28699758 GCA_029783665.1 Naso thynnoides
GTGTGTGTGTGTGTGTGTGTGTGTGTGTGTGTGTGTGTGTGTGTGTGTGTGGCCGCATGTTATGGTGATGAACGCTACATAAACTGTAATTTTATACAAACTGATTCCAGCTCTGTGAAACATTCAGCTGTTAATGTGATTTTCATACATGAGCTTGTTTTTAGTGCTCTAACAAAAAAAAACTTTTCCTAAACAAATGTTCTGTTATTGTTGTTGTTTTTCTCATCAGAGCTCACAGATTAGAACCAGCGGAGCTTCTCTCAACTGCCACAGTGTTTGTTTCCAACAAGTTCTTGTCTTCATCTTGAAGAGGAAAACCTTCTCGTTTTCATCAGGTTTCTTTCTTTGTTAAGAAGGTTTTTATTTGACTGAGTTGTTTGTGACCTTCAGCCTTTGAATTCCTGCATCGGTTCCATTTTTCAAAGAAATAAAACAGATTCATAGACACAAATCTGTAGAGAATCAAAGTGTAAATTCACAGCAGTGAGGGAGTTTGTCTGCATGAACAGTCTCAGTGCTTGAGCCCCGATCAGCTGAGCGCGAGATTGAGCCAAACATGCTAACAATCTTTTCCCCGCTGTGTTGACAGAGAAGCTGATCTGTCAGACATCATGTTTCCTGTTCATGTAGCAGAGGTGTGCTCGGGTCATTTAGGACAGATCCCAGTTCAGTTTGCTGTGATATGTCACTCAGAATTAACATGTGGAGAATAATCAGGCTGCTTTCAAATCAGCTTCACACAATATAAAGATATTCTGACATCAAGTGTAAAATGTCTGGCCCTACATTTCCCACAATGCACCTGGAGGGTGTTTTTCATTAGAGCTTCCTGCCCAGTGCTCAGTCCAATCTTCCGGCTCTGCACCTGCAGTGTGTAGGTCTGATGTTTGTCTGTGTGGAATTTCCCTTTAGTTTCTTTTTGTGCATTTTGAAAATGTTTCTCTGCCTCATTCAGAATTAAAATGCAGATCTTTGATTTCACAGTTGGAGCTCTGTAATTTTGGGCTGCTTCAATAAAACTGGCTGCATGTGAGTTTCAGCCTGTGATGAACTGAATTTAGACTGATGAGAAACTTCCAGTGAGTGGGTTGATGATGATGATGATGAAGCTCCTCATCAGCTGCGGAAACATTTTGTAGTGTTATCTATTTCAGATGTGTTGAATCCAGCAGAACGTGTGAATGTGAAGCCGAATAGGAAGCTGAAGCAGTTCCTGAAAGGTAGAAAAAAACAGGCTTAATTACATCGACACAACGTTGCCATCATGGCCTCCATCGGATGGCAAACATCTGCATTTTAATCGATTTAGTTAGTCCTCCCTCCCTCATCTCCCTCCATGTCTTTCGAGATCATTAACTTTATTGGATTGGACATTCCTGTTGCAAAAACAATTCAGCATAATCATTTGCAATGCAAGTCCCCAGTGCAGGATGCAAATGCTGCTCGCGCTCGCCGCCCCGGCCTGGCAATTACTGACGGAGCACAGATGCGGGCGGCCGCTCCGTCAGAATAAAGTCGAGACTGCAAATAATGTGATTACTCAGTCATTACATATTGGAGCGCATTCATTACGGGCAGCAGTGGATTCTGGGCATTGTTGACATCGCCTTGGCAATGCCCACAACGTAGCAGGATGTCAAGAACATAATGCCCGTAATCTCATCTCCTCGGCCATCCAAGACTCCCTGAACTCCAGCAAGCTCCAGATGAACGCGGCTCGTTTGTGACGCCAGCTGAATGCTGATGAGAGGAAACATCATGTGAGTCTCAGGACCTCACACGTCAGGTGACACAGGAAGCAGAGAGAGGGAACGCAATGGTGGCCGTTTGTTTCTGACACGGTTCAGTGGTTTGATTTAAAGGTCAAACCTGCTGCTTCACACTCGTTCTCTTCATGTCCAAAAGGTTTTTAACAAACTTGCAGCAGGGACGCACAGCTGGGGGCGGAGTCACGGTGAGAGGCAGAAACATAAGCGAGGAAACAAAGGATGCACGCCTCCTCTCTGCTCACAGCCTTATTTCTGTGGAGAAGACCAAAAAACCACAAAATCACAGCTGAGATTTCTGAACCAACGTCAGACCCTGATCAGCCAAACATCCAAACCTGAAGACTCAGAAACCTGTTTGTTCACTCACAGCTGTAACACAGTGACATGAAGGCTGGGAGGCTGGAGAAAATAAAATAAAATAGAAAATTAAAATATTCAAATCATTTTCTTAAAGGGTTATTTTGCCGAATAGCCACCTCTTTATTGTTCCAAAATTGGCAGTTTATTACAAAGAAATGTTGTTTATCTTCTTTCAGTCTTCGATGGGCTGAACTCTCCTGCTGTCGCCTGTGCCAAAATCTCCACAAATGAGGCATTTGTTGTCATGTGTGGAGCTTGTTGCTTACTTGCTCTGAACTGCAACTCTGCACGCCAGGCGTCATGTTTGTTTTAAGAGGAATTTCAGGCTCTGGCGGACCAAAACACCCCTGTTATTGAAAACTACGCAATATTAAATAAAAGGAGTGTTCCAGTGCGACGCATAGCAACCTTGGAGACACGGCAAGTACTGTTCCCTTGGTATTACTATGTGTAGGGAAGAATAGGAGCCTTTGGTGGAAGTCTTTGTACCAATCTGTGTGGTGCCGACCTCAGAGTCCCAGCAGCCTCGGGTACAACACAACACAACAAGTTTTAAAAACACCTGATAAAAGCACTAAAACTGACTCAAATAGCTAACGTAACAGCACAATATTACAACATCTATGTGATAATTTTAGAGGTTGTAGAAAAATGTTGACTGAGACTGTACATGAAGCGGAAGGAGGGAGGCCGAGGATTAGTGAGCGTCAGAGCCCTACAGGATGAAACAACAAACATCCAGTAATACATCAGGAAGATGGCCCCCCATGACGACCTGCTAAGTGAATGCCTCAGGCAAGAGAAACCCATCAGGGAGGAGGAGGAGCCTGTGGGGCTATCAGGGCAGGACAAGCCCCCACATGACATGTACACAAACAAATAGAAGGGGTGGCTGATATCGGAAAAAGCTGCCAATCGCTGGAAAAAGCTGGACTGACAGACAGCACAGGGGCACTAATCATAGCCGCACAAGGACAGGCCCTAAACACAAGATCCTCAGAGGCCGGGGTCTACCACACCAGACAGGACCACAGGTGCAGGCTGTGCAAAGACGCCCCTGTGACAGTACAGCACGTCACAGCTGGGTGTAAGATGCTAGCAGGCAAGGCGTACACCAGGTGGGTGGCATAGTGTACCATAACATCTGTGCCGAATATGGACCGGAGGTCCCGAAGTCGAGATGGAAGACACCCCCAAAGGTGGTGGAGAATGACCGAGCGAAGATCCTTTGGGACATCCAAGGCCAGACTGACAAGAAGGTGGTTGCTAACCAACTGGACATAGCAGTAGTGGACAGACAATGGAAGAAGGCAGCAGGAACACATGTGGCAATCCCCAGTGACAGTAACATCAAGAAGAAAGAGCAGGAGAAGCTCGATTAAAATCAAGGGCTGAAGGAAGAGCTGGAGAAGATGTGGGGAGTGAAGACAACTGTGGTGATCGGAGCCCTCGGGGCTGTAACCTCCAAACTGGGAGGAGTGGCTACTGCAGAGCTCAGCTGGTGGGTGTTGACGGACAACACAGCATGAAGCAAATGGAGCGCACACATGACACCTGAATCCTAGTATCAGCGCACGGATGCAGCGTTAATGAGACGTTCCACTTCCGCGAGAACAAAAAATGTAAGCGTCATGTAGTCCGTGAGAGAAGAGAGAGGTGAGAGTCACGTATTGCAAACTACTGTTATTAATCGTCGAGAGACACTCTGATATGGAGGGGACGGGGAAGCGTACTGGGAGCTTGTGAGAGTCGGGGCACCGCGTACCGGTGCACACCAGCCCACTTAAAGCGTGTGAAAACATTTAGGGACCCAGTTCAGCAAGTCATAAACAAAGTTGTCTGTTTTTTTATTCTAATCACAGAGATTAATGTGTTTTCTAGCAAAGCACACTGGGATTTCAGCACGTAATGTTGGAGATGAATAAATGCACAAATACTTTAAAGCTTCATGTGTCCAGATTTGACACGCTGCATCTTGAAATGTGGCCTGAGCAGTGACGAGCTGTACATTTTACTGTATCTGCAATAAATTAAAAAGCAGTTTAATTTACCAATTTGGTTCAATATATTAATGTGGGAAGAAAGAGGGATTCACCCCATAATACATTCAATGAAATGAAATGAAGTAACATATATTTGAAAGTGTAATTTTCCTTTAACACACATTATTATTACTTCAATCCTTGTAATTGAAACTGCAATCCAGGCAGCTTGTATTAAATTAGATTGTGGCAAAATTGCACCTTTGGTTTGCCAAGGCTGACTGAGTCCTTGCATCAAATGAATTTAATTATTCCTGCAGCCCATATATTATTAATCATCTATATTGATTTCTGAACTCCCAGACTGCTTGTGGATATGCAAATGCAGCCGCAGCAATATCAGGATGGGCTCATTTGCATGGGAGCCCATTATTATTTTATAAGTAAATTTTAATGTGGACTCAATTAAAACTCAGCCAGTGGAACAGCTAAATTGGCCCAAGGTATGAGCTCTGTGAGATTCATGTGTGGAGCCGGGATATATCAATTAGTAAAGATCAAACTTTGGCTTCTCTGGAGGGGAAAGAAAATGCTGGAATTCAATCAGAGCGACTGCAGCGGCCGGGTCCATCTTTGGTGGGTTTTATTCCTGTGCACAGGGTCCAGGTTGTAATCAGATCTGCCAAATGGAATTATAACCCGGAAAATTCCTGCGCTCGGTCACGGTTTCAACAAGGGGAAAGGAGGTCACCTCAATATTTTATCACCTTTAATGTGACCTTGCTGCTCCATCACAGGTCACAGATCTGTGCTGCTGCACTTCACATTACCTGCAAGGCTGCATTTAAACATGCGCATGTTCAGAACATCATCTCATAAAGCAAAAGCAGGCTGATTGGTCGTTAGCTGTGCTAGAACGCCAAAATAAAACAGTGTGTCGACTTCCTTGAGACAGTTCTGTGTCACTGCACATGAGTGCAGCTCTCGCTTTAACACAGGGAAACATTTTACAGCTAAAGGTTCATTTCACAGTTTCAACTTACAAAGGTCTGAGATGAACTTTGACCTTTATGCTGACATCACTACAGAGGAGAGGACTGATTTGTTTTGACTTATTCACATCAAAATTTTAAACTGGACCTCAGAACATTGAGGCCTGAGCAGCAGCTTCTCCTTGACATTGTCAGCTAGCATGACGTTAGCAGCTTTTTATTAGTCATCAGAAACATGAGATCTAATATCCTCTGATATCTTCGGCTTAAGGCTGAAGTTGGTCAAATCTGGATATCAAGCCAGCTGTAGACTTCTCACCCCGTGACTCCACTGCGTTTGCTTTCTGGAACGGCTCCGCTTTGTGTTTGCTCTGTGCTCCTTCGTCTGTCAACACACACTGCTGTGTTTCACAGCGAGACCAAACGGCTGCAGGGAAAGTTGCCGCGGTGTAAACTGCTCCGTCTCAGCTCGACTCAAGCCGGCTGACGGTGTGACTGCAGCTCAGCTCGTCAAGTCGCCAGAGGCCAGTTGTAGAACGTATGGCATGCCGCTTGTGTCAACAGCCAATCAGCTCGTAGTGATGTCACCTGTCGCTAAGAAGCACAGTGTAGAGCAACCAATAGCAAATTTGCCCCCCACCAGTTTGCTTATAGAGCAAACAGATCTACTGAGGACGCCACAGCCTGAAGCACGAACTTTGGTGAAAACTTCTAACTTGCGCAAGTTTTCCACAGGTTGGCATGGCAACCAACCTGTAAACGCTTACCGGCTTTTAGTATGATATCATGGAGGGAGGGCTTCGAGCGTTGACACAATCGGACAAGTGGTATCAGACCTGTCAGCCCAGTCAGTCCTGGCCATCAGAGGGGCTGTCGTGAGGAGAAGACGCCAGGCGGTTTGGATTAACGCCCTTGCCCAGGAAGAGATCCGTCTCCGCCGACGCCGACGCTGACGGCGTTTCCATCGTAATTTTCTGATGCGATATGTCTAGATGTGAATCTAAAAAGGGCGATGGAAACATGGCTATGGACTACAGGAAGAAGAAAATGGACATTCCACCACTATTCATCAGCAGGGACTGGGGGGAGAGGGTGGCAGACGTCCACTTCCTGGGAGTCCACATTGAGGAGGACATGACCTGGAGCGTGAACACCTCTGAGCTGCTGAAAAAGGCCCAGCAGAGACTGAACTTTCTGAGGGTGCTTAGAAGGGACAACATCACCCAGAGAAGGCTGGTGTCCACAGAGAGCATACTAACACACTGCATGTGTGCGTGGTGGCTCAGAGGAAGGCGCTCCAGAGGGTCGTTAACACAGACCAGAAGATCATCGGCCGCCCTCTCCTCACACTGGAAGAACTACACGGTTCTCGCTGTCTCAAAAAGAGCCCAGAACATTACAAAGGACACTTCTCACCCTGGACACTCGCTGTTTGAACTGCTGCCGTCAGGCAGACGGTGCAGATCAATCAAGACAAGGACAAACTGATTCAAGACCAGTTTCTACCCAACAGCAATAACCACACTCGATGCAGCTTAAACATAACCCGAGGTGCAATACATGTTTTTAGTGAGATAAGAGATCGTGCAAATGACAGAGAATGTATGGCTGTGTGTGTGTGTTCGTGTGTTTTACTGTATGAATGTTGCACTGACTGGTTGGTATTTTTAATTTCGTTGTACATGTTACAATGACAATAAAGATCTATTCTATTCTCTTCTATTCTATTCTCTTCTATTCTATTCTCTTCTATTCTCTTCTATTCTATCGGAACATGCGCTCTCCGAAATGACCTGTGATTGGCTGAAAGTCCTGTCATGGTCTGAATACGGAGCCAATGAGAGGAGCAGAAGTTTAGAGTTCTTTCAGACCACCTGAACTACAATAAGCTGATAGGTTATTATGGGATGTTAGCGTGATGACACCAGAAATAAACTGCCCACCTCAGCTTTAATCATCATTAATATGAGTCCTTCAGTAACTAACTTAAAATGGCAATTTACATTCATTGAATAATTATTTACACATTATCAGTTTTTGAGAACTACATTAAACTGGTCTGGTTTGTTGGTTTTAAACACAGGACTTAAATCCCGTTAAGAGAAAAGGGCGTAGGTTCAGCTAAGCTAACATTTCATAAATTAGCAAACTGTTCTCCCTCCTGTGAATCGGGTCAGTAATTGAAATCAGCTTCATATTAAACTTGTGAGTGTTTTAGTTTCTGTACAAACGAGTCCAGCAGGGTGGAGATCGTCTGCAGTCTGGTAGCACTTTGAATTTACGTCTGTATTTTTGGCTCGTGATGGAGAATTGAACCACTTAAAGTTAATATTGTGGGCTGTCACAACTTATTTATGTCCTGTAAGTATTTGAGCACAGTTCTGGATCAGAAACAGGTCTGTCTATTTTCATCTCACTAACCTGATCCTTCAAGTGTTTCTTGGATCCAGATGAGCAGCTGGAACAAATACACACTATTAACATGAATGATAAGACTCCCCACAGGACCACAGAACATGATCTATCTGATAGAGTTACCGATCGATAATAGTAACTCAGTGATTACTTATCCAGCTGCCTAGACTTCTGCTTTACAGCCTGGACTCTGATGTGGAACAAGTGAACTTTCACTTTATTCATGTAACCAGAGGATTTTTAAACAGCAAAGTGCACTCAGGTGTGAAAGAGCTCAGCTGAAGAGCAAGTGACAGAGTGAAGACACAAAATTAGAAACACAATATTAACATATGATTTTTGTCAGTCGCCATGAAAACGCATCACTTGATATGATGATGGGTATTTGATGGGATCTTAAAGTGATTGTGGATAAATAAATAGATGGATTATCAGGTCAAATATAATGTGGATGTTTTTGCCCTGAAGGAGAACTTGCTGTTTTGGCCTCCGTGTCTGTCTCATTTTTCCTCTTTCTTGTGTGTGTTCTTTATGCATTTGATGTGAAAGAGTTTTTTATGTGAAACAGTGCTGCCATCTTGTCCTGAACTCCCTGGAAGACAAGATCTTGTATCTCACTGGGACCTTCCTGGCTAAACTGCGAATGAATATATAACATAAAATTAAATAAATTGTAGAAGAAACACCCAAAACAAACATCTCTGACGATAACCCCTTTAAAAAAGCAGTAATGTGAAATGTAAATCCATTGCTTTAGAAGTTAATTATATTTGTTCACACAACAAGCTGAGAGAAGAACTTTTCTATATTTTATCTACAACCTGACGGTGGGCAGCGTCTCTACTGTGAGTCGGTTGTTTTGTAGCATTGAACTGTGACAGAACTCCGA
The DNA here is from genome assembly GCA_029783665.1 of Naso thynnoides. Taxonomy (NCBI): domain Eukaryota; kingdom Metazoa; phylum Chordata; class Actinopteri; order Acanthuriformes; family Acanthuridae; genus Naso; species Naso thynnoides. Next base: position 28,697,440 of record JAQLOL010000026.1, read on the forward strand.
CCGCTGCCTGTTGTTCTGTGCTCTGTGGACGGAAAAAAGAGGCTCAGTTTGTTTTGTCTTTGATAATCTCAACAAACTGATACCGAGTGTTTTTCCTCTTGATCTGGACGACGAATCAAAGGTCTGCAGCTTTCATGTTAATCTGTGGCACATTCTGTCTGAGCCGCACAGGAACACTGACGGAGATCAGACGGGTCATCTGGAAGAACTCAGGCCTTATCACTGTGTGTGTGTGTGTGGGTGTGTGTGTGTGTGTGTGCGTGTGTCACACAGTGGTGACCCATCCTACACAGACATGAATGTTAGGACTAGTCTGGGTCGGATTTTGGATATTGTTATTTCGTGATATGGCATAAAATTTGTCTTTTCGTGGTTGAATGGGTGATGTGATTTTATGAACTTATCAGATGTTCTCATTGTTCTTTTGTTTACTTATCAAAAAATGTCACTGGGTTAATATTTTGTCAAATCACTGATAGTCATCCTCACAGTACTGTCTCAGTGTTGAGGTATTTGGTCAGAAATACTGTGATGTTTACTCATTTTATCACCTTAACCCCCCACCCCTTAGAATGTGCAACAAGTCCTCATTCACAACCAACATGATCAACGATTGTCGATGTTGACCGACATAAAAGTTTGGATGAAGATGAGCTCAGCTGAGGCACTGGGGTCCATCCAGACCTGAATCAGCTCTCATGTATCAGATTTATTCAGAAACTCAAACTGCTCTCAAAGACTTTTTCTGGAGATCAAACTCGACGTCCTGCAGGATGTTTTTAGTTCCCTTTGGCTGTGAGGGTTGTTGAAGGTGTTCCTGAAGATGGTTCTGGACTTACTGAGACATTTCAGAGGCCCAGAGGTTCAAAGATCTCTGAGGAGGTTCTACATGGAGCTTTCCAGGAACAGCAGGGCTCGTTCTGCTGAGGTTCTGATCACCAACATCTTTGGCAGGGTGTCAGGGATCTTAGAGGACGTGTCTGGAGAGGCTGAAGAAGTTTTGTCCTTGAGGACGTTCCAGGTAAACCTGTCAGGGTTCCAGTATAATCAAGTTTTTGTTCCAGAAATTCAAACAGATCTAATTTATGAATTGTTTGCAATAAACAAAGAGATGGTGATCCAGATTTAGCACAGAGCTAACTTCCATCTGTAGTCCTGACAAAAAACATGAAACTGATCAAACACGGCGAAACACAATATCAGCACAAAATAACAGATACAATAAAAACACAACAATGTTTTCCTGGTTTGAGGAACTATTAACCAATCAGAGCTTCTGAAGGTGGGATTAAGAAAAGAGAAAAAAACAGACAGCGTTTCTGAAAAGTGTCAATTAAAAAACGTCTCCAGTGTGATGAGATGTTCGTGGGTTTGATGCCAACTGAAGACGAGTTACTCCGCAGCTTCACGCTGATTCCTGTCTGACTGTGGCCTCAAGCTGCTGCTTCTTTTCAGTTAAACATCAATTAGAAAGTGACTCAAAGGAACCCAAAGTGAAGCTGTTGATTAGTTAATAGTATTGATTGATTATTGACAGCTTCTCTTAGAGCACCAAAATGATTTTTAACCTCCAAACATGCCAACATCATCAATCATCAATTATCCTGTTAAACCTTTGGAGAGCTGCAGGGTTTTACTGGCCACTGAGGAGCTTTAATACCACCTCCTCCTCCTCCTCCTCCTCCTCACACATGGGTACAACACTAACAAAGAGCTGTGAAGTAGAACTCAGCAGCTGACACTTTTACATCGTCTCTGGGAACGATGTGAGGATGCTGTTGTGTCTCAGAGGAGGTCGAGGAGCTGGCAGGAGGAGATTCCTCCGCTGCCATCATTCCCACAACACTCACTTTTGTCCACTTTAACCTGCCAGGAAACAAAACAAAGAGGAAAGTCCGGAAACAAGCCGAGCGCTCCACACAGACAGCGGCTCTGTGAATTGTCAGGATGCAGAGGAGACGACATGCAGGAGCTGAACGGGCTGAGGGTCACAGATAAGCAGCCACAGCTCCATTTGAGAGAAATATAACTTGATGTTCAGGAAGTCAAGACATGAGGAAGAGCTGTGAGAGTAAAGGAGAGGAAATCCTCCCAGAGAGACAGCAGACACAGAGACTGAGTCAAAAATGCTATGAGGCCGAGTGAGACACAGAGATGCTGCTGCTGTTAACATGTCCAAGAAAACTACAGAGAAAAGGACTGATAACCTCTAACTACGAAGGCCTCCACACAACGGAGGTGTTTTTTCCTGTGAATAATTTGCATGAAAAAAACATTTTTCCAACTGCTGACTGGGCATGAATATTTCCACACAGAACA
>JAQLOL010000026.1:28715787-28738845 GCA_029783665.1 Naso thynnoides
TCTCTTTTTACGCCAGGATATCTCACAAGCCCCCAGTACCCTTTCCTCATTCCTTCCTTCCTTTCTCCATATCAGTGTCTCTTGGTGATTCATAATGACACTATGTGATGCTCACCTTTCACTTTTCTCGCAGGCCACGTGATGCTCACTCGTTCTCGTTGAAATGGGACATCATATTAACACTAACTGATGGATAAAAGATGGATAAAAAAGGGAAAAGCAGACAAATAAAAAATAGACAGTAATGTTGGCATGGCTCCAAAAGGGCACAGAGAGAACTTGAACCGGAACGGATTCTGATGACACAGCTCGCTGACAGTCCGAAACATAAATATATTCCAATATTCCACTCACCTATTTTTTATAACTCTGTCCAAAAGATCGATCAGCTGACAGATGACGACGTGGTCCTCTATATAATTCACCAATTTTCTCCAGTAATTAATTACCCTTTTTTTTTTTTTTTTTCACAAAGTATCACCGCCGTTCCAGCACTCTGTGACCATTCGCAGTTGACCGATTTTCACCACATCCTCGGAAACCATATCACCGTACATGGCGTTGATCTGTCTCGCCCCTTTCAGTTCATGCAGCAGAGTCTGTGCGACGGTTTGGACTTTGCCATCATCTGCCTTGATGTTACCATTCCTCCTGCAGAGGCCCCATTGCTGGCATCTGGACCCGACGTAAATATAGCGTGCGCTTCTTTGGGGCGCCCCGTGTTAAGTACGGTTCTTGGTAGATGGTGATGGGCGTCTCGCTGATGAAGCCCAGTCTCCGGACCTGCAAGGCCTCTGTTTCTTCAGAGAGGGTGACTGCAGTCAGGCCTCCGGCGATGCTTTTCTCAGACATGGTGAGTCTTTTTTTCTCCCCCCTTGTGGTGGTGGTGACGGTGGTGATGGTGGTGGTGGTGGTGGCGGTGATGGTGGGTGACTTGTTGCCAGCCATAAATATACAAATTTAAAGTATTCAGCACCCCCCATTGGCCTCTCCATTTGTTTAGATTTTCGTTTCATTGGTTGGCGAATTCCTCTTCTCTTCCCACCACCTTTTTCTTCCCTCTTAGTTCCCACTGAAGCAAGCTCGGATAACTTCTCTACAGGTTTATACTGGCACATACGATCCAAGACTCTCTTGGTGACTTTCATCATGTTTTTGCCATAATGTCTCATCATCGCACACTTAGTGAATCATGCATCTGCTTTCTCCAGTTGAGATTTTGGGATGGCAGGGGAACCTTCCAAAATTTCTCGCTGCAAATGCCGTTTAAACTCAATAAAGTCTTCCCACCTCAAATGTAAATGTAGGATGCCGTTTTTACTCTGTGCCGGTCAAAGGTCAAAGGTAAATGTAGGATGGAAGTTCTTACTTTGTGCAGGTCAAAGGTCACCATCCATCAAACTCAAAGCCTTTGATGTGACAGTTGGTACCCCCTTTCACTCTCTGGGGAGGCCTCAACCTCCTAACCCTCCTGCCCCATCTCCTTGCTGAAGAGGTGCAGCTTCCTTTCATAGGAATGTGTTTGGATCGTGGCATCTGATTTGCTGACTAAGCATATGGTAATAATTTTGATTAGACTATTAAGGCTTTTGCACACTGAGCCTGTTTTTTTTAATTATTATTTTTGGATGTGTTTTTAAAATCCGTAATCCAATAAAAAACATCATGCACAGAAACCTTACACGCTGAGTCCAATGCGCTTATTTTTCTCCGTCTTTGTGAAAATTCATAGTATGAGACAAAATGAAGCCGCAAAGCTGATTTTGTGTTTCTTTCACTTGTTGAAAAATACTGGGTCCATCCAGAGAAGAAGACAAGAACAAGGGGAGGAGCTTCACCTGCTGATAAAGGAGCTGCAGAATTATCCCATTTGCTTCCAGGTGTATGAAATTTCATGATGTCACTGATCTAGTTGATATATCAGCTGAAACCATGCATTAAAAAGACCATCAGTTTCAGCGAATCAGCTGATGCTGAACAGCTCCTGGCAGAAGGCAATGTTTGAAGCAGGACACACAGACGTGCACCACTGATCCAGATGGTGCCTTCAGAAAAGTGTGTGCTAGTTTCACCTGGATTAGCAAATATTCAGTCAAGATCATGATAAATAGCTGTCCCATTGTGATCAGTCTGCGTTCTCACACTTTTTCATTCACAGTCTCTGAACAGTCAAACAACCCTCCAAATGCTTTGGATGGATGTGAAAAAGCACAGGAAAGGTTGACAACTCATAAGATCTTGTGGCAATTTCGGACAAAAACATGACTGATTCAGTGTGTAAAGGCTTTTACACATACAGTCCCATAGGGGGCTCCACTTGCTGCTTATAAAACAAGAGTCCATTAGAAGACATGAAAACTAAGTGAGAAATTCCACACAAGCTTAAGAAAATAAAATCTGCAGTACAAAAACAAAAGGAGAAACAGTGTGAACGTCCAAGACAATGTGAAGCAGCCGGATTAGAAACAACCGTACAGTTCATTGACAAACAGGCTGCACAGGCTCTTCTCTCCCTCAGACCACAGGGCGGATAAGAAGTCGTTTAACGAAGGTTTATGAACGAAAACACAGAAGCTGAACACACCAGTCTGAAAGATGACATAATTTCAAACATCTCTTTTCTCCACTGACTTAACTACAAGCGAGCTGAGGGATAGAAGGAACATAGTTACTAGAAATTGAATGACTGGGATTCTGAAATTGAGAAAACGGTTGATGTTCTCCACAGTGACAATACTACCTCAGAATCCAGGGGTGTTGAAGACTGAAGTTGGACAGTCAACATCCACAATGGAACTTACAGTCCAAAGAAGCAGAACCACAAAACATAGTATAATCCTGAGACCACAGTACCAGACTCTCCTTTACTAAAAAATTCCACACGGACAGGATGGGCAGGAACCGAACAAGAACCTAATACTCCTGCATGCAAGTTGGTAACTGTGAAAAAAAAAATCTGTAGTGTCACCACGGCAAAGATGTCGGATGATTTGCCTAAAGTTTCCTCTTGTGTCCTAAAACCTGTCTGTCTGTCCATTCTTTTTTGTTATTTTTATTTTTTCATTTATTATTATTATAATTATTATTATAATGATTAATAATTTATTTTAACAAAGTTCATTTTGGAATTGGATGCTTTTATAATGAGGTCACACTGCAGCTGTTCTCCGTCATTAAAAGACATCGAGCAGGGTTTAAGCTCAGTTAGGAGGTACTAACAGCATGGCAGGACGAGTGAATGCTCAACATTCACAATGTCACAGATGTTTTGTTCGTAAGTTTTAAACTCAGGATTATATTGACTTTGAAAAAGAAATGGTAAATTTGGGCTTTTTAAAAAAATTATTTTTGTGGAAAAGAATCAGCTCAGAATTTCCACAGTGACTCATGTTCTGTGTTCGATGTTTAAGTTGCACATTGTACCAACCAAGTCCAATTTTAAAACAGAGAAATTTTTACTAATCTATAACTAAAAGTAACATAACTATTTTAATGTGCACTGTAGAAATTCTGGGAGGGTCATCATCATCATGATAAACTCAACGCAGATTTCGTATTTCATACTCAATGCCTATTTTGACAATGGAATTTTAAAATACTTTAATTTCATATTAATTATGTCTCTATACATAGTCATTGTTTTTTCCAATCTTCTGCTCATTGTGCTTATCTGTGTGAACAGAAGCTTACATGAGCCCATGTACATGTTTCTGTGCAGCCTGTTTGTGAATGAACTGTTCGGTAGCACAGGGTTGTTTCCATTCCTGCTGCTGCAGATTCTCTCAGACATTCACACTGTTTCTGCTTCATTCTGTTTCCTGCAGATCTTCTGTTTATTCTCTTATGCGGGAGTTGAATACTTAAATTTAGCCATCATGTCTTACGACAGATACCTTGCTATTTGTTGCCCTCTGCAATATAACACCCAAATGACATCTAGTAAAACTGTCATGCTTATTGTTGTGACTTGGTGTTGCCCTGTATTTCTTTGTATTGTAATGACATCCATGAGTGACTTCTTTGAGCTGTGTGGGAACATTATTGACAAAGTTTACTGTGACAATTACTCTGTAGTCAAGCTGGCATGCTCTGACACCAGTGTACTTAATATATATGGACTCATTGCCACTTTTGGCACAATATTTGGAGCTTTATTTTTTATCATTTACACGTACATGAAGATTCTTGTAGTGTGTTTTTCTGGCTCTAAACAGACGAGACAAAAAGCTGTCAGCACCTGCACACCTCACCTGGCTTCCATTGTTAACTTTTCTGTTGGGGCTAGCTTTGAATTAATACAGAGCAGGTTTAATATGAACAGTGTACCCAATATAATGCGAATTATTTTATCTTTATACTGGCTAACGTGCCAGCCACTCTTCAACCCTGTGCTGTATGGCCTCAAAATGTCCAAGATCCGTGTTTTAAGTAAGAGTCTGATATTAAAAGAAGACTTCTGATACATCCTCTAGATGTTTTTATTTTCAAGTTATGTCAGTCATACCTTTCTAATACTTTAATGTTGAACTGTGCACTGTTTTAATGATGTGAAAAAGAAAAAAACTGTGATTTCCTCTGTGACTACAGGAACGTAATTTGCACAATAATGCTGATAAAACCATTCAACACTTTTAGAAATGTTAGTGTCCACCATGTCATGTAAGTATGTAAGAAATGTATATTACAATGAGACAGGTCAGTGTACAACAAGGCCTTCAGATTTTCATGACTAGATAATTTTTTTGCACATATATGCATAGGAATGTGCACAAATTGTGTTTTATACATATAAATGTATAAAACTTGACTTGTGTTATATTTAAATATATGCGTGTATTTCATGGAGTGGTGGAAAACATGATGTTACACTCATCAAATGTGATTATTGCTGTGATATACAGTCCCAAGTGTAAGTTACACTGAGTGCCTTTATGCTCTCATTTTTTAGTGCAAGATCATGGTGCAAGTTATGATGAAAAAACTTTACATTATAATAAGCAAGTCTGCTTAGTGCTGTGAGCTACTTCTAAATGGACTGCATGCATTTCTAAACGTTTTAAATTCACTGTTTGTTGTGTTTTTCATAAGCAGTTTATAAATGCAAATGCTATGGGCCGTAACTTTCGGCATTTCATGATGCATTTTTGTAAGTTTGGATCCCAGAGAGACAACAAATCTGTGTTCAAAATCGCTCACTTATTCACTCACTCACTCATTCACTGCTGTGAAGTGTTTACTAAATGGTGAACTATATGGGGAATGACTGAACGAGATTTCAGACATGACACAGAAATTTTCTGAGCATCATCGTGTCAGTAGATGTGCTGGACATTCATATGACACAAGCAGGCACACTTACTATCAGGTGAACAAACCACTCAGGAGAACAGTATTGAAATGTACTGATGTGGTATCCATGTTGCAAAATGTCTAAGATCCGTGTCATATGTAAAAGTTTCATTCCAAAAGGAGACTATTAAAATTTGGTCAACAGATTTTTTTTATTATTTCTGTTGCTGTGATCACAATATTTCGATGTACAACTGAGCACTGTGCACAGATGTTACAAAATCAAGAAAGCTTTCAACCACTGATTTCCTTTGTGACTACAGGAACATAATGTTCACAATGATCCTGATTTGCTGTTCAACACTTTTAGAAATGTCAGTGTCCACTGTGTCATGTAAGATTGGCAAAGTAGCTGAATGTGTTTACAGACATGAAATCAAATATACGTGTGCACAGGTAAGTTAATATTTATACTATTAACATTACACATATAACATTAAACAACATTAAACAATTAAACAACAGATACTACTTATCTCTTAGTGTCTTAAACAAGTCCGGTCATGGCCTTCATTTTTGCAACACTGCACTAATTTTGGTACAACTCTGCGATGCCAATGTCTGTTACAGATTGTAAAGGATATTCATAATGCATTACACTCTGTGTAGTGCTGTATCTGTAATTATAGCTTAGCATTCATAAAGCAACATAACATTTTACATCAATAAGACCTTATAATCAATCAATCAATCACAAGACCTTAAAAAGCATAATGATATATGAAGAGCTTGTAAGGATCATATTGTATTATAATATTCTCATCTGTAAAAGATTGTGATCACTTTATAAATGTTTTAAACAATTTCAGTTGGCCAAAAAGCTGCTGACAAGGACCGATCCATGCCAGCACTGCAGGACATGCTGCAAGAATGCACCCACATGGCCAAGGGTCCACCTGCCAGAGTCCTCCAGAGACCCTCAATGGCTAAACACTGCACACTAGCAAGTTGTCACAAGTTCCAGTTCACTCTGTTGCAAGTAATAATCTGAACTTGCATCAAATCAAATAAGCAAGCAGGACTCTCCTTACATTTGAAGTGCTTGCAACTGCCACATCCTGCCCTGATTTCAACAGGTTTTCCTAGATGTCAACTTACATTTAAGATTGCCAAAGAGTTTTTCCTAACAGCTCACAAAACTAGAACTCGGTGCTTTCTGTCAAAAATCTTTGATAATCAGACTGACATGATCATGGTAGCTTTGGTAATCAGCTGTCAACTCATGACTTGTGACAACTATGACAGTTTTGGAGGTTGGAAAGGTTTCTTTTGGCTGACAATTTATCACACAAGAGTTATTAATCTATTTGAACTTTGATAATGAGGTAACACCAGGCTCTGCTCTGTGAATGCAATAAGTGCATCATGAACCACTGTGGGCCTTATGAAGCCAAATACAGGTTGTCAGAAAAAACACTGGTGGGAAAACTCATGGTAGCTGTCAGTGTGCATGTTAGGTAAGTATAATATCAATCAATGCATTCAATAATATGAACACGCTATTTTCAACATTTTGTTGTTCTACATTACTAATCTTAAGTGTTGTTATTTGATTTTTGTCACCATGGTTGTCTGTGTTAAAGGGAAACTCTACCACTTTTCACGTGGATGTCCAATCGATGTTGATTGTAGTCAACTGAAGCAATAAATTCCTCAATTTGTATTATATTGACAGAGAAAGCTGAGTATTCCAAGTTGTCCTGCTCACACAGCCGTTCATGCAGTGCCTACATGTAGCAGGATACACTGCGCCAAGCTCCTGGGTTTGCAAAGACGGCTCAGTGTTGTATTCTGACCCACCATGCATCGTGGAAAAAGACAATAAGACATTTTTTGCTTGAAATAACATCACATTATCACTTAGTAGATGTAAGAAACATTTAGCTGGAGCTAACTGCCATATTACTGTGGCAGCTCCGGCTTGTCTACGCGGGGATAAAGCTGTAAAATAATCACATAGATGTTGTTATGTCACGTTGTGACTAAGATTCTGACCCACCATGCATCATGGCGAGAGAAAGGCATTTTTAGCTTGAAATACCATCACATTATCAAATCACATTAGATGCAGTACAGCTGGAGCTAACTGCTAACAGTAGGGCTCCAACCTGTCGCAGCACAGAGAAAGTGACTCAAGCCACAGCTGTAGCTAGCTTGAAGCATCGGTAGCCTACTCCCAGAAGAGTAATGCGGCTAACGTTACTTTTCCACTAGCTGCTAGCAATCACACAGATGTTGTTATATTGTGTTGTGTAATTAACTATTTACGTCAATTGTAGTTTTTTGTCTGCTGTCTTTTAACATGTTGTGTTGTGCTGTATGGAGGCTGCTGAGAATCCCAGGTTGACACTGCACAGATCGGTAGACAGACTCCTACTGAAGGCTTCAATTATTCCCTATGTTTCATAATCACAAACAAACCGTAATTGCCGGGTCTCCATGCTGTTATTCATTGCATCAGGACATTTCTTTTATTGAATATTGCATAGTTTTAAATAACAAAGGGGGTTTGGTCCATCAGAGCCTGAAATTCATTTCAAGACAAACGGAGTGCAGGGTGAAAAACAAGGGGTAAACAGTTTGTAGTTCATCTGAGGATGTCATCATTGGTTCCAGGAAGTACAAGAGATTTTGAAAGTGTGCCTCAGAGACACAGTGACTAGGGCTCGACCGATATATCGGTTTGCCGATATTATTGGCCAATATTGGTCTATTGAAGATATATCCGTATCGGCATATATGTTCTCCGATGAGTGCTGATACTTAAACAGTTTCTTAAGGCTGGAAAAGATGCTTTGTTTGGGAATTTAAAATGGTGTAATGCTGTCCAACAGAGGGTCGTCCATTATTTAATTGGTAATAATGATGTGCTAACTGTTCACTGCAGTGATGTTTGGAATAGTTTGTTAGATATCCTGCCTCCATTGCATAATTTTGTCACACGTATGTGATAACCACATTCAAAATGTTATACATAGAATATAGGCCAATATCGGACATAGGAATTTTCTTACTCCCTTATATTGGTATCTGCCCCAAAAATCCCGTATTGGTTGGGCCCTGACAGTGACCACTGAAAAAAATGGTTTGGTTTCACATTATGTCCCCAATTCAGATAGATAGAAATAAGGTTGAAAATCTGTGGAGTTCATTTAATTTTGATGCCAAACCATATTTTGTTTTAGTGACTGCATTATAGTAACAAATTTTGACAGAAAAAAGCATGAGTAGGAAAAAATAGCCATACTGAAATATTAAAAAAAAATATGACATTCATAAACAAAGAGAAATTAAGCTTAGCGGAAGTTCAGTCAGAAAGACTATCTCTTTGTGCATGTCATCTATGACACTATCCCGCTATCATTACGCTGCACTACTCATCATCCTCTTCATCCACAATCTGCCATTTAAAAGTGCTCTCTCTCTCCTTTTTTTAAAAACAATTTTTATTGAAATTGTATAATTTTCAAAACTTCCACACAAACATGGCAAAATTCACAGTATTTTATAACTTACAATACATGGGAAAAATTGTAGTAAACAAACATAGCATACATCATCTACAATACAGGGGGGTAGAGTTTCATATCAAAAATACATCATCTCATAAACAAAGGGATACACGATTTCATATCAAAAAATAAATCAGTTTACAAACTAGGAAATATAAATATTTTATATCAATTTTCTGGGTCAGTGGAGAAATCTTTTAGACTGTCAAACAGTTTTTGTTCCATTTTACCCTTCATCAATCCTAAAGATTTTAAGTACAACTTAAATTCATTCAAAAAATACGGGATGACTTTAGAGCTCTATTTTTGTGTAGGAAAAATTTAGCTAAACACAGGATCACATTGACACAGACTTCATGTTTTTGTTTTTCAATAAAATACCAAATATAACATTTTCTTTGGATATAGATTGGAAGGATGAGATTTTTTGTTTTATTCATCTATGAATATCAACCCAGAATTTATTGGTCATATTATATGAGAAAAATATGAGGTCTGTGATTTCAGTGTCATTTCTACAGAATGAGCATATATTATTGTCAATGTTAAATTGCAAACTTAATAATTCTTTAGAGGGATATATGTTATTCATAATTTTGAAGAGTGTCTTTTGTTTTAGGGGGTACAGGAAATACCAGATACATAGTTCTTAACTTAATAATGGAATTTTCATTGAGTTTGTGCAAAATGTTATTTTCGTCATTTTTACCAGGGAATAATTTTTCAGTGAGATCCTTTCTAATAAAATAATTGTTGCATTTTTTTGTGACATGCAAAGATGTGCAAAGCTCGTAACTTCACTCAGGAACTGCTGAGTTTGTTTCCACCAGCGAAGACCGGAGAACAACGTCAAAAGACTTGTGTCTGTTTTTGTTTCAAAGTCATAATTACACAAAAACTAAGCACAAAAATAGCAAACAGAACATAATCAACTCGACCAACTTATTTAATGTATACATTTCATGGTGTGTTTGAAACTTTTAATTGGAGGAGTATTGTGTTTTAGCTTGAAGCTTTTCAATTCAAGTGAATGTGGAGAAAAAATGTCAAACAGCTCCTCTGGGTCACAGAGGCATGTGACCTTGGTGAGTCAGTTTTTGAATTTGTCAAACACACCGACAGCTCGACTTCACGCCGTTTACTAAATCATGTGACGGAATCGCTTTAGATTTCCTTTAACTGCTGAATCAGAAGCTGCAAACTGGAGCGCAGCACGAGGCTTTCAGGCACAGTGGGGAACGTAGGACACCAGTGTTTTGGTGCCGCTCAGAGTTCAGCGCACACTCACTGTGTCTTCATTTGTAAAAACACACCTTACTTCCCTACAGCAGTGTGACTGTGAGCCTGTGAAGACAACAGGACTGATTAAAGTCGGACAATAGAAACCTTCACAGTCACTCAGTTTGGATCCTGCTGCAGAAACTGAAACTCAACATTCTTAAGTCAGAGCCACAGCTGCTTCAGTTTCAGGAACAGGTCGGAAACCTTCACAGCCTTTTTCACAGTGCTGCCTTCAGGATCACTTCCTGGAAACCACATTAACTGAAGCACAGTCACTGGACGTAAATGGTCAAACTGAAGTGTCGTAACTTAACCTCTGCATGTGTATGTCATGAGTACATTATTATTTACGTTGCCAGGGTAAAAGCTTTTGTCCAGCTTTCAAAGAATCAATGAAGAAGAAATAAGACGTTTCTGCGTCTCTGCACCCCCCCATATCCTGAACCATTCACATCACATTCTGCACATTCGCTTTTCAAATCATTTATTGGCAAAAATGCTTAAAAGTCAAAGCATATAAAGAAATATTCATATTAGCACAACTTCACCACATGTTGTCGGTCTCCAAACAGCTCGTTGCATCAATCTGCTGAATTTTTATGACTTACATTGAAACACAAGTGTGGCTGCAACCACAACTTGACTTTGCTGACATAACGAAATGAGGCCACCGCAGAGCAGGAGTAAAAAAAAAATCCACCCTCATGTCTGTTAGCAACACATTTTCAGACAGCTTCGTCTCGCTCCTCTGACGCAGACACACGAGGGTCACGCCAGCGTCTGAACACGTGGCTCATGTTTGGTTTGTTAGTTTGATGCTTCAGATTTCTGCTCACACTTTGTAGCCACGAGTGTCTAATACTGATGCTGCTGCGTTTACACTGGAGTTTGTTGAGAGCCGGTGCATCTCAACCACACACTAAAGTCAACCGTCACGGTCTTTAAGAGCCACCAGGGGGCGGGACAAAGTGACGGCATCTGATGAGCTGGAATGAGAGCAGGCTGCCGTCAGAGGCCTGAAGCCTGAGGCCGTCGCTTATTGGCCGCTCTTCAGCGAAAATCTGCGTACATGTTTACAGGCGTGGTTTGTCTCGACAACACGAGTCACAGCTGCTGGTCTCTGTTTGCGTGAAGCTATATAACAGCTGGCTTTGTGGTCACACCGAGCAACATCCTCCTGTTGATTCTGATGGTGCTCATCCGCCCCTCGCTACTCCTCCTCTCTGTGTTTCCTCCGTGCGTTGCCACCTGCGTGTTGCTGAATGCCCTCCTCAGGCTCAGCTGGGCCCGAAAAGTCTTGCAAAACAGGAAATAGATGAGTGGGTCCAGGCAGACGTTGAGAACCGACACCATGATGGTCACCTCCTTCAGGTAGAAGAAGGCGTGGCCCCATGAGCACTGCCTCAGGAAAGCGTAGGGAAGACGGACGAGGTGGTATGGCAGGAAGCAAACGCAGAAGACGCTGACCAACGCCAGCATGTTCCTGCGTGAATTGGCGAGCTTCTTGCTGCCGGAGGAAGCCAGCTGCCTCTGCTGTGCCAGCAGCAGCCTGTGGGAGGTGCTGTGGTAGAAGAAGACCAGAGAGAGCAGGACAAACAGGAAGATGGCAGCAGAGCAGCTGTGGACTATTTTGTAGAAGAGGCTGAGCTGTTTGCTGTGCAGGACGTCACAGCTCAGCGTGTTGAGGACTGAGGGTGAAGCTTCCTGGGTGAGCAGCGACAGGAAGATGTAGATGCTCATCATCGCCAAGAGGAAAACCCAGGTTACCACGGAGATGATGTGGGCTGCTCGCACCGTCTGCAGGATGTGAGTTCCTAACGGATGGACAATCTTCAGGTACCTGCAGAGATGAATCACAGCCAACGCTTTCATCAGACCATCGATAATGCTGACTCTGCAAAACACAGACCTGCATCCAATGCAAATGACTTTGAGCACACGTGTATAAACCAGCACGGTAACTACAGCGACACAAAAGACGGGAGCAGACCTGCAACGTTTTCCTGCTCTGCTGTTAGACGCTGGCGTTGGCTGTAAATTCTGATGTGAGCAATCACACAAGTATGGACGTTTTGCAATTCAGGTTTTTGACACGACTCGTGGAGAACATTTCCTGGTTCATATTCATGAGATCATTTCTGCTCAGCAACAAAAAAGGACATGAAGGAAGGTGTCTGTGGGTGTATTAACAGCCCGACAACAAGCTCAAGAGAGCCCAAAGTTAAATCAAACTCCACTCAAAGGTTCGATTCACGTTTTAAATCCAGAGGAAAGGAGAAAAAAAAACAACTTGAGCCACGTTTTCCTCTCTTATTACAACCACTTCCTGTTTCTTTGTTTACCGCTGGTGCCACCTAGTGCTCTGGAGTGAGTACAACATTTTTGTTAGCAAAATAGGATTTACACATGCTGTGTAGCACAGCACAATAACACCAAACCTTTCAGAAAGGAACGGGGCAGAAGAGCTGTAATTCCATCACTGCTGAAAACAAAGAGATAATAAAACAGCTTGTCATGGCGTTCATCTGCCCCCTAGTGGCCAAAAATCCAGTAAAAACATTTTAAAAGGATAGTTTGGTTTTCTTGATGTCTGGATGTCTGAGGCTCTTCTGCCTGCCGGGGTCTCACCTGCAGCAGGTAACGCTCAGCTCGCTCCCTGTGTGGACAAACAGGAAACGGATCACAGTGCTGCTGTAAACAGACGAACAGAAAAGGAAACCCAAAGTAACTGGCAGCTTGACGGCGATGTGAAGTGCTACAAATGATCAACATGTAGTGTACACATAGAGGGACAGATGAGGTGGGGGGTGTTGCTGCTGGTTCCATTCACAGCAATAAAATGATCTGTTTCCTGTTTGTCCACACAGAGAGCGAGCTGAGCGTTACCTGCTGCAGGTGAGACACGATTTATTTTAATTTTTCATCATTTAATTTTCACTTTCCATTTTGCCATCAGCAACATATATTGATGTTTCTTTTCTTGATGTGTGTCTGAAAAACACACAGAATGAGAGAGAGAACTTAAACGTATCAGTGTCCCGTACAAGCACACACACACGGTGACACACGAGGCGCGCTGCTGCTTCCTGCTGTCGTGTGACTGAACAGAGACATGCAGCGTGCTTCTGTTACTGATCAGATGAAAACAAACATCAGAGTTTGACTCCACAGCAGATTTTTTCTCATTGTTCTTCTGCATCGAGTCAGTAGTGAAGCCGGCCACACGGCGTCCTGTCTGACTGTCATGACGCTCGCCGAGCTGAGTGGTGGTTGAGAGACCGTGCACTCAAGCTCCAGGTGCAATAATCTGTATTTAATCAGACGACGTTTCGGCCGCAGCCTTTGTCAAGTCTGACACACGCCCACCAAGCTGAGTGCAGAGTCGCAGGTTTTCTGACTCATCGCCGTTGTTCAGTAGTGATTTGGTTTGTTGACAGACAGCCCATCTGTCTGAGTGGTCTGTTATCTGATGACACTTTGACTGTCTGACATCTTAAATTCAGAAGTTAAAACCAGTTTCCTGTCAGTATGCAAACGCAGTGTTGGAGAATCAACCCTGCACAGAACTTTCAGCAACCAAACCAGAAAGAGGTCATTCTATTAATGAACCAACCAATCAGTGAGCAGCAGCACTGAGAGGAAACTGCTCGTTCCAGAGAAGTGCACCCCCGACCTCAGTGCGTCACCACATTAAGTTTTCTTTGCACTTATCACAACACTCATTTTTCTCTTCGGTGGCTCAGTGTGACGTCAAACAGCCACGCAAAGACTTTTACGCTCTGGAAGCTCTTTGACTCGTTTGGTTTGGACGCAGCAGCTGTTTCCTGTTCACACATCAATCTGACAACTCAACCCTCAGCAAAAAGCAACGAAAGATATTTTCCCTCAGAATGTTTCTTCTCTTCACAGCGTAGAGCAGCTGATCCTGATCTGAGCCAATGAGAAGCTGCTCCAGCTCAGCCCTACCTGTTGGCTGCGATGTAGCCCATGAACAGGATGCTGGCGTACATGTTTAGATAGAAGGCGGAGGCACCGAAGCTGCAGTAGATGTGGTGGACAGGGGCGGAGCTGCTGGCGTGGTGGGCAATTCGCATGGGCAGACAGAGGCTGATCAGGAAGTCGGCGGCCGCCAGGTTCTTCAGGTAAACAGTGACGCTGCTTGGTGCCAGCAGCTGAGCTCGGCAGAAGTAAACCTTCAGCGTGAAGCCGTTGAGGAGCAAACCCACCTGCAGCGGGATGACAGGAAGTGAGTCACAACGTTCACACAACTCAGGTCGACAGGTGGGGTCACATGTCCAAGGGAGGGGATGTAAACATGTGACTCACCAGGAACACCAAACTGTAGACCACCATGAAGAAAAGCTGAGCCACTGGGTCGACGTGATCGCAGTGAGTCGATGCGTTAACGTCCGTCTGGTTGGATACTGACATGTTGAAGGGCGGAGTCACTCCAGCTCCTCCAAGGTCACTCATGTTTCTGAAGAGCTGAACACAGGAAATTAAAGATCATCACACTGCGGCCGCAGCACAGAACACACTCCAACACACACAAACACACACACACACTGCTGACCAAATGTGAAGCCAAGTCAGCATTTAGAAACACAGCAGGCAGTGATGAAGAGCATCACATCATCAGTGAAGAAGATGACGTGTTAGTGTCCGTGTTCCCGGCTGAGCACGAATCCCTGCAGATCAGCCCGACGAGCCACAACAGGAAACTGATTTTATTTGTGAAAACACTTTTCATCTTGTCGACTCTGAACGCTCCTCGAGAGAAACGATGTCAGAAGTTTAAAACCGATTCGTCCTTTAACTGTGCACATCTGACGCACGCACACAACTGCCCAACATACCAAGCACACGTACTTCAAGTATCAGCAGTACAAGTACGCAAGTAGTCTCAGCGACACGTATTTAAAGTATCTGCAGCACAAGCACATGAATATTTTCAGCTTTGTGTATTTTTCTGCTTTCACGATAAATCCTAAATTAACTCAGTGAAGCAGAGAGAACATCTGACGTGTAATTATTTCCTCGTGGTTGTAACGCTGCTTTCTAACGTGACGCACCTGAGGACGGTCTGTCAGCTGCCTGTCTGAAACCACAGAACAGAAACACAAAGCACAACTCCAACACAAAGTAAAGAACAAGGCGCAGAGTCACCTGCAGCACTCACCTGTCTGTGTCCGTCTGTGTGTCTGTCAGAGCCTCTGACAGAAAAAATGACTTGACTTCCTCCTGCGCCGTGTTCTCATCAGGAAGGACTGACAAACGCGGTGGGGGTGGTGTGTGTGTGTGTGTGTGTACGTGTACGTACATGTGTGGTGTGTGAACACAGAGCTGATTGTGGTGATCAGCTGTTTCCATGGCGACTCTGATGCCTAATGATGTCAGCACCTTTTTTCTTTCATGTCAAAAAGATGCAAAACAAAAACCAGGAGCAGAAGATGCTGCTGACAGGAAGTTGTCTTAGAAAGTGTCCGTCACAGAACTCCTCCCACAAACGGTGAATCTGGTTTTTCCACGACAGACACTGTTACTCGGTGAGCTTTGCTGGTTGTGGCTTCACACATTTCTTTCACTTCCCCTCTTTAAGTCAAGTGCAGTCAGTGTGTCTCACTGAGCTCCTGTGGAGACCGCTGTGAAGATCTTTAATGTTCATTCAGCAAAAACCAGACGTAATTCATATAAAACGTGTTCATATGAGAAGTTCAAATGAAATTTTGGTGTCTTCAAAATTGGAAAAAAAAAGATGTCGTTGTATTTTAGTGAATTTGGTGGTCACTTGCATTAAAGTCAAGTTTCCGGCTCATATGTTTCTCCGTGAAGGCCACACTTGGCTCTGCTGACAAAGTGACCGGAAGCATCTGAAGAGTTTCCAGACTGAGTCACATGACAACCGACAACGAGAAGATGGGATGTGATCCTGGGATCCTGTCTGTATGAGCTCAGAACGTTTTCAATCACTTACAAACGTACAAACATTTTTTTTTTGCAGGCAGTAAAAATGTTTGCATGAACAAACAGAACAGCGTGTTCTGAAAGGTCCACACTAGCCCGTGGTCATAAAAACACGTCGTGGTTCCGTGAAACCGGATCGTGTGGAGTTTGTATCTGCGGCCGCTCAGAGGCGCCCAGCAGCTCACCTGTTCACACCTGACGGAGGAAGTTCCTGTGCAGGAGGAACGGAGCAGCAGCAGCGAGACACGCGTGTTTTCACGTGTCGAAAGCATGATGATGTCATAATGACGCAGTAATCATACACGTGTTTGAGGTTTTCCTCACGATCCTGTTGGCAGCCCGTTGAAGTGTCTGGATTCATGTGAGCACTCTGCCCCCCAGTGGTCATTATGAGTACTACACAGAAGCAGGAGTGTAGTTACACACAGTGACCACTGAGGGGCAGCAGAGAACAGCGTCTGTTCAGTGACCAACACCACGAAGTCAACAAATGTCCGATGAGTCAGAACAAGACTTTATTTTAAAACCCTGCCGCCCTGTAGCATAAAACACACACACACACACATACACACACACACACACACACACACACATACACACACACACACTCACACACACACACACACACACACAGCATGTGGTCTTGACAGAAAAAAATCAGTGTTGCTGTGTCATTACAAATTTCTACTGCTTTATTATTTTTCAAGCACATGGAACTTTATTTAAATTTTAGTATCATAATGTGAATAAAATCATTTTAAAAACCTTTACAACAAATTCTGGACAAGACATGCAGAATATTTCCATTCACTGCATTAGATGGCTCTGCTGCTCTGCCGTCTGTTAGATGATGTGTCCGAGTCGAGGCTGAGCAGCAACCAGAAAACTTGAAAATATAATCCAATGTCACTTAAATCAGTGAATAAAGACAAAAAGTTGTTTGTGTTCAGTCCAGCTCCAGCAGCATCCTTCACACCATCATGACAATTTGAGAAAGAAAGAAAAGACAAATTCTTAAAAACTGTCACAAAAAAACCTTTTGTGTGTTTAGGATAAAACACGTGAACGTCAGATTAAACTTCATGGGTTTGATTAGTTACAGAAGTGGAATAACTCTTTTAGGAAACCTTCATTTACTGAGTGAATAAAGTTTACAAGATTTATTTTAGTTTAAAGACACAAGATATAATATGATATAATATAATCTAAAATAATCAAACATTATCTAATCTAATCTAATAGTATAATATAATATGATAAATATGAACAGATTCCTCCTTTTTTAGCTGGTTCTGCAGCTGCATCTTTTACAGTCATGGCTGAATTGTTTCTTTTGTTTAATTTTTTGTGTATTTGATCCAGATTGTCTTGTGTGCACGAGCAGCACGTATTAAACAGGGCTGAAGATTCAATTCCCTGAGTTTGCTCCACAGGAGCTGCAGCAGGGTTTTCCTCGGCTCACAGCTGAATGTTTCCTCAAACTGCTCAGGTCAGTTCAGAGGTTTACACCCCCACTCTGATGGGCTGGTTTGTGTGTGTGTGTGTGTGTGTGTGTGTGTGTGTGGTGGGAGGTCATAAAATGCTGCTGCATTTCCTCTCCTCAAACCAAAGAAAACCCCTCCACATATCCAGGATGGAGTCGACCCGTGATGTGACCCCGCGGACCGCAGCTCTGTGGTGGTTCTTGCGGTGGGGTCCCCCCTTCCCATGTTCCTGACTGTTGTTCCTCAGGGATTCCTCGACTTCTCTGAGAGTTTTCTGTCTGCAGGAACCCCTGACAGCACTTTGACTCTCTTTCTTAAAGAAACCTCCAGAAAGAGGCAACGTTTCTTTCTGTGTTTTGGAAATGTTGCTCTCATGAGTCTCTGAGGTGTAATCTGGATTTAATGTACAGCCGGCAGCAGTCGAAGAACAGGAAACCCTGCAGAGAGGATCAACAGTCCGAGTCCACACAACTTCTCACTTACAGACAAAAAAAGGCTCTGCCTCTGCAGCCTCACTTTCTCATGTGAGTTAGTTTTGAATTTAAAGAAAGAGAACCACGAATCCTTCCTTATGGAGTCCTGGAGTCTCTCCAGAGACCTCCAGCACCCTCAATGCCTTCAAGGACCCGCAAACCTCTCAAACCTTAGATGCGCCCTACGATCCTACGAGCACCCAAAAATCTCCAGGTTTTTTTTTTTTTGCTTTTGTTTCTGTTTTTGTACTTTCATTTTAATTTTTATTACTGTTGTATTGTTTTTTGTATTGTCGAGTCTATATTTTTAAATGTTGAGTCCATGTATTTAATATGTCCGGACTCCCTCGAAAACGAGATGATACATCTCAAGGAGTTTATCCAAATAAATAAATTTCAAATTCCAGAGATCACGTCAAGCGACAGACTTACTTGAGGAGTCCTTAAGTAAGTCTGTCACTTCTCAGTGGCATCTGACACCCCTTGAATGTCCGATGTCGGCGTCTCTTAGTTTCCTTCTTGGTACAGCAAGAACCTCGTCAATGACCAGTGGGACTTTTAAGGACCTCCTGGAAACAGAACCTTCTCATTGACGCCCTCAGACAGCCTCGCTGTCAGGGAGAGTTCTTGAGTTTTGGTTTCTAACACGTTGTCAGGATCCTTGAACTTCCCCTGCATCCCTTGAAACATTCTAGATGACTTTGTGGATCTTTTCTCTGGACTTTTAACCCTCTCAATAAGTCTATTTAAGCCTAAATATAGTTTTTAATATCTCAAAAATCTCACAAATGTTTTCACAAACCCAACTTTTCTCAACCTTACTTGAACCTTTTTTTTTAGAACCTTTTCTATTTTTATGACAGAACTTGAGAATCCCATGTTTTCCTCTGGAACCAATAACCTTCCACAGGTCAAGGAAAAAAAAAATCCACATGAAACCCTTAAATCCTGTAAACAGACTTCAGCACCTTGTCAATGGACCCTGGACTGACTTGAAACCTTGCAAGAACACCCAGAACTTACCAAACAACTCTTAAAACTGCCACAAGGGCCCCAAATTCCTGGATCTCTCTCCAGGAACATTAGAACACTTTCAAGGACTTCTAAAACCCTCTCGATGACCGCCACGGCCCCCTCCAGGACTCCAGGAATCTTGTCGACAGTGAATGCATTAAAGTCTGCCGTAACCGATCTCAGTCAGCATCAGCTCAGGGTTCAGTTTAGTGTTTGTGTACATTTTATCATGGCGGAGCTGGGACTCTGGCTGGACGCCGTCTGGTTCTGAGAGCTCTAAAATGTAACTGTGACTGTAAATGTTTGTCTTGTATGAGGCTGGATATTGAAAATATTAGCTCGGTTATTCTTATCAGGCCGAGAAAACACTCCAGGGTGCCTTCAGGGAGCCTCGGCCTTGGACTGTGAGAGCAGACTGGTGATTTATCCGATCAGACGCTGTATTTTTAGAAAACAGAAACCTGTCAGACGCTGAAACAAAGAGGCGAGCGGCTATGCGGAGGAAAGCCTTTTCTTTCCCTCTGACGTGGAGCGATCCTCCGGGGAGCCAACACCTCGGGGTATAAATGAAGGTTCAACAACATGTAAGATGGAAATGAACTCAACCGTTTTTCCTGTAAAGCGTCACTTTTCTCCTCCTGCTGTCGTCTTTAAAGTCAGACGAACTCTTTGTTTTCTTTGATGTTATTGTGTTCTTCATTTCTTCATCGCCTCAGACGATGATGGTACATATTTGTGTCGCTCCCTGGTGACAGTCAATATTAAAGCTACAGCGTGAACAAGATGATGAAACACGGGCAGGAAAGCCGACAACACGCTCGCAGAGAAGCTGTTAACCTCCATCAGCTGCTCAATATTTTCTCTTTTCATTTTGGCTTCATGTGTGACTCGTCTTCAATCGTCTCCAGGCGAGAGGAGATGACGCAGGGCAGCAAAGGTTTCTGCTAATTATCTGTCAGAAAGCAAATTAAACTGAACAGGTTCATGTGATTACATCAAAATGGGTTTTTAATGACTTTCATGTTTTATCATAATTATTTTCACACCAGAAACATCACAAATATTTAGAGTTTTAAAGCACAAAAGAAGGAACAAATGAAGTTTACTGAAGGAATGACAAGTTTTTAAGAGATGAATCATTTGTGCCCTTAAAATTAGCATAAATGCAACATTTCCTCTCAGCTCTCAAAAATTGCAACAAATCTGAATATTTGTGTCTTTCTTCTAAATGAGAAAAATCTCAGTGCACCAAATCAATTCTGAAGGATTCATTCACCTTTACATGTTTCTTATTTTAAACAAATTGCTGCTGTCGAAAAGGTTTAATTTTCTTTCTCTCTAATAATTCTTTTTGAAAGCATTTTAGGGTTTTCAATTTATTAAAATTGACATGTAACGTTGTTGTTTTTTTCCCCTTGATAATAGAAGTTTCCATAACAGTGACTCTGGAGCTGAAGATTTATCTGCAACAACTGAAATTCAAAACTTCTACTTCAGTCGTAATCAAACCAGAGAGTAAAAATAACATTTTACATACAGGAGTAAAAACTTTTAGCATCAGACTATTCAAACAATAAAAGAACTCATTGTGCAGAACAGCAGAATATCTGTCATGACTCATGTTATTAGACAGTAATTACTGATACATGAAGGAGCGTTAATGTTGTGAAAGAGGTTTGTTTGTTTTTTACATTTTTATGTTTTATTTGAATCCAAAGCACAACTTTGATTTGTTGTTCATCTTTTGTATCAATAATCTGAACCTGCAAAGTAACTGAGTATTTAAAATGGACGTAGTGGAGGAAAGGTGTAAAGGAGCAGTGAGGTGAATGTTACTTTCCAGTGTTGTGACTTCATCCGTAGGGTTATGAGAGGTCGTGATCCCTGGGTCCAGATTTATTTCTCGCTCTGAACAGAAGTAAAATGCCCCCCTTCACTTTTCATATTTCACTTCCATCTCCCTGAAATCACATCCAGATGTTGTCATCGGCTCCCCGTCCTGCTTCCTGTGTCCAGTTCCCACCGAGCGCTGCAACGTGACACTTTCCCCTGGAAAATATAATAAAACAGAAAAAGCTCCATGCAGCTATTTCCTTTCATAAATCCTGCTGCTCTGTGTCTTACTGCAGCTCTCACTGAACATTCAGAGTGTTTTAATGGAAGAAGCTTCACGGTGAGCGGCTGTAAATCCACATCGACAGTGACCGGCGGGCCTTCATCGTCCACCTGACCCTCAGAGGATTTACGTCTGGACATCATGTAATAACTCCTGCCCTCCTCTCTGCAGCCGATCAGGTTTCAGTGTCCGCGTGTGACCATGCGTCCGTGCGTCTGTCCAACAATAAACACCGGCCTCACCTGTCGACACACCCGAAGGATTTACCGCTCCGATGAGAAGCTCCTGCCTGACGGATGAACTTCAGCTAAAACAAGTTTATCTGGAGACGTGGTTGCTTTGTTTTAAATGTTTCAAAGAATTTCAGCAAAATAAAACCTGAATCATGTTCAACATCAGAAACCAGAGCCTGAAAGGTTTTTAATCTCCAACCCTCCTTTACTGTATTTCACCTGGCAACTTTAAAAAAGAAACTTTTCGTGTGTGTGTGTGTTTTAAACATGAAGCTTTTGTTTTTGCCCTTATTTAACATGTACAGCATGGAGGCCCAAAGAGAGGGGCATGTAGCGTCTGTATGAAACATGCGTCTGTATGTAACATGTAGGGGGCCAAAGTTGCCCCCCTACATGTTTCTAAAAATCAAAATAACTAAATATATAAATAGAAATGAGAAACTAATGAAAAAACAGCTTCAATTACGGCTTCAGTAAAAATGAAGCTGTGTGTCATCAGAGATGAGACCTGCAGTTAGAACAACCAAGCATGTGAACCTAAAGAAATGAATGGGACCGAGTATTGAACCCTGAGGAGCACCATAAGAGGCACAAAGCTGTTGATGACATCGGCACACTTCCTGTCGGACAGAGGGAGATCCAGCTGAGAGCAAAACTGGAGAGACCAACCAACCAGACATATAGCAGGACAGCAGATCGAATGGAGCAGCAGCTGAGCAGAGCAGCAGGACAGAATGTTCAAGATGTTCTTTCTCAGTTCAGACTTTCAACTCTTCTTCATTTATTCAGTGATCTCAAAGAGCTAATGAGTAATGACCTTTAAATTCCAAGAAATGTGGAAACAAATGGTCAGTGGGATAAAGGTCTGTAGTTATTTTGTTGGGTTGGATTTTGGGCAGGAACTGGCCTCGAGTGAGCAGAACCTCTTTAAGAAGTTTGATGAGATCAAAGTTCATGAGGACGGTTTTGTGTGGGATCAACAGTCACAGCAGATTAAACATGAAACCAGCAGAAATGTCCAACTGAAATCACATTTTCATCAGTTGAGCTTTGACTGGAGTTCTTCAAATGACATCATCTGTTGGTCTCCTCTTCCTCTGCAGTGGTTTAATGGCACCAGCTGGACAATTAGCGCCATCTGCTGTTTATCTAGCTCAAAGTATGAACTCATATTCACAGGACAGTAAGGGTGGATACTTAACTGATACAATTAACTGAGGTCAGATGTGAAGTGAGAGGCTAACATCATCATTTAAACCGCCTCTCAAAGTGTTTCCAGTTAAACTTGTGTCGCAGAAACCAGTTAAACCCTTAAACACCAGTTAGCACTGTGACTGCAGGCCAGCCATGTGTCAAAGCTTCCTGTTCCTCTCTGCACAGTTCATACACACCTTCTCTAGCAGGAAGTGACATCATGGACCTGCTGGATTAAAGGCCTGAGCTGAGCTGCGTGTTCTGCAGGCTAATTGCATCTCTGGTGGTGTGTGTGGTTTCTGGTGCAGAGACGCACACACACTAATATCTGTGTGTGTGTGTGTGTGTGTGTGTGTGTGTGTGTGTGTGTGTGTGTGTGTGTGTGTGAATGAAGGGTGGAAACATTTCTGTAAAAACCTCCGCTGGAATTCAACACGG
>JAQLOL010000026.1:28785534-28799085 GCA_029783665.1 Naso thynnoides
ACCTGGAACCTGCTCCGGGGCTCGCTCTAATTGCCGGCTGAATAATGAGTTTAAAGGATTTCAGACAAGCAGTAACTGTTTTTGTTGTTGTTTATTGTTTATCATTCTGTCATCATTCTCACATGTTCGAGCCTGACACTTGACTCTCAACGAACATCACTGAAAAAAAATCTCCATTAAAAAAAAAAAAAAATCTCCAGAACTTCAACTCCCAGCATGCAGCGGTCCTTCCTGCCTTCTGCCGGCTCCTGAACTCTATCCTCTGTTTTCTTCTCTGACATTTTCGTTGTCACATTCTTTCTCGTGTGCAAACTGACACTGGATGTGTTTTACATGTACTGAAGCAGCTGTTGGTGCTCATTCACCAGAATCAGTTCGTTAAAAGGATTCATTGGTTGGAGCTCGATAAGCCAGTGAGCTGAGAAGTTAAATAAAGTTACTCAAGATACTCAATTACTGCAGCACTTATATTTTCGTGCTGCCTAAATAATAAAGAACTGGTTCTGGTTTGTGGTGCAAGTAGTTAGAAACAGACGTGTTCATTTGATTTGAAGTTTCTTTTAATGAAGTGAGGAGATCATTTTTTGTGTCTGTTCTTTTCAATTTTACACCAACCCACAGCAAAAAGTTTATTTTACAAACTCTCATTTGCAAATTTATTGGATGATGAGAGAAATTTTTTAAGATTTCCTCAAAATTATTTCAAAACAGACCTGTAAATAAAAACAACCAGACAACCAAACAAAACAAAAACAACTACACTTACATGCAGCGTCCAAAGCAGAGATATGAACTTAGACATTAAAAACAGAATGTTTATGAACATGTCACCGATTTATTCATTTTATTTTTGTCGTTTTATCTGATGTCATCATCTGAGGACCATGAGATGTGGTCAAAAGCAACTCTTACCCCCCCAGACCAGTGAAACCAGACCTGTGCAACTCATCCCATGTGATTATCTAAATGACCCCCCACCACAATCAAACAGCCCGCTCCGCTGCGCCCCCCCGTTCTGTCTTTGCAGCGCAATTTAATAGAAAAAATGTGATTACAGAACTTATTTGAGATTTGTCCTTTTCTATTTATACGTATTATTTACTTTTTTCTTTTTGAAATTAATTTACTTCACCCCGGTCACACATGAGTGAGGTGATATTTTCATTTATTTCACATAGTGGGGTCAATTTCACACTCTGTCTTGTGTGTCATCCCTCCACCAGTGAGTCGCGGTCTCTCCTTTCCTCAGTTTACGTGCGTACGCATGGGTGAAAATTTACGTGGAGCCGTGCACATTCCCACGCCAAGTTTGTTCTTTATAAATCCAATTTTTGCTTAGGAAGCAGCGTACGCCACGTTTATAAATGAGGCCCCAGGACTGGAACTAAACTACGAACACTACAGCCTTGATCTTCTGACAGAAGCCCTTTTAGTTTCCCATAATCTCTGTCGTCTCCCTCTGGGAGATGCCTGGATCCATGCATCCAGGACTGATGCTTGACCCAGTCTGCAGGCTGGATGTCTCAGGAATGGCAGTTGTAACCTTAAGGAAAATTTCTCTGACAACAGCATCATTCTAAAGTATGATAAAGCCCACAGTAAGTGCAGAATCAACCTGTGTGTGATGAAATAAACATGAGTGAGGTGGAGGGGGCCGCTCACAGACCTCCGGCGGCTGCAGGTTGGAGGAGAAGCTCGGGGACTTTGGATGTTTGGAGTCATCTCCTTGTCAATAATAAAACACAAAAACATATCAGAAAGCAAAACCGATCCTCCATCAACACGCTGAGCGTTTCCCCTCGGCCTGGCAGCCTTCAGTCTGCAGCATCCAAGCTCTAACGATTTCCACAAACACACAAACACCACCGGGGACGCCCAGCAAAGCCCTCAGAGGGATTCTGGGATACCAACTCACACCTCCATCCCGACTCCATATTGTTTTGAGAGTGAGCCTCCTCCAGTTCAGAGACTGAAGTTACTGAGCGAGCCACAAAAACACACAGAGAGCTTTACGTGCTAGCATGTGTGTTACATGTTGCAGAAAAAAATCTGTCTTAAGAACTCTGAGTGTGATTCATGCACTGAGCGGCACACACGCTGACGTTAGCAGGACGAGTTTAGCTTAGCTTAGCACATATCAGGCTGATAACAGTTTCAGATTTTTCATTAGTTTAATTTCATTTTATTTTGACTCATTTTAAAAATGTCCTTCCCTCGTTTCTTTTGTTGCTTTGAACACTTAGCTTTCGCGCCGAGTGGCGCTGGCTGCTCGTCTGCCGCTGGCTGCTCGTCTGCCGTGCTGCCTGATGATGCTGTTTCGAGGTAGAGGGGCTCGGCGTTCTCAGGGACTTTTTCAAGGTGAGCTGGGTTAGCATTTCTATATATGCTTTATAAATGTATCTTAGATTCCTTGGGTTTTTGCTCACATTTATCTTTCAGTTCCACTGAAAGATAAATGTGAGCTTCTGTCAAAAACTGATTTGTTTTCAGTCACAGACAGAAAAAAAGAAGGTTGTGGCAAAACTGTGGCTGTAAACATACAAAACCATTTAGATAATTGTACCAAAGAAGATGTTTTAATCTTCTTGATGCCTCTCTGATGTCTAAACCGCAGAGGTTAGCTAACTTAGCTCACAGTTTATTACCTTTAAAGAAAATATCATAGCTAATAACTGAAACACATTTCTTCCCTCTCCCTCTTTGGATGCTGCCTGCAGCGTGTGAAGACAAAAATCAACATTGTCACAAAACCTTCATGTCTTTTTCCTTTGATACAGTCTCTCTCTACTATGAAAGGTACTTTATTGGCCACATATACTCAGTGTGACATGAAATGTGTTCTCTGCAGTTAACCTGTCCCTGAGGGGCAGTGGGCAACCACAGCACAGCACCCAGGGTCCAGACTCTAAGCCAGTGCTTCAGTCAAAGGGGCTGACTGGAGACAGACCTATATACATGTTCTGACGGTGGGGAACCCGGAGCACCCGGAGAAAACCCACGCAGAGAACATGCAAACTCCACAGCTCCCAGCCAGGAATTGAGCCCAGGACATCCTTGCTATGAGGCGACAGTGCTAACCACTACACCACTGCGCCGCCATCGGCATGTGCAACTAAAGTCGCAGCTAAACTGAATTTCAGGGTTTCTAGCTTCCATTTTGTCTCTGCTGCAAACGCTTGACACAGAAGCGGTCTGAAAAAGCTGTGAGCAGGGTGCCATCATTTAATCTAAAATCATATTAGCACAAAATGGCTAATATCTGGTGTATCATTATGCAGACAGCAGGTCTAACAGCCTGATGAACAGCCTTCAGTTTTAGGGAAATGTTCTTCAGGTGGATGAGACTCCGCAGACAGATGGAGACGAAATTAGAGTTTTATGGCCGATGTGAGTCTGAGAGGAGAACAGTCTATGAGACGAGGACGAGCAGGACATTTTTCTGCTGAAGCAGGAGGAAACACAGCTGCAAACACGCTCGTGCTTTACAACATAATTTCCTGAAAACTGCTTTTTGTTTCTTTTTTTAATCTGAAGCCTTTTTTCGTCTTTGTTGTCACGTTAATTCTTCAGCACTGAGCTGCTCGACTTTAAACTCTCGCCTCAATGCTCAGAAACTACTAACTCATATGAGCCACACTCATCGGCCTTAAAGTGCAGCTTCGCTTTGTGACTCTGGAAAAGTTTGCAGTGACCTTAATAATCTAGTTTGTTTCTGGGTTGATTCTGTTTCTTTTACGTTTTCATGCTTTGTGAAAACTTTCACAGCCTCCACTTTCGTTCCATAATTCACAGAAACAAACAGTTTGCAGCTAAAGCGCCATCCTGATGCAGGAGGTGACGGGGTCCTGCAGGCAGTCCGAGGCGTCCTGAGAGCACCTGTCAGAATGCATGAACAAGACACGGCGCTCAGCCTTGGACTGTCAGACGCCATGGAGGAGAAAGAGCCGGTGTCATGAATGCTCCCTTCTGATTGGACACTGCTCTGTCTGTGGTGGACGACAGCAGGTCAGTGAGTCGTTACCTCGCCCCGTCTCACCTGCCGGGCTGCGCTCGTGACGTCTGTGTTATTCTAAAGAGTTTCATTTTAATCTGAGCAGCTTTGATTTTCAGTCTCACAGCTACTGAACTGAGCTGAACTGAGTTTTGTTCCCCATCAGATGAAAATCATAACTGCAGGTCATTCAACAATTTGTTGATCACTGTATTGATTTCATGCTGCGATTTGCTTCAGTGACCCTGATTCTATAAGTGCAGTGACCCACCAACACATCTGTTTCACGGAGCTTCAGCTCCACATCACTGTGCAACGTGTGAAAAAACGGAATGCGGACACTGACGTAAAATGAGGAAAGTTTAAAAACAGACAGGAAGTTTTTCATACAGATTGTTAGAAGATTTTATTATGAAGTTATAAAATGGAAACATGTTTGTAAAAAGTTTAAAAAATTTGAGGTTTTACTTTCTGATGCTTCAAGGAATGTGAAGTGAGAACCTTTTTGAAAACTTTTTTTGGAAATGACACATTTTAAAAAAAGGTTTTACAGTTTGAATATGAAAGAAAAGTCAAGAGTCTGAGGCTGCGAATGAAAACACACACACACACACTCACCATCACTTGACTCCGCCCCTCGTCACTCTGTTTTTTCAGGTTGGGGTTGGTGACCATGGTGATGTATGTGTGTGTGTGTGTGTGTGTGTGACATTAGAAGGGTTAATCCATATAAATGTTGACAGCCATATTGCTGACACAGAGAGTTAATAAGACTAACAGATTATTAGCTTCATAACATTCCTCCGTCATCGCGCTTCCACCTGTCAATCATTGACACAATTAAATTGTTTAATGAATAAATTTGCATTGATAATGGCTGGCTGCAGGGGAACATCTGGCTGCGGCGGTTTAATGGCGAGCGTTGCATCAGACGCCCATATGGAGGCCGAGTGGAGGGGCTGTTTGATGCTAACTAAATGAAAAGTATCACTCAAATTAATTTGGCTCGTTTGACAGTCAGGAAATCACTTAGTAAGACTGATTCTGCCCAATTACAACCTCTGCTGCTAATTACTATAGGAGGAGCCATTTCCAGCATCCCCTGTTCACACAAACACGCAACACACACTCACCTTCCTCCGTCAGCAGCAGGAAATACCTCCAACTCCATGAACACACTCAGCACTAACAGTTTTTTCTCGCTGCATCTCAATACGACTCCGTAGTGAGGAATCTGCCGACAGCCCTGAAATGAAATGCAAATCGCCCCTCGCTCGCTTTCCTCCATCACATCTGGCCCAGATTCCCTCTTAAAATCTTCATGTGTGTTTCCTCACAATTAAGATGAACACCGGGATCCTGCTGCTCACTGCAGCAGTAATTATCCTGCAGGAGAACCAAGACATCAGTGTCGTTATGTGAGAAAGAGCACAAGACACAAAAACAGAACAATCAGCAACTGGTATTCAGCTAAAATCATTTCCGGAGAGGAAACATAAATATTCATGGAGGCATGAAGTGAGCACGGGTTCTCCACGTCGTTTGAAACTCACTGAGGAAAGCTGTGCAAAGGGTCGACGTCGAGTCCAAGTATGTCTGCAGAGAGCAACTCATCATCACCACAAATAAAATTTGAGAAAATTTTTCTTGAGAAAATAAAGTTGCAGGAAGTTACTTTTCCTGCTGTCAGAACGGAAGGAAACAAAGGAGGGAAGAGCTCGAAATGAAGGACGGAAGCAAAGACAGAAAAACTGAAGAAAAGACAAAAAGAAAATGTCAGACCAGGACAAAAGGAACTCTGGTGCAAGCAGAAGAACTCAGGACAGATAAAACAAAGGGGGGAAATAAGTAATAAAGGAGGAGAGTGAAGCAAAGGGATGAAAGATGGAAACAGAGCGGTGTTGAAGGGGAACAGAGAGATGAGATCTGCTGAAAACCTGCGGCCGCAGCACAGAACCTGAACCTCAACTGGACACAAGCTGATGAACTTTGTTCTCTTTAACATCTAAACTTTATTTTAAAGCTTCTGGTCGTTCGCTCGCTGTCTCAGCAGTCTCCGTGAAGGACGCTGCTTCTCTGCGTTCACTTTGACAGAACAAACTCCTGGATGTGTGTGCAGGAGATAAACAGGCGCCGGGCTGCAGGGAGTCCATGCTGGAGCTGATTAGACGTTGGGACGAGGCGAGGCCTGTCCGTGCGGAGGAGCCGAAGTCAGAAGAACGTTTACACAACTCGACTCTTTCACATGCGTGTGAGGCGAGGGAGCGCGGCATCACAGCAGCTCTTTGTGTTGTCTGTTTGCTTTACATTTGAATTAAACCCGTCGTGGGACGAGACTGAGGGAGCGGCCGGGACTCTCCGCTCCCTTCCTGCTCATCAGCTGTTGGGAATATTCGGGGAGGGTCTGGCTGACGTCCACGTTGGCCCACTCAGCCTCTTCCCAGCTGGCTAAAACACACTGTGGCTGA
The DNA here is from genome assembly GCA_029783665.1 of Naso thynnoides. NCBI lineage: Eukaryota > Metazoa > Chordata > Actinopteri > Acanthuriformes > Acanthuridae > Naso > Naso thynnoides. Next base: position 28,791,994 of record JAQLOL010000026.1, read on the forward strand.
TTGTCCGGTGGCCCGGGCGCGGCGCTGCAATGTGGGTGTCAAGGACTACAGAGACTTGAACTTCCTCACAGAGCTGCTCGTCACACTTTTCAAGGTCAGAGTCAACGCTGACACGCAGAGGTTCAACTGCAGGACTCAGGTTGTATCTGCTGGTTTCTGCTGGTTTCTCTCATTTCCTCCCATTTAAACATGAAGGTGGAAACTTCTGACTGGACGGAGGCTTTTGTCTTTGCATGAAGCTGACTGTGCTGCGAGGTTTTTTTGTGTTGTTCTGGGGAAAATCAGCATGAAATAAATGAATGTGTCCTAATCTCTGCTTCAGCACATCAGACGGTGTGGCTTGTATGAATCTAAATCTGTACATGAAGTTAAACTGTTAAGTCTTTCAATGAATAGCCTATCTTTTATTTTGAAAGGATGACTCTTCTCTCTCAAATCAGGTTTGATTTTTACAGGGTTTTTTTATTCTAAATTGTAATTTTTAAAGGTGATTATAAACGACATTCAGTCACTTTCTCTCCGTCTTTACTGACTGACAGGTATGTTGTTTTTGCTGATGGTATTTATGTTTACTGCAGTGCTCCTGTCATTGATTTGGTTTATTTCTGTGTGTTTGTCTCTCTCAGGTTCGTTCTCACCCTCAGCAGCAGCAGCAGTGTGGCTGCTCTCCTGCATGTTAATCTGTTTGCACATTTGTGGCGCTAACAATGTGTTGACAACATGCTGACATCACCCAGATGTCAGAGGCATCTGCCTCCTGCAGCCGACCACATCAAATGTCTCTGAGTGTTCCAGCAGCCAAACCGCTCCGATGAACACACACGAGGCCTTGGGAACGGTTCTAACGCCGTTTATTCTGACGGGGTGCGTTTGTCTTCATGGTGGTGAAAAGAAACTGTCGCTCTTCATTTTGTTTACCGCCATGAGGGAGGCCAGTTGTGTTTGGATTATTTTGTCTTGGTTTGTTGTTTCCGGTCAGATTTGTTTATTGTTTTGGCCTCTAAACAAAAAAACTCCAGAGAGAGGAGTCAAACTACTCCCTGTTGAACAGCATGCTGGTGAGTGGCTTCCTGAGGTCTTGTTGCATGTTATTAGTGAGCGCGCTCAGAATGAATCCTGAACGTCTCATGACGTCCCAACAGAAAGACGAGCACGTCAGAAATGTTTTTACTTTATGACGTGTTGGCAGCGTTGACCAATAGGAGCACAGGGAGAATCTTCTTCTGCACACATGGTGGAGGGATGACGCTTCTTCACGTTTGTTTACATTCTTGTTCCTGTATATCAGTCTGTGGCATCACCTTCCTGAGCGAGTAAGTCGGGGAGCATGGTGTCGTTTGTTGCATCTGGCCCGAGTCACAGTAACTCTGTAATCTGACTCGGAGCGTCCGAGTCTGACGCTGACATTCCAGATGTGTCCAGAGGTTAGCTGTTTTCTCTGCTCCCAGTCTTTATGCTAAGCTACGCTAACCCGGCCTGGACTCCAGCACTGTGCTGAACACACAGACGGGATGTGAACAAACCAGGACAACAAACGTGTTTATCTGGAACACTCGTTGGGTGTGGACGTCGAACAGCCTCCTGGCATCATGTCAGACTGTGTGAGTGTTTGCAGTCTCGTTGATCTCTGTGAAGAAACTCTGTCTGCTGCATGGTCACGTCTCTGTCATTCAGTGGATGTTGCATCGCAGCCTGTGGTTATCCTTGTGCAACGTTTGATTTTCCTTAACATGAGGAGCAAGTCACCGCTAACGAAGCTGTGAGCTCTCTGTCTGATCTGCAGGTCGGTCACAACAACTCAGATCAGAACAACCTTAACACCTTTTAACGTTCACATCACAGATACTTGAAACCCTCCTCATGGTGAGACATCACTGCCCGCGCTGTGAATAAGAGTTCCTCTCAGGCAGTGACGAGAATTCAGATTTGGTGAAAAACTGATGGTCCAGCTGAGGTTTACACTTCCTGTTTGATGGAGTTTTACTGGATTCAGTCTCTTCAAGAAATTCTGGATGACTGAACACAACACACAGATTCCCTGCCTGGTAATCAGTGAAGTCTTAGCGCTTCATGTACACAGACTGAAGCTCCGTCAGAGTCAGAGGTCACTGCAGCTTCTGATGATGGAGGTGTCAGCGAATCGCCTTCTGCAGCTAAAGTTTCCTGATGTTCAAGGTGTCAGCTCTGATGTTCATCCTGTTTAAATAAGGTGAGAAAATCACACCGCTGACACACACGCACACTGCTGCAGTTTTGCTCTCGGTGCTGATGATGTTTTAATGTGTGTGTGTGTGTGTGTGTGTGTGTGTGTGTGTGTGTGTGTGTGTGTGTGTGTGTGTGTGTGTGTGAATAACATGCTGATAGGACGAACTGCAGCCTGAGGAAAAACATCAAACCTGAAAGTGAAACATTTGTCACAGTGTCGGAGGCCATGACATTTTTCTTCCTCTTTTTCTTCTTCTGTTTTTTTTAACAACTCAGACAAAACATACAAAAGATACAAACAGAATTAAAGATAAGAAACAAAATTTAAGTCAAAGACATTAAGAGAACAGAAGTTAAGATAAGAGCATCGAAGTGATGTTTTGAAGTTTAAGAAGTTTAGATCTTGTCTCAGTTTAATCAGCCAAAAAGTTCCCAACAAGTTTCAGAAAAAAAAAAAAGGTTTAGAAAATGAGAAAAAGTTTAAAAAGTCACAAATAGGATTTTTTAGGGCAGCAGAACATTGGAGATGCTGATGAATTTTAAGTGTAAAATGAAACGTATTTGACTGAAAGTCAGAGTGGCGTTTTGTTTTGCCTGAGAAATGGATGAAATTTCATGTCAGTTAGCTGACATTTGCCGGCAGGAAGGGAAGCTCTGAGCTCAGCCAACATGGAGGAAGTTTAACTCATTCTTTTTTAGATTCTGTCTCCATTGTGATGACACAGGCTGAAGTTCTGGTTGACGACCTCGCTGCTGTCTCCTGAGAGAGCTGCTCTCATCAGCATCGCTGCATCAGAGACACGAGGCAGCTGTTGATGTTCACACAAACACCTGATGACCTGTGCAGCTCTGATTGGCTGCTCAGAGACCTGTGGGTATGTTCAGGCAGCTTCAGTCTGAGTCATGTGTGAAGTCAGTCGCAACAGACTTGAGATGTGACATCACTTCCTGCGACCGCTGACACGTTAGTGCCTCTGCGGCCTACAGAGACTCTGACACGTCAACGTTGAGTTCAGGCTCAGGAGGAAAACTCGTCACTCTGCTCTGATGAGCTCTAATGTGTCGGGGTTAATTGGAGTAATCAGAGGGGTTAATTAGCCCTCCGCTGTGTCTACCCGCAACCCAGAGTGTTATCAAAGCAACGGCGGTGGCGTGGAGGGGTGACACCTCTTTAACAAGTCACAGGGGTAATATTCACTGAGAGACAGGAGGAGGTTACCATCAGCGAGGATGGAGGCTGAACGTCTGACGTGGCTGAAAAACGTTGTTTCAACTTCCACTGCTGAGGTCACAGAAAAGACAAAGACTGACATTTTTCAAAGATGCTTCGAGTTTCCAAAACTGAGAGACGGTTTTTACACGCGGCCGACCTCTGCTTGTTCCATCAGACCAAAATAAAAGCAACGCTGACGCAAGACGAGTTACAACCAGGCACAGAGACACAAGTCTGAAGTAAAGAGTCACTGAAAAACTGACCTTATGAGGACAAAGGCACGATCCCCATAATGTGAACTGGTGCTTGTGCACAGTGCTGCACTTCAACAACACACCTGAAAGTCTGTGACCTTTGACCCTGAAATTAAAACCTTGTGTGAACCTCCAACGTCCTCACAGGTCTGCTGTTTGTTAGTGTTGCCACCCAGAACACAGTGTGTGTGTGTGTGTGTGTGCGTGTGTGTTCGTGTGTGTGTGTGCATGTGTGTGCGTGCATGTGTGCATATGTGCGTGCCTGTGCAGGTTTTCTGCCCCCCGGTGGTCACATGTTGCCATCACAGCAGCCCCCTGAATGAAACAGCTGCAGCTGCTGTCAGTGATGCTCACATGTCGTCACTTTTTAAAACACAGCATCACACAAATGACGACACACTGAAACGGAAATCTGTCATGTGGAAAACACAAAACTGTTCTGACAGCTGCTTTTAAAGTCCAACAAATGATGTTTGCACCACATTTAGAATTTTATGCACCAACTGTTGTTTCTCTTATAGCTCCACAGCAGGTGTAACTAACTGTCATGATCCCGTGTAACACAAACATCCATTATTTGTAAGAGTTACTTGCGTCACCCTAGAATTTGATAACTGAAAGAGCTTTTTTTTAATGAACTTTTCTCACTTTTAATGTCCTCATTTTCTAAAAATGTCTCTAAAAGAGACATCTTATTTTGAAAATGTTGTCAAAAAGGTGCCCATCTTCCTGAAACGTCCTGTGGCATTTTGAGAGAACACGACTGAGTCTAATGATGAGTAATCGTTGGTAAATTTGTCAGTGAGTGTGAAACCCAACAGAAGTCATTTCAGTCTGATGATGAAGGACGACAGATTGATCATGCCTGCGTACGAACAACAACAAACAGGAAGAAATGTGAACATGTGAATCGAAGGCAGGAATGCCTAATTTCATTCACACGTTCACTTTTCTTCCTGTCTGTGTCTGTGAACGTCTGATTCCCCCTGAAGCCACAGAGACAAATAAAACGAGCGAATGAGGCGGAGTTCACGTCTCAACAGAGAGAGAGAGAGAGCAGCGAGTGTGTGATGTAAGAACTGTGTAGTTTTAATTTGAAAAGCCTTCAGGTCAACTTCACAGACAAAGCAAAGCAAAGAAAAACAGAGTTTTCATTATTCATCTGTCATACATGTCAGGATGACTTATTTATTTAAAAATGATCATTTATTGATGAAACAAGAGCTGTGTGTGTCTGTGTGTGTGTGTGTGTGTCTGTGTGTGGCTGGGTGCGTGTGTGTGGGGGGGTTAGTGATGTCATCTTTTATCCTGTTAAACAGTTACAGATCAAAAAAAGAAAATCTCACCTGTGATGTGAGCTGATGCCTCACATGAAGACTTACTAAATTTTATATAAAAGCTCCATTGAAGTTTAACACTGATGTAGACTTGCACACAGAGTCTGTGACAACAAACTAACTCATGGATTTGTAGAAAGACGGACCTCAAATGACCACATGATGCCGCTCTGGATCACTTGAAGTGAAATGAAAATCCATATTTCACATTAGTGACGCACCATGTCCTCATGTCGTTCAGCCGTTTCTTTTATTTTGTCTGGTTCTTCCGTCCTTCCTGTTCACATCGTCTGTGAAACTCTGGTTAGAAAGTGCAGAAATACTTTGCAGAAAAGTTAAACAGGAGCAAAAAAGGACGTTTCAGAGTGACGGAGAAACATGTGTTTGGAGCTAAAGATCAGACCTCCACCTCCTGCTGAGGTCACACAGACTACATCTACGGGAAGCTAAAGAGGACAAAAAAACATCTGGACCAGCAGGCAGAGCCACCTGTCAGAGGGCGGCAGCTCCGTCTTTTGGTAAGGTGACCTTTTCCTCCAACACACCGACACCTGGAGAACAACACCAGCGAGCAGCTGCCACGGAGCTGCCCTTCAGCACCCACGTCAACCCCCCCCAGCAGCATCTACACCCGTCAGCCCACCTCCACCTATCACCCCCCACCTTGAATGTTAATGCACACACCTGAACACATCACAGCAGAGCTTCAGTGCAGCACCATGTGGACACATTTGAACAGTATGGAACTCGACGAGGACGCTTCAGTTCTTCACTGACTCGAGATCAGTGTTGGATGGAAACAAGGATTCGTCCACATTTGAAAACAGCGTTCACACTCTGAACAGGAAATGAATGCTGAGCCTCTAAATCACACACGTTCACACACACCTGGGCGCGCAGCAGCAGTGGGTGTTTTTCTCTTTTGTCTTCTTATTTATGATTCTCCAAATCAAGTAAAGTCTAACAGCGGAGGGGAAACAGCTGACAAGTTGCCTTGTCAGAGACCATTGAACATCTCCACATCTTTGTCTACAGCCTAAAGAGGTGTAAACGCATTTGTCTCGATTATTTTCTTTATTCAGATTTCAGGGCCTGTTTTAAATATTCTGATGACTTCCATTGTTCGACCTCCAGTGCCAGAAGATTCAAAATTCAGTCATAATGCAAAACAACAATTAAAATTAAGGCACTGAAGTTATCCAACTGTCAAGAAAAGTGCAGAGCAATCAATGTGCTCAGCAGGCTGACAGGCTAATTAGCCAACAAGCTAACCGGAGTCCAGAAGAGGCGAGTCAATGAGGCCGTTTTCCCCTCAGCGTGAAACCAGAGTCAGAGACAAAGAAACAGACAGACAGCACAGAAACAATAGAGTAAATATTATATTGAGCTGTATATTTAAAGACACATTAGCTTGAATGTGTCTTGCTGATGTTTCCTGCAGCTCGCTCAGAGTCGAACTGAACGTGAGCTTCCTGTGGGATCAGAACGCGCCCTCTCATGCTCTTAAAGCTGCTTTTGCGGGTTTCTATAATTAATCTAAAACTGATCTCAGGACAGTTTGTATTTACTTCACGTCACCTCAGAGCTGAACGAGTGTCACTCATTCACATCATCTCAGTCATGTGACCATGAGGCGGCGAGCAGATCCCTTTCACATCGCAGTGAAATTTAATGAAGGCAGCGTTCTGCTGACACGCTCACACTCACTCATGTGGAAGTGTGTGTGTTGTATGCACGTCTGTGTGAGCACGTTAGAGTCTGCCTGACACGCTCGTCGTCTAAAACTGAAGCTGAAACAGGCTGAAAAGCTTTGGGAAGCTTCAGAAGTTGTGGTGATGAGAGATGAAGATCTTTGGCTTTTATCTGCCAGGTTGTTTTTTGTTGTTATTTGCTTCCCTCCCAAGTTCCAGACAAGAAGATGGATATCATTCTTTCAAAATTAATAAAGTACAACATGAGGTGCTAATCTGAGTCTAAAAATAACATAATGTGGTAAATAAACAAACCACAACAAGCACACAGGACTGTTTAGAGTTGTTGGAAAGTTTATCTGATGACTTCAGGTGGAGGCAGGCTAGCACTT
>JAQLOL010000026.1:28838383-28856595 GCA_029783665.1 Naso thynnoides
ACACAGAGGAGTGGGGTTTCCTGAGCAGAGCAGCAGGGTCCAGAATGAAGCTGAGGGTGAGGCGGCCTCGCCTCAGTGTCCATCGGGGCTCGGTGTTAATGAGGGGCGGGAGGAGGGGAGGGGAGACAGGAGGGGAGACAGGAGGGGAGACAGGAGAGGAGCAGGCGACGGAGGACAGAGGTGAGAGATATTACTGACAGTGATAAATAGAAAACAACAGGAGGCAGTGAGCCAGGGGATGAAGACAAAAGGAAGAGTTAAAGAAGAGTTATGGAGATGAAGAAGGTGAAGAAAGAAACAGAGGGCAGGGCTAAAGGATGGAAGACAGATGGACATCAGGACAAAGGAATGAGGTTCAGAGAGTCAAGCAGCCAAAACACATTCACATTTACCCACCTGGCATCTTCTGTTCATTTTTCATCATGTGTTTCATCATTCACCTCTTTCTCCTCCTCCTCATCGTCACTGATAACGACATGAGAAAGTCTTGACCCAACACCACTGAGACCCCAGAAACACGGCTCACAATGTGCCACCTTGTTTCAAACAGTCCGAACAAACGGACAGCTCTTCTCTGTGACTCACGAGGCTTCATGCTGGAGTCAAAGTGCAAACGGAGTCCTTCGTGACACCAGAAAGAACTTCAGACACGTCGAGTCGTTCGCTCTGTCGCTCTCTCTCCACACACACTCACCTGGAATGCCTGAGTAATGATCAACATGACAAAAATCCAACTACACTTCAACTTACATGACTTTTTATCCATCACATCAGTGCAGGGATGGTCTGTTACAAAATGACTTTAGTACTTTTATACTTTACTTTAAATACTTTAGTTCTTATTATGTTAACGTGTCATCAGGTTATTTCAGGTAAGCTAAATGTTAACATGGCTGCAGGAGGAGCTCCTTTCAGCCGTCCAATTCACTATTATACATGTTCTAATAATCTGTCATTTTAGGAAACTTCTCTTCCCAAAGTGAAGACCAATTTACAAAGATGTTTCTGTTCATTCGATTTAACGTCAAACCTTTGACAGTAATAAAATGTATTTACTTGTACAGGCAGTAAAGCAGTTTGTGTCATCAGATTTCTCAAAACTGTGCAGAGCGAAAAAACTTTTTACTGTCTTGGCATTTTGAGAAGGAAACAAACAAACAAAAAAAAACAGACCAGCGGCAGCGTGATTATGTATCTGACTTGTAGATTCAAAGCTCACGTTAAAAAGGGATCACTAAAAATGTTTAAATGTTCTTTCACAGTCGGTCTCGGTGTCATGACAGAGTCACTGTGGAAAAGATAAATAGTTTTGTAACCGAATGGAGAAAAAAGCTCATTAAAAAAAAGGGAAGAAAAAGAAAAAGTGCAGAGAAAGACAAAGGAATGACTGTGAAGAGAAGCAAAGAGAGGAAACAGGAAACAGGAAACAGGAAACAGGAAACAGGAAACGGAGCTCGGAGTTCCTCAGGACTCCACTTTAGGGCTCCTGCCGCTTTCAGAAACTTCCTGAACTTTAGAGAAGAAAAGAGAGAAAAAGCTGCTGTGATCAGAATTTATCCTCCTCCGTCAAGCTTCACTCCATCATTATCTCTCTCATCATGCCTCACCTGACAGAACATTACAGATGCATTATGGGATCTGAGGGAGGAGGGCTAGGGGACGCAGAGCTTCATGAATATTTGATACAACATGAGAAGACCAAACCGGAGGTCGTCATGAGACGTGGAGGGTCATCAATATTACATCACAGCGCCACATGGATCCTGCACAAGGAAAGTCGCTCTCCTCGCTCGGTCTGTCTTTGTTTCAGGGAAATTTGTAAAGTTTACCCAAATAAAAAGTTTCACTGAGAGAAAAGTTCATCTGGATCCTCAGTTCACCTCTCACTGCCGTTTCTCCTCCGGGTTGGATCAGGAAACCACAGAAGAAGAGTCTGCTTTTACTCCTGAAGAAGAAATTTTCCCTCAAACACTGTTCAGCACTCACGTGTGTCAGATTACATCATTTGAATTTACGGACTGCGGCAGTCGTTTTCCTCACAGAGCTGCTGATCAACTCCGACATGTTTCAGTTTTTTCTCACAGAAACAACAAACGTGTGTGAAACTGCAGAAACTTCACGTTCAGTTCCAAGGTTCAGGTCGTGACAGCGCCTCCTGTCTGCAGCCGTGTGTAAACCAGGTCAATGACACTGGATGCTAATAAGCTACGTTAGCTTCCTCTTTTTCTACTCCAGCTGACCGTCTACTCAAAGGTCGACAGCATTTCCTTCATACGCGAGGCTTCTCTGTGGTGTCCTGACTGTGGCGGCGTCCTGCGGGAGGTGGTGGTGGCGGCGGCGGAGGCGGTGGGGTCGTCCTGCTGCATGTCACACTGCAAACAGGATGATGCTGAGCTCTTTTCACGGCAGCTTAAAAGCTTAGCATGTGTCTGTGTGGGAGTGTGTGTCTATAATGAACACATGACTCTTTGACTTTGCTGATAAAGACTAAAGATGGATCCTCGAGTTGTTGAACACTGATGAACATGACGGTGATTGGAGGGAAACTCACAGGAGAACACGCAGAGCTCTGACGAAGCTCTGTGGGATTTAAAGTTCTTCTTTTCTCCTACAGCATGAATGATGCTGCTCTGCTTCAACCCGGTCACTGACTGTCAGGTCACATGACCTTTGACCTTCACGATGTGTTTCTCATTAGAAAGATGAGGTTGACGCGACTACATTTCATCCCATTCAAACATTTTTCCGCCCCCATCATCCCGCTGCTTGCATACATTCATGATGGAGATATTTTTCTTCGCTCGCTTCACTGCGACTCAGCCTGATGCTCATGGACGTCACACTGCAGTGTGATGCGGCCGACAGGTGTGAGGGGGCGGGGCATAGAGACTCACTTATGGGCTGGAGGGTCAGTGGTGAATGTTGATGACTCTGACGATGAGTTTTGATTCTCTGTGGAACAGAGGCCTCCAGCGTTTTACCTGCAGTGCATCAGTGCTGCGATGCCATTGGTCCAACAGCACATTCTGAGTTATTTTGTTCCATCCTGAGAAGACCTGCCCCAGCCTCAACCTCTGATTGGCTCAGACCTGGATGTCGTTTTTTTAACCCTAAGCATCTAACCTGAGCAACAACCACCAACCAGTCAGAGGAAGTCGTTTCCCAACACCTGTAGTGCTTTTAGAGGTTCGGAGTGATGAGCTCTTGGACCAACAGGAAGTCCTCACAACGCTTCATGTGTCGGTAAACAGGAAGTGTTGACTGAGAGAGTCAAAGCGTTCCATTCAAACTGGTTCTGTCCTCTGTGTGTCAAGTGGACGTTTCTGTGACCTCACAGCCACCAAGATGGCTGCTTGACCTCACACATACAGCTTCCATGAAACACGGGGCAGCTCACATGCAAAACATGCAGTCAATATTTCATTACAGGAGCTAACTTGAACTAACAGGGAAGTTGCCCCTAAAAATGAAACAACAAAAGCGGAAAATGCAAATTACTTGTGTCAGCTGAAGTAGATTTTCCATCTTTTCATGCTCAGTAAAAACAAAAAACATGTAAAATAACTGTTAGAAACTGATCCAGGAAGTGCTAAAAAGCATCAGATCATAGCTGAGACTCACTAAAATGTCCAGCCTCTCTGAAGCACTCTGACATTTACAGCATGGCTGATAAAAGCACAGCAGCATCTACCCGACAACAGGCGAGTCATCAGCAGAGGGGATGCTGACAGTCGATAGGAGCAGATTTACTGTCTAACTGTTTTTACGGTGACAGATAAAAACACGCTAAGGTCATGTTTTATTTATTTGTTCCATCACCATCATAATTAGCAATTTAAATGACAATGCTACATTCAGAAGAACTATTATGTTGAATTCTCCCACTGGGAGCCATCAGGCTGCAGATACCTCAGCAGAGGGGCCCAACCTGGGGCCCGCGGCCCTGGAGGGGACCACACACGGAGGGTCGGAAAAAAGAAGACCAGGATCAAATTTCTTTGCTTGACATTTACGACCTAGTGTCAGACGAAGTAAAGAAACCTACAACTGTGAAGATGAAGAGGAGGAGGAAGAGCAGCGATGTCACAGATTATCGTCTGAGCCTCTGCAGGTGGTTTCATTTCCTTTAAAACAGCAAAAGTTGTTTGATTATGAACTTTTGTTGACTCAAGAGAAAAACTTTATTTGTTGACAGAGCTTTAAAGTTGCATTCATTACAATGTTGGCCTCTTGGGGGCAGCAGAGACAAGCTGTGCATTCAGATGTAATTATCAGATTATGTTGATCTGTCACTTGAGCCTCGTCAGGACAAACAATCATCAGCCTGCACACGCTGGCTCATCTGTGATCGTCTCTTTGTTTCAAAAAAATCACAACCAACAGCCTCCCGACCTGCGAGAGAAGAGGACGTGCAGCGCAGAGCTTTGTTCTTCGCCGAGGCGACTCCATCGACAAAGTGATTTACTCAGTCTGCAGTGTTCGGTGCAAACGAGGAGCCAAACGAGCTGCAGAGTTCACGTTGGTTCAGTGACCGCAGCAGACTGTCGTTCACGTGTCTAAAAGGAAAAATCTTCCCAAAGTGCTTTACATGCTTGTCACTCGTCCGTCTCACAGAACAAACATCCGTTTTATTAAATCAAACGATTCGCTCTTATCCGGTGATCTTCGTCAGCAGATGAACTGAACATTCGCAGTTACAGACACCTGAATTTGTTCCTTGTGTAATTATTTTGACAACTGTCTCATTCGGTTCAGGAGCCACTCTGATTTGAGATGTATGCAAAGTGTTACATGAATATAAACCAGCTGATGAATATTTCACTTTAATTTCACTTAGCACTATTGTCTTTGAGAGGAGGACATGAGCGATGTGAGCTGCTCTTCCATTTTAATGACTAAACAAACTGCCGCTCAGACAAAACACTGGAGTTAAACATTCATGCTGCTGCGGATGTATATCCAGAAAGAAAAGGACGAGTGGAGGAAATGGGGCAGAAACCTGAAGGAGGGGCACATCAGGTTTGGAAAGACTAAGTGCTCGGATGAACATTGTCCCAACAAAACATCCATACATAATGCAGAAACATCCATTTAGCATGTGCAGCTGTGAGAGTGACAGACAGCAGAGGGACACGGCGACACATCGGCTTATTGTTATTATCCTGCAGAGAATTCCAAATGTAAAGTCAGTCCTGTCACAGATGAAAGCTGAGGGGAGCTCGGATTTTTTTGTGTGTGTGTTTTGGTGAAATTATTCTTCCTTTAAATCAGCTCATCTCAAAGAGCAGAAAACAGCAGAGTGACTCGGTAAAGTGCTGTTAATAAATGCTGTTAGATATGACTCACATTAACTCTCCAGCAGCGGCAGGTTCCTAATTATCCCCTCAGGAGGACATGTTGGACACCCATCAGCTGATTAAAGACAGAAACAACTTTTAATCACTTGGTGCATGAGTGTCTGAATCCATATCAGTCGTATCAGACTGAAGGTTTGTCCTGTTCACGTCTGTCCCTCCCTCTGTCCACGCCTCGTCTCTCGTGAGGCTGGTGGAGGAGTTCAGTGGGACCTCAGCTCGTCTGCTGTCAAGGGAAGAAGAGTTCTGCTTTTTTTACTCTTGTTTTCTTATAAATGAAGCACAAATGTGAAAACTCGGCTCATAGCACTCGTGTCTTTCTGCATCTGCTGAGGACAAAATGACATGAGGTGTCACACACCAGACAAAAGGAGAAACAACATATCTGACATCTGGTGAACAAAGTTACGTGACCACAGCACCTTATGAAGACATGCTGCAGAAACCACGCTCACACACAAAACTACACACAACTAATAACCAAATCTCTGTACACACAACTGAACAAATGTTAGCTCAGCTTGAGAAGATTATTCCAGCTCAACGAAATACCTTTCTTTAGGTAAAATAGCCTAGGCTAGCCGCACACAAAGCTAACATTACATTAGCAGGGTTAGCTGTGATTGCACACGCGCTAATACGGCACTAAGCTAACGAAGCATAAATCCTAAGAAAATGTTACTGGTTTAAAATGCTGCTCTGCTTTTTGAAACATTTGACCTGCAGATTAAGCTGACGTGAAGACGACACAGTTGGTCTGTTTGGTCTCAGGACGGCCATGACGCAGCCTGAGAACCGGTCCAAACCAGAACCATCCGCAGGGACGGCTTCGTCCACAGCCAGGTGCACGCTGCACGAGTCTGCCAGACCACACACACACACACACACACACACACACACACTCAGGTATGTGATTCTGTGCATTCAGCTTCTTCACGTGCTGACAATTAACAAACTCCTGACAAATGAAAGCTCAGGTCAACATGTCAACGTTTTGCTCCACGTTCCCTGAACATGACAATGTGTTCAACGTTCTCTATTTATTTCACTTAAAATGTCAAAAACCGGACAGACGTTAAACTGATTGTGATTTATTAGAGACAGTTTTAGAAAGGAAAAATCAGAAGAGCTCATTTGATTAAATTTGATTTAAATTTGACTTTAAGGTTTTGAAGGTGAGAAGTTTCATCGATGTTAAAAAAAGAACATTTGTCAGACATTAAATAAAAAATATGAATAACATGATACCTGCATGTTTGTGTGATATTTCATGTATTTTTAACATAATTCCTTTTTTTGTCATTTGAGTTGTCTAGTTTTTTGTCTCATACATGTGCATTTTATTGATCTGTTCATTGAACATATCATTTATTGATTTATTTTAAGTGTCTCTCATGGTTGAAGTCAGTTTACAGGTGCGACACCTGTCCTGTCATCACCTGTCACTTCCTGCACATTACAGGAGTCAAACTGTTCAACTGTTAAAACACATTGTGGTTTTTTTGTGAATTATAAGAGAAAATATTCTGCTGTGTTTCTGGAGATGAAACCAAAATTAATTAAAAATCATCAATGTCGTTGACAAGTTACTGTCTGAGCGGTAAGCTTAAAATCTAAATTCAAATGTGATTGACTCAAACTTAAATTAATTTGAAACACATTAATCTGAGATTTATTTTTTTGAATGACTTCGTATCATTAAGTGTTTTTGTTTCTGCTGTTTCAATCGGCAGTTTAAACATTAAAATGCTCATTTCAAAATGGGCCTGATATATAATTTGATCATTGAGCAGCATGATAAAAGATTTTGTTTTTGTAATTTTCTGATTTAATGTGAACACTTCCTACATCTGTCACTTTTGTATTAGGAAAGAATATTTGAATAGTTTGAAAGCTGTGCTCACAGTCTGACGGCGTTTCTCTGGGTTTATTTCTGTGACTTGTCTTTAAAAAAGAGAAAACTCAGAATCTTATCAGCTTCCCCTCAAACACAAACAGCTGCTGTGTTTTTCTCCTGACAAGGTTCATTTTCTGTCCTTTCGTCCGAGTCGAGATAAAAGCTGCCAGAGCTGTAAAATAGATTTTTCACCAGATTATTTGTTAAATTTGACAAACATAAACAACTGAAAATCAGCTGATATTTGTCAACAATGTGAACACATTGAATTGTGTCAGACTGAGCAGAAATAATGTAAAATATCAACAACTGTATGTTGTGATGGTTCTTTCTCAGAGCAGGACAGTCAGATGTGGACTCAGCAGTCAGTGCTGAATGTGCGGTCTGTTGCTCCCCCTGCTGGACGCTGTGGTAACAGCATCATTACTGTCCACTGAGACGGCAAACATCTGTAAGAATAAAAAGACTGTTTAATACAATAAAATGTTTATTTTTTATTATTTTTTTTTGGTTCTTCATACGTTTCGTAATTTTATTAAGTTGTGTTTTTTCCACATGGATAGGCTGTGTAGCCTTTTTCTGGTCCTGTCTGTTTCAAGTCAAATGGACACGGAGACAATCTGTGATGAATGGATGAATATCTCTTATTATCTCATTATTATGTAGCCCAAAAAAAGCATTTGCTCATTTTAAACCGGAAAAACATTTATTCTCGGGTTTCATCCATAAAGTTCGTTCTTTTTTCTTTTTTTCTTGCTGAGCTCGTCGTGTTTTACCAGAAGTTTCGTATTTTTAAGGTATATTTTTACAATGATTGACTTGAGTCCATTAGATCAGAAAAGCTCTTTAAACCACCTGATGACGTAGGTAGCTGTGCAGAACAGGTGCAGAAGCTCTGACGTTTGGACACGTCAGCAGCTGACCTCACTTTTCCCGCCACTGACACCTTGAGTTCATCCTGGAGGACAGAGACATTAAACAAAATCTCACACAAGGAAGAAACAAAAATGTTTGTGGTTGTTTTGAGTTTCACTCGGACGAGTTCGGATGACGTGCTGTTACTTTGGTGTTGGACGGGAGATAAAGTGTTCTGTTGTTGTTGTTGTTGTTGTTGTTGTTTTCCCAGCTGAGAGAGTAGGTCTGGCGTTGGTTTGGTTTGAAAGTTTGTCCTGCGGCGCCACCTGCCGGTGACATACAGGAACAGCAGATGTGAGAATTTCCCCGTTCTTGTTTCGCTGCAGCTTCCTCTGATTTCCAAAAGAAAACTTCCTAAATCAAATCAAGCTTAATGACAGCTGCTTCAGTTAAACGGTGTTTTCGTGTGGCTTCATAAACTGATGATTTCTGACGGTTTAAATCCGGTTTAAACCGGCTGAATGTCTTTCAGGTGGTTGTGTGCGGCAGCTCAGCGGTGTGCGCGGAGCAAAGGGCCTCGGTCATGAACCCCAGAACATTGTTTTATATCTGAATCATTGAAAACCCGGGTTCACCCCTCACACCAGCAGGGGGCGAAAGAGAACCAGCTCTTTGTTTAACGAAGGAAGGGAGGGAAGAAGAAGAAGAAGAAGAAGAAGAAGAAGAACTCGTCCGCCTCGGGTAACAGTTAGCCTGAGTTACATTCTGATTATTGTTTTTTTCCGCCGGCCCTCGCTAATAACAACGTTTTCAGTTTGTCACATTTTTACTTCCTGCTTCAAAGGCGCCCTTTGCGGGCTTTTCCTGACAGACTTCCTGGTTACATGTGAGGTAAGTGAGCTGCTGAAGAGGCTGGGCGCGTTAGCTCCGTAAGCTAATGCTAATGCTAATGCTACATAATGAAGTTGTACTTTTACACAGAGGCTCCACTGTGCCTGCTGCTTCCGTCTGATCACGGAGGAGTTCGATCATCGATTTATTTCCCGCTCAGTGACTCTTACTGTTCAGAGTGAACGTGCAGCGTTAAGTTAGCTTCGCTTTTTGTTTGTATCGACAGGAGTAACTTTAACGTTACTTGTGTCTGTGGTCATATGGGAAGTGTGACGTTATTGTGAGGCGATGCTTCATGACACGGTGCCTTCGTTACATCCCTGATGGTGTAACGTGACGTGTGTCGTCACCAGCGACGCCCTCCAGGACAGTGAAGCCTGTTTGCCGGTCAGGTGCGGCTGTGAAACGGCTCGAGTGCAAACTGAAGCTTCTTCTCTGACTGTAACTCCGGAAGCGACCCGTGGTGACGTCACACATGGCCATACTCGCTGTTGTCCTGGAACATACGTCATGTGTAGACGGAAAAACGAGGCAGGATCTGAGTCAGAAAACAGCTGCAGCAGCTTGAAGGTGAACCGAGACTCTCAGATGAAGCTCTGACCTGGCGTGAGAACGGAGGGGAGGCAACTCTCCCTACGTGATTGACAGCAGCAGTTTGACCAATGAACCAAATGGTTTTATCAGTACGTGTTTATGTGCCATTTTGTCTCATCTTTGTGATATCAGGTGAATGAACGAAGCTAAAATAGGAAGCAGATGCGTTACGTGGTAGTCAGCTCAGTTCTCCTGAGTAATGCCTTCACTCATTGGTCATGAGGAAGCCTTCGACAGCCATGAAGGCACACAGGTCAGGAGGCTACTTCCTGTTCCTGTACAAGTGCAGCCCCTGGCTTTGATGTGAGTGTGTGGCAGGCTCGTACCCCTGATCCACAGCAGGGACGCATCAGGTGCCGTTTTTATAGGCTAGCCTCTGGTGTGACTCAGCCGCAGACCGTGACCTTCCCGTCTCAGGGCGGACACCAACCACGAGGCCACTGAGCTCACTCATCAAGGACACTTTACCTCAAACTGATGCACGAATAAAATGGTGCTATCAGCACATTTTCATTTGATCGAGTTTGACATCAAGAACCAGTTCACCCTCTTACATATTGTCAGATTTCAGACACGTCATAAGTACTTAGTCTGTTACAACACTGAGGATTGTTAATGTTTGTGGAGATATCTGATGGTTCCATATCATCGATTAACAGCCACAAAAAATAAATCAATAAACGGTTTCCCTTTTAAACGGTGCATTGCTGTAACAATCATCTGTCACTTTTTGTTGAGGCCTCGTGCGCTCCTATAAACGTCCAGTCACTCCGGATTCTGCCTGAAGTGCGGCTGTTTACAGGCAGTGGACAGCTTAGAGTTTATTTTTAGATTTGTGAAACTAAAAGGTGGGTTTATTTTCACCTGAAACTGTCAGAGTGCAGAATTGTACTGGAATTAAGGAGGACAGAGAGAGCGAAAAGGGAAAACACAACAGAATAACTGGTTAGTACTCAGTGTAGTACAAGGCTGAACTGAAAACACACACACACACACACACACCCTCATTGCTAACCTGCTCACTGGCTTATAAACACAAATGATTCTGGAGTAAAGTAAGGCTGCGCTTGCATAGTTCCATTGCTTTAACAATACGTCTTTATTTCAGTCTTCGTAAACATTCCATCATTTTACTCAGTGTCCAGGTTCTTCATTAGCTGGTTAATAGCTGCTTAGTTTTGTAAGTTATAGCCTACGAAAATATCCAGAGCTTCACATTTCAGTGCTGATCTGTTTACTGAACAACTGCATGAACAAACATAAACACATGTCGAGTTTTTCCGATACATCACTTTTCACTGAGGGGGAAGAAACCTTCAATCAGATATTGATTTTGCTGTGCATTGCCCAAGCAACAGTTGCAGCTTCAAAGCTTCAGAGCTTATGGGTCAGATCTAGAGTACAGCAGAGCAAATTAATTGAACGTGATCGGCCAGACGTTTAAAATGTGGCTCAGTCCATAGAAAACTCAAATGGAGCACCTCCTTTACTAACAGCCAGCCACCAGGGATCGTCCCTGAGGGATGTTTGAAATATTTCAGCTTCACTTTTGGGGTAATGTTCGCACACTGCAGCTGCAATTCAGATCAGAAAAGTAACAACAGAGAGCCGATGAACAAAATGAGAAATCATCTATCAGAGGCAAAAGGTGAGGAGCTGGTGCCTTGAAATGGATCATCATCTGTTGTTTGGAAGCACTTCAGAATTACACGGTCTCAGATGTTACTAAGATGACTTATTCTCTGTACAGTCAAATCACAGAAACTGGAACAGGTTTGGTTCCTCTGTGGTCAGTCGCAGTGTTTTCATGTCTTCTCGTGAATTATTTTCTCTTTGGATGAAGCATCTTCAGTATTTTCTTTTCTTTCAGTCACATTTTGTATTTCCTGTCTTCCCTGACACCTTCTGTCTGCAGGAAACGCCCTGAGCGTTTCTCCCCACATCATGTCTCACAACTACCCGTACAGACGACTGCAGCCCAACTCCAACCTCAGACCTGACCCTGAACGTTACAGCTCATCAGACCGCCGTCACACCTCTCCAGACCACGATTACAGGCAACCTCAGGAGTCCTTCTCCTCCTCATCTTCCTCTAGAGGAGCTCAGTGGTCACAGGACGGCGCTCTCAGCATCCTGAATAGCTGTGGTCTTGAGCCCAGCGACCTCGCTCTTCTAGCCGAGCTGCCAGAAGATGTCCTCACTGTTGAGTCCCTGCCTCAAGTCCTCCAACAGATCAAAGGAAAGAGGGGGACCGTTAAGCCTTATGCGCCCACTGCTCTATCTCCTTCCTCCTTCTCCTCTTCCTCCCATTATTCTCATAGCTCTGCACGTCGAACCACTGTCAATCCCTCCGCCAAAGACTTGGATCATGCCCGCAACCCACTCCTCAAGCCCCTGATGGACCAGTCAACACCCAGTCCTCTTTCCTCTGACCTGGACCGCTGGGGAAATCCGAGGACCTACACTTCTGTCAGAGCAAACACAGCATCGTCATCATCATCGTCATCAACCTCAGGTTACATGGTAGACTTCCACCACAGACCCATGCCCCCTGAACATAGCAAGGCAGGTGGAGACACTGGTCCAGTCCTCTTTCAGGACTTCCACCATGACACAGGGTCCTCCAAATATGGTAAGACAGGCAAAGTCACAGGTCTGGTTTCCTCTCATGACCTACCCTCTTTCAGCTTGGCAGGAGGAGGCAAAAGAATTCCCAATCTCTCTCAACCAGAACCAACTAATTACATGTCAGCACCTCCTCCTGAAGAGTACCATCCGAGCACTCGCCGGGGGCACCGTGACCCAGAGACCTCTTCCACCAGGAGCAGCAGCAGACCGACCACCTCGATGCCTTCCGAGAGAGCAGCTATGGACTTCCATGGAACGTGCCCACCTGTGTTCCCATACTCATGCTCTCTTTGTGATATCACTGTGATGTCAGAGAGGGTAAGTACAGTTGTCCTCCTCCTGGAAACTGTCTACAGTCTGGTCTGATGGGGAGGGGGGTCCTCTGCAGGGTTGTTAGACTTCTTGCTGCAGGGGGCTGATGGGAGTGTTCCGTCAGCTGTCAGGTAGAAACAGTGAAGTATGTTTCATGCCTCATGTTTTGTGTTTCAGGTGTGGATCAAACACATAAATGGCACTCAGCATGCAGACGGACAGCTCAGCCTGCTGCAGCAGTGAGTTTCGCTCCAAATTCATCCATTCTCGTGAGCACTTCTTAAAGTGCAGTCCTGTTTCAACACAGGAGATCATGTTTCAGAAAATCACATTTACCAAAATCATGGTTAACAGCATGTAGAAGAAGCAGACTGAACCAGTTTAGTAAAGAGTTTGGTTTTAGGAGGCCTAAGAAAGATATTCTTTATTATCTCCTCCTCTTGTTTACATATGTCTGTTCTATCTCGGCAGGTTTCCGAACTGGGACTGTCGCATGGAGACAGTCAGGTCAGTTTGTCACTAAAACTGTAACCTCAACGATAACAGGAGTGAGAACACAACAGCCGATGCTCTGTGCTCATGTTATGTTGACATTATCATGGCATCTTCAAAACAGCCTTGAAGGTTTCATGCAGAGGTTACAAACATCCTAAATCTCATCTGTCCTCTCATTAAAGGGCTGACAATCAAGCAGAGAAGCAGAAGGATGAAGGAAAGCCCGCCCGGCCGCCTCCAACAGCCGGTCAGAGCTCCAGTTACAACACCTTACTCTTCTTTATTTTTGTTGTAATGTCCTCGTGATGACCTGCACTCACATCTGTTGTTTTCTGTGTGATTTACAGCATCACAACCCAATAAAAAACTTCCAAAGCAGGTAAAGTCTCCAAGCATGTCAGAAAGCATTAAAGTTTAGTTGAGCTGCTTCTGCGTGATCTCTTCAATAATAAATGTCTTGTTTCCTGTCAGACTTCAGAGAGAAGTAAAGTGGTGTGTGTCAAGTTTCCAGCTCAGTCTGTGGATGAGATGTACCTGAGGAAACTGGTGGAACCATTTGGAAAGATCATTAAGATCCTCATGTTTCCATCTTTAGTGAGTCCGCACATCATCACACAAAGCAGACAAACTCAGTTCAGTGTCGTGCAGTATTTGAACTGTGACAGTACAGACACACCAAATCCAGCAATGACAGATCTTGATGCACCGGACCACCCCACACTCTGGTGAGTGGGCGGTGCAGTATTCAGGTTAGATGGACCTACTGCCATTTGGGAGGTGCTTGATTTTGGCTCGGATCTTTTCAACATTGTAGAGCAGTTACAAACTTTCTCATTTTTCAGGCAAACAGTACTCTAAAATATGTTTCTGAAAACATTTTTAGCGAGAAACGGGCTATGCAGTAACAGAATCGTGTTTCATAGTTGATAAGCACTGCCTGGTTTGACAGTTTGATCGCACTTTTGTGAATCCACTACCTTGCATTGGATGGACCTCATTTGTATAAAGTAGAGGTCTAGTCGTGATAATGCAAATATCAGGTAAGGGGAACGGTCCATCAACTTGCTGTGCAGTACCCATCATGCACTGCGCAGCAGGATCACCTCTTCTCCCCAGAAAATTAATTGGATCTGTCGACTTGACATACATCAGTGGATTTGGTGGATTTGTACCTTTAGACATGCATTGATTGCTTTTGTTGTATGATTCTTTTTTTGCATTTTAATCTCTTTTTTTTATCCTTCTCAGTGAACTTTTGATAATTTTTGAAAAAATTATTTTAAAATATTGGTGTGTACAAATTCACGTCGTTGTCATCATTCACTAAAGTAGATAAGCTGATGTCTTGTATAAAGCTGCAAGTCGTGCAGAGTCAGCCTTGACCCCCTCAGACATACGTGTAGCCCAATGAAGCATCAGGCCGAAGATAAACTACAAAATTCACATGACAGCTTCCTTGCGTATCTTGCAGTTGTTTGGAGCGGTCATTGTGCTTTGGCTGGATGACATTATCGTCGTTTTTCTATGAAAGTATTTCCAGATGTCACGTTTCCTGCTCACAGCTGACATGGTGCGACTGAGCCGAACTGTTGTAGCCTAGAACAACGCACGCACAGCTGCGTGAGTAGTAAAATGCTGCTGGTAGTACTTGAGTTATCGTACCCATCCATACTCTGGCCTCTAGTGGTGTCGTCCAGTAACACACCTTGTAATTAATCGTGAACAAATTACACTCACGATTGCCTACATGACTGTGTGGTTAAAAAGCAAGTATAACTCCATCTTAACCCAAGGTCATGTTGTCAGAAGTAAATGTGTTTTTACCCTGCAGGCGTTTGTGGAGCTGGGCACTATCGATCAGGCGAAGGACTTGGTGAAGTTCCACGGTAACTATCCTCCAACTGTGAATGGACAGCAGATGGAGTTCAGGATCTCCCAGACCTTCAGCTTCCTCCAGGTAGATATTCATCCAGCCAGCAGCTCACGCTGAAGGAACCCAAAGGGTTTTTGTGGTCATGTTACAACCAGCGCAGGCTCCTCTCTGACCAATGGCTGTGTGGTTAAGAATGTTCGGTGCTTCAGCTCATGGATGTTCTCCTTTAGTTCATAAACTCCCTGCAGTCACTGGACGGCAGCAGAACCTGTTCTGTGTTTTTAATCAGAGCGCTATGACATCATTCTCACTGTTCACTGTGTCTTCCTCCATTCAGTCACACTCACACACACAGCAAAGCATCACAAGAAATAGCTATCACTGGTTCAGCTGTTACCGAGCTGTCAGACCAGTGATGTGATTGGCTGAGTGTATATTTATCCAGTAGAGAATATGATTCGAAAGTGTTTTCATCTTTCCAGTCACATAAACATTTTTACTAGATAGCACTTAAAAATCTCTGGAGACCAGACTTTGTTGAGATGCTACAGACGAGCTGTCCTCTACAGGACAGCATTGTGGGAATGATGATGTCATGTAAGTTTGAATTTTGCGTCTCCTCAGAGTTCTCAGGTGGTGAGTTTCCTGCCGGCTCCGACAGGAGAGAACGGCCAATCAGATCTGGTCAGCATTGTTAAGCGCTTCGGCGTGCCGCTCTACACCCTGTTCCTGCCGTCTAAGGTGAGATTCATCAAACCAACGTGGTTGCTGTACTGATCCAACTCACTGTGGGGAGGTTTCACCATCCGGGAGTATCTTCACTTAATAAGCTAACTGTAGCCTGGTTTCCATCTCAGTATGAAGTGAATACTTTAAAAGTTCACAGAAAAAAAGAAATGCAAATTAGGTGCATTTCCATCAAGAGGTTGGAGTGGTTAAACTACACTAGTTTTGTTGGAAGATGGCGGGATAGGCAACGTACCATAACATGGCTGTAATGAAATGTAGAAGTAGAGGTTGCAAAATGAAAACAAAACAAGTAGTCACAAGTAGTAAAGTAGCCAACATACGATTTGGCAGTGGAGAGAGAGGTCTGCAAGAATTACTCTCAGTTTGGCAAGTTGTAATTGTCCTTTTAGTTCAGCTAGTACTGGCCATATTGAATGCTGTCCAGAGACGAAAACAGAGGATTGCAGAGCTGATGATGCATGTAGGGAAATCAGAAAGGCGTTTTTAGTCCAGTCTAGTTTAGTCCAGTTTGATCGCAGCTCACTTGGAAACCACCTCTTTACTTCAGCCACTCTCAGGTTTTGGTGCGTGCCCTGGCTGTGCACCAGATGTGAAAACGTCACATTGTTTCATTGTTCAGCTAGTTCAGTTTGCTTTCACTCCTTATTTTATTTACTGCAGTCCAAAAGCACTACCACAGCCACATGAAATGCACTCAGTGCAGTCATTGGTCAATATCTGAGCGTCATGTTTCCACACTTCCAGGGTGGGAAGAAGTGGGGTAAAGGAAAGGAAAGTAGAGAGAGAGATAGAGAGAGAGAGAGAGAGGGCGAACGGAGAGAGAACAGCTCTGCAGCTTGTTTCTTGTGCTGGTCATTGAGTTCTGAATCATTGGTAAATATCACTCTGAGCAAATGATACATTTTGGAAGTGAGTCACAGCTGGAAACTGCTGGGTACAGCTGGCTACGGAAGTTGGTTTAGTCCAAAAATGTGCAGTTCTCCTGCAGTTGTTTCATACCACAACCAACCATTCTAGAGTTTGTTCAAGCCTTTAAGAGTTGGTTGACAGTACAGATGTCTGATGTAAACATTTGAATTATTTCATTACTGTATATTGAAGAAATTTCGATTTGATGTTGATAAAAACATTACAGGTGACGTTTTTCAGCTAAAATCTCTTCATCTAGATCAGACTAAAACCTGCAAAACAGTACTGAAAACAAGACTCACTGGGAACTGATTCCAGTTGAACAAACAATATCAGGTACCACTGCTCTGTACTGCCACAGTATAACATCACTTGTATTTCATTTTCAGGCATTTGTAGAGATGAAAAATATTCCTGATGCTCAGAAGCTGGTGGATTATTATTCCTCCAACACTCTGAGGATCAACAATGACATCATCAAAGTTTCCTTCTCCGGAGAATACAAGAGCCTCATGTAAGGATGGACCTGATGGAAATTTATCAGCTCATTCTGACCATGGATTAGTGACCACTCCTTCATTCTCATCCTCTCCTACAGGCGGGTTGCATCAGCTAAGAGGTACGAAGAGGAAACGACCAAGAGAAAGAGGAGTTCAAGTCCAGAGAAAGGAGACAAGGCAATGGAGAGCAAGAGGAGGAGGAGCAATAAAGAGGAGGAAAACTGGGAAAGCAGAGAGAGGAAGACCAGAACCAGGTCCAGATCCAAAGACAAGTCCACAAAAGAGAAAACAACTAGGTCCAGATCCAAAGACAGGGGAACCAGAACCAGGTCCAAGTCCAGAGAAAAATCTAAAGAAAAGTCCAGCAGAGAAAAGAGGTCCAGATCCAGAGATAAATTTGGCAGAGACAAAAGGACCAGAACAAGGTCTCAGTCCAAAGAAAAGTCCAGCAGGGAGACAAGGTCCAGGTCTACATCCACGTCTGGAGGAAAGTCAGCAGCACCAGACAATATGGAGCCAAAAGGTAAGAAAAGTCATGCTGGCTCAACAGCAGCTGCTGGAGAAGAGATGTGAAGTATCATGATTCTTTATCGAAGTCTTTACTGTGTTGAGGTTTACACTGACCTGTCTGGATAGACATGAGTTAAAATGAGGGCACAGAAAAAACTTCCTGCAGCAGAATATTCACTGTCCACAGTCCATCTCTGTCGTGTGTGAACAGCGCGCTTACACAGTTCACACACAATTCTGGAACAGAGATGAATGGCCACCAATCACAGTCCAAAGAGTGGATTTGCAACAATGAGAAGGAAAAGTCATTTTGCGGAATGACCATGTCAGTGTTTTTGTGTTATGGAAAGTTCCGTGTGCTCACGCAACGGACAAATATTTATAGTCGGACAAGCAACAACTTCATTTATCATCATTTTATTTATTTTAATTTGAAAATTGGCTGGATTCTCTCGCCTTTTCTGTGCCTGACTTCCTGTCTGGTACGATCTGTTCTACCCAGCTTGACAGCAGCATTCGAGGCGGGCGTGAAAAATAGAACAGACTTCTCTCTCCCCAGACACTTCCTCCAGCTCTTCCGGGGGGATCCCGAGGCGTTCCCAGGCCAGCCGAGCGACATAGTCCCTCCAGCGTGTCCTGGGTCT
>JAQLOL010000026.1:28899790-28914045 GCA_029783665.1 Naso thynnoides
TTTCAGACTACCTAGACCCAGGACAAATGCGCTGAAAAGAACTGTATACAGAGTTACTGTACACTGGAATGGACTTCCGTACTGCCTCATTCTCAAGTGTCAGAAATCAGGATTTAAAAGGGAATTGAAAAAAGCTGTTCTGAGTAAAGAAATTAGGTTAAATTCAGTTGACTGATGTCTGTAAAGCTGCAGAATGCCTTACTTTGTATTTTTAGTTTAAACTTGTACAGAGACAGCTCTTAATGAGCTGATCTCTGAATGTGTCTGTGTATGTGTATGCGTGGACATATGTGTGCGTACGTATGTGTAGGTGCTTGTACTATGTATGTATATACTTGTGCTGTGTCTTGCTTTTTAGGGACCCCAGGAAGAATAGCCGTGACAACTAATGGGGATCCAGTAAACAATAAACAATAAATAATAAACAATTGTCCAGTTTAGACCATCTAGGAGAGTATCTGTACCATAAGACTGTTCTGTTCTGATCGATTAAACATCTTAAAGCATCTACAGACTCATGGTTTTGTTCTGGACACCCCAAGCTAAAGGTTGTGAGCTTCAGTGCCCTCTGAGTCTCAGGCTGTAGCACTCTATCATGACCTTCGAACCATTTGTGCCAGAGGAGGCTTTCAGCTGAAAAAGTGGATAGGCAACAGTCTAAATGTGCTGGCTGTCATACCTGAAGAGGAGAAGGCAAAGGAAGTGAAAGATTTGGACTTGGACTATGACACTCTCCCTGTTGAGGGAGTACTGGGTGCGCAGTGGTGTGTCCAGTCTGATGCATTCAGATTCAAGATAAGAGTTTAAGATCAACCTTTGACCCATAGAGGGATCTTGTCTATGGTCAGTTCAATCTATGACCCGTGGGAGTGCTGGTGCCAGTGGTGTCAAGGGCAAACTAATTTTGCAAGGTCTGTGCAGGAAAGGTCTTGGGTGGGACGAAACTATACCTGCACCCACTACAACAGAATGGATAACATTCTTGCAAGAGCTCCACCTACTGGAGGACTTCAAGGTCAGCAGAAGTTTTAAGCCTTTGGACTTTGGAACTGCGGCTTCTGCCCAACTACACCATTTTTAGGAGACGCAAGAGAGGCGGCTTATGGAACAGTTACCTATCTGCTTTTGTGTAACACCAATGTTATGCTGACCAGCGCCCTTGTCATGGGAAAAGCGAGGGTAGCTCCCTTAAAACCAATTACCATCCCCAGACTGGAGCTAACTGCAGCAGTGGTTGCAGCACGCATGGATAGATTATGGAGAAAGGAACTGCAGATGCCACTGCTTGAGTCTGTCTTTTGGACTAATGGCACTTCAGTATTGAAATACATCAAAAACAAGACCTCCAGATTCCGAGCTTTTGTGGCTAACAGAGTCACAGAAATCCTCAAAACATCTCATGCAGCTCAGTGGAGATTTGTGAGCACCTCATGCGACCCAGCAGATCTTGCTTCCGGGGAATGTGGAGTTGTGTCATTCCTCATGGATGAAAAATGGAAATCTAGCCCACAATTTCTGATGGCCTGCAGATCCAGCTGGTCTGAAAGAACTACCAGAACAAGATGATCTTGAGGTGAAAAGAAAAATCTTGGCTAATGCTGTTTGTGCCAGAGAAGAGACTGATTCAGTGTCTCAGTTGATCAATCATACTTCATCATGGGAGCATCTGAAGAAGGTGATGGGTTGGATTTTGTGTTTCAGGAACCTACTCATTGATCTCTGGAAGAAGAGGAAGGAGGTAAATGCACTGCTGGCTCACTCATGTGTAGATGAGAAAAAACAAGAGGATGTTCTGAGGAAAGAGCTGCAAAGTGTCAAGGATTCATTCCATTGTCTTCTCACTGTGGATGAGCTAAAGGAGGCTGAGCTGGAAAGCATCAGAATCTGTCAAAGGAAAAGGTTCCCAGATGAGTTTTCTATGTTCCAAAGGGAACCGAATGTGAAGCGGACAAGTCACATACACAAACTAAACCCAGCGCTTGATGACGGTGTTCTACAAGTTGGCGGACGGCTCAGTTGGGCAGCGATGCCTGAAGAGTCAAAGCATCCGGTCATACTGACCAAAGACCTGCATATCTCTGGCATGATTCTGAGACAGGTGCACGAGGAAGTTGGCCACAGCGGTAGAGCCCATATGATGGCATAGTTACGCCAGAAGTACTGAATTACTGGCACCAGTGTGGCTATAAGAAAGATCCTGGCGAAATGTGTCGTGTGTCAATGGGTGCGAGGAGTTCCTGGTAGCCAACAGACGGCAGATCTGCTAAACAACAAGGGATCTCCTGATGAACCACCTTTCACCTCAGTGGGAGTAGATTGTTTTGGGCCATTTGAAGTGAAACGTGTAAGATGCCAAATGAAGATATGGAGTGATATTCACCAGCTTAGCTGTAAGAGCTGTGCATGTTGAAGTGTCATCATCGCTAGACACTGATTCGTTTACTAATGCCTTATGTTGCTTCATAGACAGACGAGGTCAAGTCACAGAATTCTGTTCAGATAATGGTACCAACTTTATCGGCGCTGATCAAGAGTTGAGAAGACCTATTGAACAGTGGAATCAGTCTCAGATTAGTGAGGAACTCCTGCAGAGAGGCATCAAGTGGACGTTTAATCCTCCGACTGGCTCCCACCATGGAGGAGCATGAGAGAGACTGATTCGCTCTGTTAGGAAGGTCCTCAATTCTGCACTGAGATTAAAGACTCTCGATGAGGAGGGTCTCAATACAGTCCTCTGTGAGGTCAAAGATATTCTTAATAGCAGACCAATAACAAAAGCTTCTACAGATCCAAACAATTTGGTAGCTCTGACTCCCAACCATTTTCTACCCCTCAAAGGTCAACTATCCTTGCCACCTGGTCCCTTTCATAAGGATAACCTGTATGCTGTCCACAGATGGAAACAAGTGCTGTTTATGGTGAACTTGTTTTGGAAAAGATGGACACTTTTGGAAAGTGAGGGCATTTTGGCCAGTCCTCACCCCCTGACAGGCCTTTAAAGGGCTTTTTGAGGGTTAAGACTTAGTTTAAGGGTGAGAATTAGGTTCAGGTTAAGTTTAGAGTAAGGGTTAGGGTTAGGCATTTAGTTTTAATGGTTAGAGTAAGGGGCTAGGAAATGCATTATGTCAATGAGTGTCCTCACAAGTATAGCAGTACAAATGTGTGTGTGTGTGTGTGTGTGTGTGTGTGTGTGTGTTGGCACACACTGGACTGATTATCAAAGCAGATGGAAACCCATTCGTTCTGTGGATATCTGACAAAACAAACAGAGCGAGGTTGCAGTAATTCAGGTGGCAGGTCGAGCCACTTGAGACAAACCTTCCAGAAATATCCAGCAGAGAAAAATACTTCCTTTGCCTTGGTCAAGAGTCAAAGCACATGTTGTTTTTTGTTTTGTTTTGTTTTGTTTTGGGTTCATCCTTCATTCTGAGAATGTTTCTGTGGTTCAGTCAAGCATGAAATTGCTCCAAAATGAGTCGGTAATCCTGAGGAGAAACTGAGAAAAGTGACTGGATAAGGATGTTGTGTGATATGTCGCCCAGAGGAGAAAAAAGAAACTGAAAGAAGAGTCAGAGAGAAAGAAGTTATGGAAGCTTGTAAGGTTTTCATCAAACTGCAAAAACTCAGCAGCTGAATGAAGAAATGATAGCAGAGAAGCTTTGAGTTTCAAATAAATCCACAGATTTGTGACATAAAAAGAGGTTTTTAGAGGCAACTGGTTCATCCACTGACTAAAGAGCCCCAGGCTGCCTAAAGAGACAAAAGCATCCTTTTCAAATTTACTCAAGAATGCTCTAGAGACATGTGAGCTTACAATTACACCTGCATAAATATAAGTGGACCATATCAGTCAGCTGATAGCCGAGCAGATGAGAACGTGCCGGTGACTGTAAAACACAAATGAAGTGGTTAATACAAGTGCTACTACAATACTTCTGCTGAAAGAAGTACTCTGTTGTTTAACTTCAGTAAAGGTGGAGGTACAAAAGGTTTAGCATCATAATACAAAGTATCAAAGTAGGCATTATGCATAACTGGCCCATTTTAAATTAATGTGATGAATTTGAATTATTAAATATTAAAGTATTTATGTGTTCGTCACTGCACTGATGCAGCTGCTGCATGTGAGGCACATTTTTATGCTGTTAGGTTCTGCTGAGTAGCTGATAATTCCCCAATGGATCAATAAAGTCAATAGTAAAACATATTAGTTTGTTTCATTGGTGCTGCAAAGTAACTAAAACCACCAGTGAGGAGGAGGAGGCTGAGAGTTATGAGTTGAGTTATGAATCTTCCTTGTGTTGACCTCTGACCTGCTGATCCTCCAGAAACCCACTGACACACAAACACAGCACAAAGAGTCCTCACACACACACACACACCCCCACCATGAGTGTAAATCTAATTAAAGTGTTAGAGATAAGTGTGATGTTTTCACTCAGTGCAACTGTGTGTGTGTGTGTGTGTGTGTGTGTGTGTGTGTGTGTGTGTGTGTGTGTGTGTTTTGGGGCGTTCAGGTCCTCTCACAGAAAGTCTCACTTCCTCGTTTTTTCAGTTTCCTGATCTGAGCTGAAAGAATCTGTTTGTGAGAAACACTCCACTGCTCTGACTGAACGTTTTAAAGCTGCGTTCAACATCCTGTTGAATTGCTGACCAACTGAGAGCCCTTCAAAAGCCCTGATTCACTTTAATAAATACTCTGGATGACTTCCAAAAATATGAACAAATAAACTAATGCACAGCTAAAGTACACACAGCCTGGAAGATGTGAAGAGAAGAGAGAGCTGAATTTAAAAACCTCTGTCATCTGATCAAAGGTGCCACCATTAAGCACAGACACATTGGTTTCATTCACAGACAATAAACAAAGAAAAAAACAGAACGGAGCCTAAAACATTGTCCACCTCAATGCTTTCGTCCAGAGAGTCTGTGATGAAGAAAAGGCAGACGTAAAAAAAGGGGCCAGAGGAAAAAGACAGATGAGAAAAACAAGAGAAATGTAAGAAGAAAAAACAAACCGGAAAGGCGTGCTGGAAGAGAGAAGAAGTAACGCAGACCGTGAAGAAGTCTCCATGGTGACGGATGAGTCATTTAACTGACAGTTAAACTGCAGATGCAGCTGATTCCATAGAAACTACAAACACCACGAAGCTCCGACTGAGAACCAATCAGTAAGATCTGAGACAGCAGCTGAGCAGGTCACACGGCGTCACTGCTGTGATGTCACACAGCTAAAGTCCTGCTGTCGTCCCCCACAGGCTGTGCTGTCAAACTGTCGGCCAGCACCTTTCAAAGTCCTCGGTGCAGCTCTGACATCACATGTGAGTTGACTGAGTGCGGATCAGTCGACTCTCCGTCTAGGATTTAGCTCCACCCACCAGTATCCAGGCCAGCATCGGGCCACCGCTGCACAGATGTCACATGTGTTTGGACTGACAGACCTGACCTAACTGCCATCAGGTATCAATAATCAGCTTTGTCTCCTGATCATGTATAGGATCATTTATGGAAAGTTCCCTGAAAGCACCATCAAACTGCTGTTGTGACACACAGGTGTCTCTGTGTGTCACGTCCTCTTCACACCTGTCAGACTTTAAAAAAAACAAGAGGACACGAACCAGCTGTGACGGTCAAACACTTCGCTTTGTCTCAGCATTTAGGGGAAAGTGTGGATGTTAGTTTGTGGACTCAAAAGTTCAGTGCAGCTTTTAGTGAAGCTCTACGCCTTCCTTTAGTTAGAGTTTAAAAACTCCCGTCTACTGTATAAACTTGTCATGCGTTATGCAATCTGTGTTTTTTCATAAGAAGTCTTAAAAGTAAACAAAGCCAGCAGATAGACACAGAGGAGCTGAGCTGCAGTGCAGGAAAAGTGTTACCTATACTCAAGTAAAAATTGTACTTGAGTAGAAGTACTTTCCCTCGCTGCCTGCTGTGTAAACAGTGTGTGCTGCTGGACATTTTCACTCTCTTAAATCTTCATGATGTCAGTTACCTTCCTCCCTCCTCATGTTCACAGCTCTGCAAGGAGACGGCCAGCTGTGATTCTCTCAACAAAGTGTTTATGGAAAGAGTTTGGGAGGATTTAAGGATGAAGCAGCACATTCACACTGCTGCTCGCTCTAAACACACACGACAAACTCCAAAAAGTTTCAGCCAGACACTTCAGGCTTAATGTTTAGCGACAGCAGCAGAGAGACAGAGAGCAAGAATGAAGGAGTGAGTGCAGACTGGGAGATTTCAGGTGATTATCACATTTACAAGAGGAACATTTTACTGCCAGAGTCCCACGCACACACACACACCTACACACACACACATACACATACACACACACACACACACACCCACACACACACACACACTGCTTTAATCCTGTTCAGCTCATGTGGAGTGAGATCTGCGACACAGCTGGTCCACTGCTGCCAGAGCCTCATTAATAATGTGTGTGTGTGTGTGTGTGTGTGTGTTTCCTCCAGTCTGACTGCAGCCTCTTTGTTTCTCACACACTTCTTTACGTCAGTAACAAACAGAAAAATGCTCCAGTTGAAAGTTTCTGCTCTAAATTGAGAAACAGAGCAGAGAGAAACTCTGCAAACGGACTCCTCAGAGTCTGTTTGATTGTGCAGCAGCTTCTCTCCAGAGCCTGAAGAGAGAGGACGAAGACACCCGCTCACCCGTCCACCCGCTCATCCGTCCATCCGTCCGTCTGTCCTGTTGAATGTGTCTCATATTTTGGTTTATGAGCAAAAACCTGCAGAAATGATGACACTCCCTTTAGCCTCGCCTGAACTTTGTGTTTAGCCTACTTTCGAATTAGCTAACTTAGCTAAATTCATGGTGTAAACCATAAACGCTGGTAAACATCCACATGTTAGCATGCTGTTCTTAGCCTCACAGAGCAGCTAGCTTGGCTGACATGACTGTAGACGACGCAGCTTCAGCGTCAAAGCAAACAGTTGGACGTGTCCTTTAAATGAACCTTCAGGCCTCTCAGCAGACCCGGAGACTCGGAGGTAAACTGACACTGATGGTTCCTCCAGGCTAAAGTCTTTTCTTCTTCAGAGGTTATATAAGAGGTGAGGACACCTCTGGAGAGGGACATTCCTTCGTCCACAAACACAAACTCTCTCTGTCCAGCAGGACTACAGTCTACACAGACTGTCGAGTCAAGTCAACACCCAGAAACACTTTCAGACTCACTGAGACTTTCACACAACAAAACAAGTCACAGAAAGTGGAAGACAGTTTGTTTTACATGAATGTCCACAAATTTCAGGAACCTTTTAGTTCAAACTGACGTGCTGCGTCAGTCCACAGTTTGTTCACTGGTTTTAAGCACATTCTCTAAGGAAACCTGAAACGATGGAGGCAGTCAGTCAGACTCACGTGGGTTTGCCACAGATCTTGCGATGGTACCACTGCTTGCAGTTGGTGAAATATTTCTTATCAGTTCCTTTAAGCTGCTGCATGGCACAAACATTCGGTCTGAAAGAGACAAGAGACGAAGAGAAACGATCAGAGACACAAACAGAGAGGCGCTCACTCACAAACTCAGTCTCTGTTCACATGATGAGGGTTCAGTTGTACGTTCACTTTAAAGGAAGTTAACCTTTAAAGGTGTGATTTCTGAAGGTGAGATCAGAGCAGCAGCACAGGTTCAAGCTTTGGTCTGTTTAGGATCTGAGTCCACTGTTTTTACATCGACGAGATGGATTCAATCATCATTCTACTTTAAAGTGAATGTGACAAGTTTAAGGAGTCTGAAAATAAAACATTGACGCTTTCCGACCCCCTGATAAACACTTTGAACAGCCTGTAAATCACAGAAATTCTCACACAAACAACAATAGATATGAGGTCATCGATGGCTTCAGTGAGATCATTTTGAAAAAGTTTCACAAAATAGTTGAAACTTGAAAATCTCGGCTGGTTTTACTCTGTAACAAAATTATTAATAAGACAGCTTCTCTTTTATCTGTTAACGGTTAAATTCAGCTGTTTCCCTGAAAATTTCAACATCTGCAAAAAACCTTTTCATATTCATATTCTATTTCATGTTCTACCTTAAACCAACCGAACATTTAAGGTGGACTGCTGAAGATTCTGTTCATTGTATTTGACAGAATTAGTTGCAGCTTGCAGCTGCTGCAGTGAAACCATGCAACAAATGTATTTATTTATGACAGGTTATGTTGATAAACAAAACAGAAACAAACAATAAAATGAAATACCGTACTCTAAAGTCTGAAGTCACAGCAGAGTATGACAAACGGGAAAAACTTTAAGTGATGTGGCTGTGAGTTTAAAAAAAACAAATTAAAGTTGAAAAAAGTCACAGCTGAGGATTACAGGAGTTTCTTAGGTACAGAAATGTTTTCACGCATTCACAGATCAAAACTCACCCCTGCTGCCGGCCTCTGATCCGGCTGTGCTGCAGGACAGCCTGGTACGGAGACCGGGCCACACACACGGTCAGAACCAGGGACAGACCCAGGACCAGCACACACACGTTCATCTTCACAAAGACTGAAAATGCTCCTGCAACTGTTGCTGCTCAGGCTGAGTCTCTGTCTTTCTGCTGCTTTTTCTCCTTCTTCCTTCTGCTCCACAGCTCACAGTCCCTCCAGGATCCACGACAGAGCTGACTTTTAAAGCAGAGGGGGAGGAGAAGAGGGAAGGAGGAGGAGGAGGAGGAGGGGCAAGACTTCAGACACCAACAAGAGAACTCCTCCAGTTAAGTTACAAAAATCATCTCAGATAGTTTAGAAAGAAAAAAACTTGTGAAAAAAGAAAGGAAAAAGAAAGAAAGAAAGAACAGACATGATTAATTAAAAAGCACACACGAGGCTGGAAAAGGAGGAAAATGTGACCCGAAAAAGAAGAAAGTTAGAAAGCTGGGAAAGAAGGATGAAATGAGAGAATACAGAATCCCAATCACATTACAATGTAAAATACACATGAAGAGAAGGACGAAGAAAGAAAGAAGAAACAAAGGAAAACAAAGGATGGGCTCTCTGCAGGTGTCCTGGCATATGGTGTGTTTCTGTTGCCATGGTGACAGCAGCATCATCATGAAATGATCTAGAGTAGAAATGAGTCAAGGGCAAAGAAACTAAAATTAAAACTAGACTCTGGGGAAAACGCTCTGATGTCCCACGGACAGTGAACACAGCACTGGCACAGAGGCTACAGAGTGAAGGTGTTCAGGTGATTCACTTACCTGCAGATCAAAAAACAAGCTTGCACACAAACATCGGTGCAGCTGCAGGCACCCTCACTCATTACTATGAACACTTCAGGGACACTCTGGAAAAATGAGAACCTGCTCACTTTTCAGAGATTTTAAATTTTTGTATCTCAGAGCTTTGCTGTTGTGTTACATAACAAAATGTTTGTGATCTTATTTCATATGATGTGTGAGCGACTCAGCTCAGAACTGACAGGGAACTGCAGGGGACAACATGGGATGAGGCGTTCAAGTCCTTCATTCGGTGTCACATGAGATCTTTACAACCCAAGCTCACTTTACAAGCAACAGTTAATGAACAAACTTGACTTTGAGTCTGACCTTCATTAGATTCAATGATGTTTGATTCTCTTCTGTCTCTCAGATCCTTCCCTGTCTGACCTCTTCTGTCCTGCACATGTTCACTTTTACAGAAATCTGATAGAAACTTGATTATGCTCAGACACAGCAGAGAAACCGGGTTTCTTCGACCCTGGTTACAGGAACCTGGATGCAAACTGGGGTGTTTGCTTCAGGTTCTGACAAGAACAATAAAAATCCAACCGGATGTTTTTATTCTTTCTTAAGAGGTTTTATTGTAAGACACACAAGAGTGTCATCAGCATAAAATGAGTACAGATGGAAAATAATCAGCCCTGCCCAACACAGAGAGAATATGTGAGCTAAAAGAAAATCAAATGACTCTTGGTGAGATGAACTCATCTCTCTGAAGGAGGAAACGGTGGATACTTCTCAGCTGGGGAGTCAGCCGCAGAGGTCAGGAAAGTTTTTAGCTCATACCGAGATGAGGTGTACACGTTTAAAGAAAAAGCTCAGAGCGCTGTTGAGCTCAGTAACTCTTGGCAGAACTCTTGCAGTCGAGCTCACTGAACATGTTGAACTAAAGCTTAGAAACAACAGAAGAGCTCGTGTCACACATGTTGAAACTGTTTCTTGTGAAGCTTCAGTTTTTGAGGCTAATCAGAGATGCTGATGCAGCAAACTCTGCAGGAAGCTCTCTCCAGTTCCCCAAACATCAGCACATCTGTGAGGATGACGACTTGTGTCACTGAGCACAGAATCCAACAGGTACTTTAATGTGCTGTTGCGGGAGAGATGGACCTGAACCCGAACCTGAGCCTGAACCTGAACCCAAACCTGAACCTGAACCTGAGGAGAAGTCAGGTTTGCTCGGATGAGCTCGATGGATGCTAACGGGACACTAAGGGTTTTTTTTGACTTTACAAACCTTTTTCTCTGACACTGAGCTGAATGATGATGGTCTCTAAATGCAGCACAGCCTGTGAGTCATAGCACTGAACGTCTCATTCACTCATCAGTTTGTGTTCTTGGTGGAGAAGGTCTGTATATGTGAGCAACAGATGAAGGAGAGGAGGAACAGCCATCATGTGTCTGTCTGTCTGTCCGTCCCAGCAACTTAGGGGGTTTTATGTTTTTGCAGAAGGTCATTTCTCATCTTTAGTTTGTGTTTCAGGCTGAACCAACATCAGAGTGTAAACAGTCGGCTGAGACTGTTGCAAAGTTAGTAAATGAAATGACCAGCGATGATGATGTTGTTTATACAGCAGAAACTTGGAAACGCACTGACTCTACCTAAAGTTATGCAAGCTAACAGCTAACAGCTCAGTGTGACTCGAATGTGTCTGACCTGAATTCTTCCCCCTCTGACCCTTCAGGACCTTTTCCACTTGTAAAACTTTTAAAAGGAGGAAAATATTTCATGTTTACCCTCCTGGAGCTCCAGCTGGATGAAGAAGCTCTCTGTGAGCGGACAGTCAGTGAACACAGCAGCAGACATGTGAAGTGTCAGAAGTTCATCTCTTCTTGTCATTGAGGGATATAGTGAATTGATGAATGTACATAATGAACATAAGAAACACTGACGAGGAGCTCATTGCACAAAATAACATTACTAGTTAAAAAGCAGCAGAATTCCAGTGAAACTACGGACACTACAAGTAATATTAGTATTAATAAAACATATTTGGATCTGAATTGCAGGTTTTTACCATCCAGGCCCAACAGCAATACCTCCACAGCCCACCAGGGGGCCTCTGGCCCACATTTTGGGAAACTGATCTACACTTGTTCTCTCTGTGCAAACAGGGTATAATGTGTGTTGTTACTGAATATGTTGTCTGTGCGAACATGTTCTCTAAACCAGATCCAGACGATTATGATGTTTGATTTGGATTCCAGCGTCGCAGCTCAGAGCTGCTGCTGCTGTCGGCAGACGTCCGTCCTGCTGAGGCGTACTCACCAGCTCCATGACCTCTGACCTCCTGCAGCCCCGGGACACGATGAGCTGAGGATGAAGAGATGAAGAGATAAAGTTTTTATAACCCAAACTGGAGCTTCACCGACATCAGAAAAGAAAAGCTGTTAATAACCAGAAATGATTCTGGAGCTCAGCTGTGTGTGTGTGTGTGCGTGTGTGTGTGTGTGTGTGTCCTTCCTGCTGGACGACCCACAAAACTCACAGGAGGCCCATTAATGAACGATGTCATGAGCTCATGAATCTAAAGTATTTCACATGTCACAGCTGGGAGCAGCACAGACTGAAATCCCTCAGACAGACGACAAAAGAGAGACAGAGGACTGACTCACCCTCCGAAACTCTGCAAAGTTCTTTAAATGGAAGAAAAATATCTGCCGCCCAACAGACGCTGGCGTTCGTCTAAACCTCACTGTCATGAATAAAAACACATCAGCAGTGATTTCAATCAGCTGTTCTTCTGTCTCAGTGCAACAGGACACACACACACAGATTTATGTTTCACTGAAACTATCCTGACATGTTGATGTGCAAGACGACAGCCGACGGCAGACACAAACCATCGCAGCATCGAACAAACAGACGTCCGCCGCTTCAGCGTCACAGAGCTGAAACTGAACCGAAGGAAACGTGTGAACATCTACAGAATATTTATGTCCAGTGACAGAATCTCCATGGTAACCAGCAACTCCTGCTGTCACACAAGGTCTCCAAATACATCAGCAAAGTGTGTGTGTGTGGGTGCGCACGCACGCGTGTGTGTGTGTAGCAGATGGTCTGTAACACACAGAGCTGCTTTGTCTTCAGTTTAGGTTCCCAGCAGATGTTCTCAGAGGTCAAGGGTCAGTAAGCAAAGGGCAAACACACCACACACACTCAGAGTGGTTTCAGTGTGCAAAGCTCCCTC
This sequence comes from Naso thynnoides, assembly GCA_029783665.1. Lineage (NCBI taxonomy): Eukaryota > Metazoa > Chordata > Actinopteri > Acanthuriformes > Acanthuridae > Naso > Naso thynnoides. The sequence goes on from JAQLOL010000026.1 coordinate 28,912,220, forward strand.
TGCTGGTGGCAGAAACACTCTGCACACACCAGCAGTGTAACTTGTAAATCCAGCTGAAGTGGAAGCATCTTCACCTCCATCACTGATGAACGAGGCTCAACTCTAATTTTCTCTCTCAAAAATCACTTGGTGCTCGTTGAGGGTAAAGCACTGAAAGCCAAAATGAGCTCAGTGAACATACAGAAGTGTTCTCAGCTTCATGCGGTTAAAGTTACTGTTGGGAAAGTTTTGAGTGTGGAGATGCATTCACAAGCTGTGGTAAAATATTGTCAAATCAAGTAAATGTTATTGTTCCGCTGGCAGAGGAAGATGACAGAAGAAATACAGAGCTCTGATAAACCTGAGCTTTTGATCACAGATGAAGCCGTGTATCTCTGGGGCCGGCCGCTCAGATCAGCTGGCTCTAAGGGTCCAGATGAAGTCCTACCTGACAGGCAGAACTCAGGAGGAAAGCTGCTGCTCAGCTGTTAGATGAATGAACCGTTTCCAAGACTTGAACTTTACTTCTGTGGAACTCTGGACATACAGGACAAAGTTTCAGCTGACTGAAATAATGTGTGAACTGTGCATTCGCTTCCAAAGCTTCTACAATAATTTTCAATACGACAGATGACACGGCATTTAAACGTCACGAAACATCAAGACAAAGAAAAGAACAATACAAAGAAAAGTGAAAAGAGTCTTTTTGTTCCATGAATGCACCGAATCTGCTTCTGGAAGCTTCCTCTCTTCAGTTACAGTGAGGGACACACAAAGCTGCTGACATCGGATCTGTTGACCATCAGTCAACACACTTTGCTCCACCCACTTCTCCACTTGAACAGCAGCTACCTGTTACTGTTAATGATGCATTCAGCGGCTGTCTGAAATCACAGTACTCAGCTTAGACAAACTGTTGCTCTGTTTCACATATTTTCCCACGACAGAAACAAAAAGCGAATCACTCTCGGCTGTGATGTGGAACTAAACAAAAGTTTTATGCAGAAGCTCTGACTGTAACATGAAAATACATTATGTTGTTCACAGCAGCCTGCGATGCTCAGATTTACAGGATCACACGAAGGCAGCATTTCTCTGATACAACCTGAGACCAGAGATAGTTTACTGACAAGATGAGTCACTCTGTGACTATCTACAGTCACATTCAGCTGCTTTTCCACAGTCACATTTGTTTAAAAATGACACTAAAAAAATGTCAAACCAATCAAATGTTTGTGTGAAATGTGAGCAAAACAAATGCTGATGTAATGAGAAAATTAAATGATCATATCTTGACTCTTTATTTTCTCACCACTCGTTGGCAGCCGTATTGAAAGACCAGAACTTTCAAAGATTTCGTTCAGTCTGACCGATTATCTGTTTCATATCTGCCGGTTAGCTCACTGACAGCCGCTGTTGCTGCTAATGAGTTAGCACACCAGCTAACACACACACACACACTAGTGGTTAGCACAAGCACGTCAACATTAGCCTACCTGAGGTGTGTGAGGCTAGTAAGCTAACTGACGGTTTACCAAACCCTTCCCCCGAGCACTGACTGTCCAATCACAGGTCAGCAGCCATAACTATGGGGACGCTAGTTGTGTTCGTCTGCGTGTTAAGGCGTGTCACTTCGGTCAGAAGATCAAAAGCACAAGAGCTAAAGTGTATTAAAGTAGCACTATCACAAATACAGCAGTAATAACAATAAAAAAACTGAAATATGCAATAAATAGTTCGAGGGGAGCCATAACTATGTGTATACAAAACATAGCCAACAGTGTGATGTCTGTGGAGCAAATGCAGAATTTGTTTTTGTTATGAGACACGCCCCCCGCCGCTAAGCC
>JAQLOL010000026.1:28928558-28941267 GCA_029783665.1 Naso thynnoides
GGGGGGTGGAAGGGGTGGGGGGTTCTGTTTTTAATGTGTAAGGCACTTTGTGCTACATTTTATTGCATGAAAAATGTATAAATAAAGATTGTTTGATAGAGTAAAGAATAAAAACAGGGTTATTCTGCTTCACTTCATGTGAAGGAAAAAAAACTGGACCACTGTAGTAAAACCAGATTCCACTGTGACGACTGCGGCTGGTCTCTGGGTCGTAGCTTCACGTCAAACTCAACGTGACGTTTGCATCATTCAGGCCTCTTAACAAGATCCTCCCAGCCTCCAGCACAGTCAGGAAATCACAAGTGTGCACTTACCAAGGGCCAAGATGTGTTGCTCACTCTTCTTTTTTAAATAATTCTTGTATTTATTGCCAGAAAAAGAGAATTCAGTAATTTTATGTTGATCTTTAACGTAATCAGTGTGATATTCTTTTACCTTATGTTTTGATAAAGTATTAAATAAAGCAGTAACCAGGCAAAACTTTCAGGTTTTGAATTTTAAACTGATTGTCACCTGCAGCTCACTGGATCGAAATGAGACAGACTGAGGGACAGATGTAGTGACAGACAGACAAAGACGTGAAGCTCAGGACTTTATGAATGATTAACGTTGCAGCAGAGCCGTGCTGATTGAGTTACATGGAGCATTTTACGGCAGTGACCCTCACAATATCTGATGACTGCAGCTCCTGTAAGATTACAGCAGTGGAAAAACGTGACGTCCTACAGTAAGCAGGCGTCTCACATGACATCGAAACACTGAAGAGAGAGCGTCGGTTTCAAGCTGTCTGTGAGCCGAACCTCTAAAATAAGCAGGTCTGCTTGAAATCTGGTGGTTTCCTTGTGTTCTGTGTTCTGAGCACCGAGTGCTCGATCAGAATAAATCGCACTGTGTGTCCATTCAGCTGCGGAGCTTCAAATAAAATCAAGTTTTTGTTTTGTTCATCAGTGATTGAAACAAACATTTTGACACAGACGGCAGGACCTCTGCTGGACAGGTGGGGAACTCGACTGCCGAAGATGCTCTTTGTGTTTATCCTTTAGTGAGTTTTCCTGGGTATCGATCGGTATTTCTTGTTTTGTTGATTGACTGCTCATTCGTCCAACAACATGAATGTACAAACCTAAAATAGGCAGACAGACAGAGCAACAACTGCTTATTTCACGACAACTCGAACACCTGCGTCAGCTTGAATTATTTTTACTGAAGAATCAAACCAAAAGGTGTGACACTGTCTGCAGCTCGGGCTCCACATGTGCCGTCGTGTATCTGTGTTATCTGTGTGTGTTGGTGATGTGAGTGTGACGTGGTGTCCTGTTTTCAGTGCAACTCACGGAACACGATGAAAAAGATTGTTAAGGTTATGCATGCATACAGCGTATCTAAACTAATCGACCTGTTTTGTGTCCTCAGTCTCTGTGTAAGAGTGTTTGTGTATGATGGACATTTTAGCTTACAGGTTCTGCTAAAAATGGGGCCAGTACCGAAAATGATGATTTTCACCAAAATGAAAGTTTCTTTTTAAATGTGAACATTTTCATTTGAAAGCTCTGGTCAAAATATTGTGAGGTGAAGCTGATAAATACCTGCGTCTGCTGCGGGGTCATTTGCCCTGTGAGTGAATGCTGGTTGGACACATTTCCACGGCAGACAAAAGCGCCGTGTTAGCAGGTTTCCCTGTGTTTGTTGGCCAGTGTGACAGGGGCCTAACACAGAGTTACTGAACGTCACGGCAGCAGGTTCACTGCAGGTTTCTGTGTGTTTCTCACACTAGAGGATGAAGGACCTCGAGCTCCAAATATGACACACCACGCCTTACACAGCTACATTTATAACTCGGAGTCCTCTCCGGGTTTCTCTGCACTTTGTTTCACATATTTCTCCTCAGGGACTCTCAGAAACAGTTTAGCCGATTCAAGCCTCCAGCGGGCGACACGTCACATCCTCCTCACCTTCATACACACTCACACACTCCTCATCTCGCATGCTTCCTCTCTGAAGATGTGCAGTGAAATTATTCACTTACTATCAGAGCTGCCGACGTCGTCATGGACACAGAAGGAGCTTGTAAGAGGAGAATTATTCTGCAGTTTAGTGAAGGGAAATCCTGTTCAGTCTGACAGCATGAACATTAAGGTCAGTGTGAGTGCAGAGCTCGTCACTCTCGCTCCACCTTATGCAAACTATGATGTTTGCACGTTTGTTTTTACTCTGACGTCAGCTTATCGATTCTGACCCGATCAACATCCGTCAGAGCGGCAGCTGCAGTTCCTCTAAACACCACTAGATGCTGCTGTGATCAAACTCTAATGAAGTGAATGAGAAAGCCATCAGCCTTTTTCTGAGGGTATGCAGAGTTGAGCTGGGAGCAGATTCACTGAGTCGCTCTGACATGACGTTCAACATGTCAGCCACTCGTGTTTCTGCGCCAAGAGCAACAATATGAAGATTACTTGTTTAGTGGAGTCGGTTTTTGCACTGGCAGTAGAGTCTGTCTCTGTTTTTATGTCTCAGATGAGGATCATGTGTAAGGACGTGACGGCAGAGACACTGTACGACGTCCTCCATGACACCAGCTACCGCAGGAAGTGGGACACCAACATGATCGACACGTACGACATCGGCAAGCTGACAGCCAACGCCGACATCGGATATTACTCCTGTCAGTCTGTCTCTGCTTCTCAGTAGCATCCTTTAGTAAAATCACCTTCAGCGTTGGGTTTAAAGTTAAACTGTCATTTTCAAAGAGTTTGAATGCGTGTGTTCACTGCAGGGAAATGTCCGAGTCCTCTGAAGAACAGAGACTTTGTGACGATGAGATCTTGGCTTCCTCTCGGCAGCGACTACCTGATCATCAACTACTCCGTCAAACACCCAGTGAGCAGTTTCATCACACATAGACTGACTTTTATCCAGTCAGATTCCAGACTAATGTCCCACTTTTTATTTGAAATACATGTCATTTGTCAGAACCTCATCACAGCTTGTCTTTGTGCGTCTCCACAGCAACATCCTCCCAAGAAGGACTACGTGCGAGCTGTGTCCCTGCTGACTGGATACCTGATCCAGTCCAACGGAGCCAACTGTTCCACGCTGTACTACCTGACCCAGGTGGACCCCAGAGGTGAGACGACGCACAGCAGCTGCATGGGCCGATGCACAGACAGACACAACACAACCTTCAAAAACTGTCTGATGCATCCTTCTCCCTGACAGAAGGGCTTGAATCCCTTCATCAGCTGCTTCTTCATCATCGAATCAGCTTGATTGATTACCTGGTACTTCTCCCCTCAGTCAAAGGCTGTTTTAAAACCACATACTACACAACAAGTACACACTGACAAGCAAAATTTGCAGTATGGGAAAAAATTCCTGGATGTGTCCTGATTCAGAGGAAATCCCTAGTATGCATCCAGTATACCTCGGCTGCTGTTTCCCACAATGCAATGCTCTGCAGCATCACAACAAAAACCAGGCCAGGCACTCTTTGATAAAGTTCTATGGAAAAAAGTTGCTGCTGATTTGTGCGAAATGCATTGTGGGTAACCTGCCTGTGTACTACCGTGTGAACGGATGGCAGACGGATCGTTGGTGTAGCATGTAGTATGTGTCAGAGGTAGTACAGACCGCAAACCACATGTAGTATGTTATATGTAGCAGGCAGCTTTCCAACGCCATGAGCTGAGCGAAAACACTGCAGGCTGCTGATTGGTCGGAAAGTCACTCTGTGGACACAAGATTTTAAAATCCCCCAGAGGTGAAAATGTTGACATCAGATATGTGTGTGAAGACTGAAAATATGAGAACTCAGTCAGCAAATAAGCTCCTAACGTAATAATCTGATAGACCATGATGCATTGCTGCAGATGAAACCGGCCAACAGGACATAAAGTCGATCACATGAGCATCAGAACACGTGAAGCAGTTTGTTTGCGTTCTTAAACTCACAGCTCAGAAACCTGAAGGAGGACATTTGATATTATGTTGTGTGTGTGTGTGTGTGTGTGTGTGTGTGTGTGTGTTTGAGCTGAAACAGGAAGTGTGTGTGTTTGCCTCCAGCCTGTAACACACACTGTGAGAAGCAACTGTTAGCAGTTTGCTGATGTCAGCTGTCTGTACGTAATTTATGTCCTGAGGTGGTGCATAGTTAAAGTCACTGCTCTGCACGCACGCACACACACGCACACACACGCACACACACACACACACACACACACACACGCACACAGTCTCTGTCTGACTCCACACACTCTCTTTAAATAAGTGAGGACCAGAAATGTCCTCAGTGTTTGCAAACGCGTCTCATGTGTCTCATGTGAATGTGTGTGGTTGTCCTCAGAGGGTCATGACACAGACACACAGACGGACAGCGCAGACTCTCAGAAACGTCCATGTCTTGTCTTCTCTGTCCTCAGGTTCGTTACCAAAGTGGGTGGTGAACAGAGTCTCTCAGTTTGTGGCTCCAAAGGTGAATTTGTTCTCCTGCAGACAGCAGATGAATGAAGTTTGTTGTTTCTCTGCTCAGGGGGAAACCGCCCGTCTCCTCACCACATTAACCGTCTGTCTGTGCGTCTTCGTCCTCTTAGGCCATGAGGAAGATCTATAAGGCGTCCCTGAAGTACCCGGAGTGGAAGAGGAAGCACAACCCGAACCTGAAGCCGTGGATGTTTCCGGAGCAGAACTCTCTGCCGTGCATCAGCGTGTCGGAGCTGACGGTGCAGCGAGCCGACTCTCTGGAGAACATCGATGAGAGCGGCCTGAGCGAGGAGAAGACGCAGCACAGCGACGACGACGAGACTTAGACGTCCACACAGACTGCAAACATCAACATGAGCTTCTGTCTGATTTTCTGTTTGTTTATTTGTTTGTTTGTCAAGAGCCTGAGCAGAACACAGGATTCTGACTGTCTCTACCCGCACACACGTCTGTCTTCTGTGAGTTCAGTCTCCTGTTAAAGTTCACTGATGGTTCCTGCTTCCTGTCGGCGACAAAAACAGGTTGTTTATCGTAGTCAGTCCCATTCTAACAGAGCAGACAGCAGATAAAACACGTCCCCACAGGTGTTTGCAGGTGTTCTGCTCAGGCTAAAGGTGGGTGGAGTCAATCAAATAATGGACTGATTGAAAGAGAAAAGGGCAGGAAGCTGTGAACCCTAAGCAGTCTCAGCTGAAGGGCTGCTTGTTTTCATAGCCAAGCTCAGATTGTTTGTGCAGACATCTTGGAGAGGATCCCTGCAGAAAGACTCTCTTTGTTCAAGTCTGGATCCTTTTGAGCCTGAAACAGCTGATACATCACTCACTCAGCCCAGCAGCCTCCAGTCATCTTATCATCATGAAACAAATCCAAAATAAAAGCTGCTCGTGTTGTCTGACTGCAGTCTGCTGGCGTTTGACACAGTGATGTAACGGCTCTTTCTGCTTGAATCCAACTTTGTTTTGTCCACAGGGATTCTCTCCATGAGGACGCAGTGCGGCTGCAGCACTCTCACTCAACGCTGGACCTGGTTTCTCCATGACTCACTAAGACACAAAGACACATGGGAAATGGAGTCTTGAATGCTCTGAGTGACAGTTTGAGGTTTTCTTTATCATTCACATAGAGCTCTGACACACTCGTTCTTTGGAATGTGGGCTGCTGTTTTATTTTATCATCTTTGCTGATTTGAAAAAAAAAAAAAAGACGTGTCTGATGTGATCCTCACTGTGACAACCTCCTGATCTCTGATCGTGACCTTCTGGCTCCTGTTGAGCATTTAAATAAAGTTTTGTGCTTTTGAATGATGAGGATGAAGTTTGTTCGGTTCAACAGGAAGTTTGTGAGACATTTGTAAAGAACCTAAAGACTGCTTTTCATTTTAAAGTTTGCCTTTCAGATTTTTCCATTAATGTGACTGTTGGTATTTGAATGCAGTGGAAAGCTGGTCTGTGTGGGTCTGCAGCGCCCTCCAGTGGACAGATTACTTCATTACAGTCTGTACTGAGAGACACCAACATGAACATCGACTGAGTTTTTAACAGTTTAGTTATCTCTGGGTAAAACCATGTTGTTGTTCAGCAGATCAGAGAATACGCACACACACACACACACACACACACACACACACACACACACACACACAGCAGTGGAGCATCTCACCCACACAAACCATGTTTGTTGTGTTCAACAGATTCTGCTTTAATCAATAAAATTAATATTTTTGTCACTGAATTTTAAACTGTGTTTGTGCGTGTATCTCTGTGTGTGTGTGTGTGTGTCTGTCTGTGTGTTTCTCTGTGTTTGTGTGACTGTATGTGTGTGTGTGTGTGTGTGTGTGTGTCTGTATGTGTGTGTCTGTGTGTCTGTATGTGTGTGAGTGTCTCTGTCTCCGTGTGTGTCTCTGTCTGTGTGTGTGTGTCTCTGTGTGTGTGTGTGTGTGTTGTGCTGAGCTCGGTTCTCTCGGTGCTGCCGTGACGGTTCCTGAAGGAGTGGCGTTCTCTTCCTGCGGTCTTGAGGAAAACTTTTTGTGGACTGTATCCTCGTTTCGTGCGTGAACAATGCAGCTGGGCTCTGTATCCTCTCTGCGCTTTTTTTTGCGCTTTATTGTCTCAGGCACTTCCTGCTTCCTGTCTGCACAGCTCTGATTGTTGCTCGGGCAGTGAGGAGGAAACTCCACCGCTGTCCCGCGTCTTACTGCTGGCAGAGGACAGGACACAGTGTTCACCGGGGACTTCCTCACTCTGCTGTCCAGTCGATCCGCAGTGACGCAGGAGTCCTGATGCTGCCGCCGTCATTAAAGGGGAAATCCGTAAAAACTCTCTGTGAGATTATTTAAGGAGAATATTCAGTGTGGACACTGTCTGTGTTCACGACAACATTTCTGTCCCTGAGACAAACGTGTTTGTTTGTCTGTAGTCTGAGCCAGTTTCTGTCTGTCCAGCTGTTCACTGTGTTCACATCACATCATCATCACATCATCATCACACCTGCTGCTGTAGGTGGCTCCTCACCTACAGACACACTGAGCTGCTGTCTGTCTCTGAGCTCCTCCTCCTCCTCCTCCTCCTCCTCCTCCTCCTCCTTCACATCAGTCCCACTGAAGGAGACAGAGTGAAGATGATGAGTGATGAAGATCAGGATGACAGAGAGAACAGCTGCCGGACAGAATTCTCAAAAAACAGACCGAGTTTCAGAGGCTTTCATCAAAAAAATAAATAAAGTTATTGTTATCATGTGACTGAACCTGTGTCAATTATCCAATGAGTGCTGAGGACAGAGGGCGCGGCCTCTGCAGGAAACTACAAAAACTTCAAAATAAAATGAAACGACAAGCTTTCACACAGGGGAGACTGGGGATGGTTGGAACAACGTCTGTTGAGCCAATCAGAAAAGAGCTGAGGTAACGTCATCAATATTGTGCCCTCCCACTTCCTTTTTGAGCTCACAGGGGAGGTGCACGTCTCATTGTGGATCTAAAAAAAAACAAAAAACAACCAAAACAAACTGACTTTTGGCTAAGAGAATATTTCTTTTTGGATCAAACTGTTTTTTGTTTAGCAGCCAGTGTGTGGTAGATCACTGACTGAACCTTCTGGACTTTAGTTTAGCTTTCTTTCTAACCTGAAACCACACGGCAAAGCAGTCGGCATGGCAACGCTGCCGGCTGTAGGGATGTCTGTTAGAGTTCATTCAAAACGTCTCAGCCATCCTCTTATGACCACATGAAATGTGCGGGGCTTACATCATCAGTTCTGGGCCCACAAAGCCTGCACCTCAACCGTGACGGGGACTGACCTGCTGTGTGACACACACACACACACACACACACACACTCACACACACACACACACACACACACACACACACACACACACACAAAGTGTTTTGTTAGTTGCTCGCTGTGTTAGAAATGCTTTAAAAACTGTGAAGTCCTTATTGTTCCAGTGGCTAAGTCCCGCCCCTTCCAGTGGCCTCCATGGGATCTGACGTCAGGAAAAGTTGAACGGAAGTCAGAGACAGAGACAACTTATTTTTTATCCCGGTTAAATTGATTAAATGATGATGATTTTCCAAATTAAGAATGTCACCGTTTTTCATTCTACTGCTGAAAGATACGATTTGAAAATACGCATGTAGAAAGACTACACATCCGACCGTCGCGTAAGTGACGTCATCAAAACGTTCTGTAGAGGCGCTGAAGACAGATGACGATCATAAGACGACTGATGGACTTACAATGATTTTGGCTTTTTTAAATACTTTTTCCCTCGTTGTGGAAGAATGCAGTGAAATTTGCCAAGTTGACTGCATGGATGTATTATGGTTGACTGCCATGGTAGTGTTGGTGACGTATATTGGGCGCGACGAAAGAAGCAGTGACCGGTTTTACATGAAGCTGTACGTCAAACCGGGACGTTTTTGTAAAATGATCATTTCAACTGACTAATACCATGTTTGAGTTTGACGGCTCAATTTAACCGGGATCGAAAATAAAGTTAGGCTGGTTTTGCCTAATAAGGTCCCATGGGTCCACCGGAAGGGGCGTGGCTTAGCCGCTCATAATATTCTCGTATGCATTGCAATCCGTCAGCGCACGTCATTAGAACAAATGACGTGTCACTGTTTCGTCCAGCAGCCGAACCGAGTATGTGACGTTAAATCACATGATCTGTGACGTCAGGGTCGGTTTTATCCATAGAGGACAAACATGAGCCCGGAGTTTGTTGTGTCGTCACCATCCCCGGTGTTCCTACACTTGGAGCAAGAGTGACGGAAGACTGTTACATAAATTGGGCTCAAATTATGAAACTATGTCTTGGTTACATAAATGACTATTAAAAATCTATTATGACTATTAAAGAAAAATCTTGAATCCTAAAACTGTAATTCATTATTTTAACTTGGTGATCCAGGAAATGCCTTTCTGTCTCAGAAGTTAAATTTGATCTTTTAGCCTATTATTGCAAAGTATGTTTTTTTTATTTGTATTTTTTCATTGTTTATCACCACATTTCCACAGTTCTTATTGGATTTTCAGTCATTCTGATGACTGATTACACTGAAGCAGACTTCATTATTCCCAGGAAATGGAAAAGTGAACAGTGACAGCGACAGTGATATCTCTGTATGGATGTATGTGGGTTATTGTGTGTAAAAATGATAATTAGTACCGCCATGTTTGGGGTTTTTTATTGTGTTTTATATTTATTGACTTTAAAAATATCCATTTAGCTACTTTGTCCTGCAGTTGGCTTTATTTCTTTGTATTATTGTTGTGTTGTCTATCCAGTAATCATTGCTGATTACGTAAAGTAAAGCAAGAACTCATTTATGTGGACAGAATTTCAGCAGCAAAGCGGAAGGAGCGTCTTCTCATGACACTTTTATTTTGAAGTTTGCCGCCGGAAGCTGCTGCAGTCGTTATTCTGTGTAACTTGACTTGGTGGAAAGCCGAGCGGGTGTCTTCCAGTGCTGCCAGTCTGACCGAGAGACGCTCCGGGCTTCACTGGTTCATCACTGGGACAGAAAGCTGCCGAGGCAGGAACCAGAACCGGAACCAGAACCAGAACCCGGACCAGGAACCTTAGCGGGTCAGAGCAGGAACCGAACCGGAGGTGAGAAACTTTAAATCTGTGTGTGTTAGACTGAAGCGGACTTGATGTGAGTCCTGCAGGAAGCGGCTTGTCCTCCTGTCTGTCCTCAGTCCCGCTTCTGTAGCGACTGTGACGCACAGAGGACAAACTGCACAGACGCATCTTTGATCTGAGAGAAGTCAGCAGGAAGTCACGGAATTAACATCTCTGTTACAAGGAATGACCGTGTGTGTGTGTGTGTGAGTGTGTGTGAGTGTGTGTGTGTGTGTGTGTGTGTGTGTGTGTGTGTGTGTGAGGTTAACGCAGGTTGTTGGTTTGAATATTTAATCTGGACAGAGAAACTGGTTCCGGACTCTTTCTGAGCGACATGAAGATGTGACATCATAGCGAGACTGAAAATGTAGTGATGTGGAATAAAAGTTTTTTTTTTTCTTGACTGTTAAGGATGCAGTAAAGTGACGTCATTTCCTCAGACAGTTCCGCTTGTTTTAATATTTGACTTTACACACTCGGTCATCATATGACGAATAATCCAGCCAACAGTCATTCCTACAATGTTGTCACATCAGAGAGAATTTGGCCCAAAAACTGGGATGTTTGATTTTTGTCTCCCAGTTTACCTTTAATGAAGAGACTGAAAAACACGGAGCTCTGAGCTCAAGCTGTCACGCCGCCGCCCAGCTGTATCCTGGACCACAGCCTGCTTCTTCTGAGCTGTCGGCCATGTTTGTGGAGACCTTTCATCATAACCTTCCAAACGTTTCCTGCACGACAGACTGTCACTTTCCATGTTGTAGAGAGCAGATCAACAGCGAGGCCACGCCCACCCAGGTGAAGTAAGTCGTCAGTGAGGTCGTCAGGCCCCTGAAGCTGTCAGAGCTTCAGACCTGTGAGGCGTTCAGAAGGGCGTTCACGCTGCACAAACATCCTGCAAAGAGGAAACTCAGCTTCCTGTTTCAGCTGGAGCTTCAAAACAAAACCGAGTCAACGAGTCAGGAGGAGAATTGCTCTTCAGCTTTTTCCTCCTTCAGGTTACAGAGGTTCTTACACGCGTCCTGCGTGACGGATCGGTTCACATCTGTTGTCACGGTGACGGAACTCTCAGCCTTCTCTTCCTGCCTGCAGAGACCGACTGTGTTGTTGTTGTTTGTGTCTCGCACGGAGACCAAGAACCTCATGTAACATTTGATTTACAGGGTGAGGACACGTTCACGCGTTTCACCTCTGACTGAGGTCTGAGCGATCACAGGCCGCAGAGCTGCTCACCTGTGATCAGGTCGCTCAGGTAACACGCTGACACAGGTGTGAATGGGCTCACCTGGGAGGATAACTGCAGGATGTCTGCCTCTTTTCTCTGGTTCACACTGAAAACTTTAACTTTGTGGGCTGTAAACTAATTCACTCTCGCTCTCATCCTGCTGCACTGACCAGGATTGATTGATTGGTTGATTGGTTGATTGGTTGATTGATTGATTGACCAAACACTGATGGTTTTTCTGGTGTTTGCCATTAATGTTAGTATTTTTTGTGTGTCACAGTCAGCTGACTCCTGCTGTTTACTTGAGCAGATGTCATAAATTCACTTTGTCACGTTTAAGCTGGTTTACACACACACACACACACACACACACACAGATTTTTACATCATTTAAATTGTGACATCAGCTAATTATAACAGCAGTTACATCACACACACACAACCTATACTCTGTGTGTGTGTGTGTGTGTGTGTGTGTCACCCTTGTCCTCAGCAGTAACAGGAAGTTGGACCTACACGTCCTTCCTCTTCAGAAAGTCCCACAGACAAACCGCTGTGATGTAATGGCGTGCACTCTGACATCATTCTGTTCCTGGTTCAGACATGAAGACACTTGAACACAACTCACAGTCTGTTGTCATGTAGCTCGCTGCCCCATGTTGCCGTCAGAAGTTCACGTGTTTGTGTGAAATCTCAGTAGAACTTGTTCTCTGTCATTCCTCACTGACACGCTGCAGGTAGTCACATGACTGAAAACGGCGTGAAGAGTTGCATCACCAAAAAAGTTGCACACAGAGTGAAACACGAGTGAGCAGCTTGTCAGGCTGCTGTGCAGTTTGTGCAACAGACGCCTGAGAACGCCGAGGAAACACGCAGGAACTTTCCAAAGACTGCAGCTAAAGATCATTTTTCATTCATCTGTTGTTGGTTTTTTTCCATAAATCGGTCACATCCCTGAGTGTGTGTGTCATGTGGCGCCGTCTGCAGGTTGTGATGCGGTGATGAGGTGACAGCCTGTCAGGGCTCACAGTTACTCAGCAGCTGCTGTGTGCAGTGATCAGGCTAATGCTAAGCTAACCGCCGGTGGTCAGTAACATATAACTTCCTTTTTTTCCCTTGAACAGGCAGAAACAGATCCAGACTCAAGGTGGACGGCAGTCTGACGGCACGGGGCGGGTTGAGAGGGAGGAAGGCGGGGGGAGACAGAAAACAGCAACAGCCGAAAAAAACCAAAAATCCCTACAATGAAAATGTCTGCAGGGAATAGAAGTGGTACATAATGATATGCAAGCTACATGTGAGTAGTTTAGAGCCGAGTCCAGTAACTTCAGTCTGATCTGAGGCCAGCAGAAACAAAAACACACAGATGTGACATGAGGAGGCTTTCACGATGTTTAACCTTTACTTCTGTGAAGAGTAAATACTCGTTCTTTACACTTTGATGTTTAATCAGGGTATGTATGTGTGTGTGTGTGTAACCTGAACACAGCACAGACACAGCAGGTCTGTCTGTCTGTCTGTCTGTCCGTCCTCAGTGTGTCTGTACTGACATCTCCTCTTGTCCACACTGAGTTCCAGCGTTCCTAGCATGCTGTCACTGTTACCCAGAGTTCCCAGTGTGCCTCAGTGTGTGGTTCCACTCGCAGGTCGAGAACAATCGACCCTCTGTGTGTCACAATAGAGACTCACTGTTATTATACTGCCTCGCATGCCCACCCTCTCTCTCTTTTCTCCCGCTCCTTTCCTTTCTCTTGCTCTTTTTTCTGTCCTCTTTATACTTCTCTCCATCCCTCTCTCCCTCTCTCTCTCTCTCTCTCTCTCTCTCTCTCCAACCCTCTCTCTCTCTCTGTCTCTCTCTCTCTCTCTCTCTCTCTCTCTCTCT
>JAQLOL010000026.1:28941367-28954379 GCA_029783665.1 Naso thynnoides
TAGGAAGACGTTTCGCCTCTTATCCAAGGGGCTTCATCAGTTCATACGCATCGGTCTCACTAGTCCGCACTAGTGTGACCGCACTCATCACTCGTCAGTTGCCTACGATTCAATTTGCCCAGAGAGAACAATGACCTGGATGAATGAGAATATTCACAGACACGAGACTCCATGTGGTGAGAATTTGGAGGAGAGAGAAGGCAGAGGGTCAGGATATAATGTTGAGTATTATCAGTGTGTTGGGTTCTGAACTCTGGTATCAGTGTGGTATCAGACTATTTATGCTTGATTGCAGTGAGGCATTATGACTCCCAATCAGCACTGCACTCAGAGATAAAAGCCAATCAAAACTCAGAGGGCAGATAACAGCCAATCAGAGAGGCACAAAGTGATAAGAGAGCAAACCTGGTCCTGCAGGTGATGAGCTTGAGCCTCAGAGCCATGCAAACTATATGCAAATACACACACACACACACACACACACACACACACACACACACACTAGTGTAGCATAAGCACTTTGTTTTATAGCACCATAGTAGGTCATGTTTTTAAGGGTTGGTCCTTATAACAATAAAGTAGAGCACAGAATAAATACTAAATAAATACAAAGACATATAACACTACACATGCCAAAACACATTATAAAAATATCTCAACAGTAAAATATTCTGTTTGGCCTTTTTCAGTCACAGATTTTTTCTTTGAAAGTGACTGATTACAACCCACAAACTTTATGATTATTTTAAATGCAAGATTTTTCACAAGTTATTTTCAATTTTCAATTTCCACCTGTTTAAAACATGAACTACACTCCCCAATGTCTCAACACAAATGCACTCTAACCGTAAAAAGTATTACTTCTACTGTGTCATTCCAATCATACAATATCACATCAGTTGTATTTTAATTTTAAAGTGTGTGGACAGCTGAAAGCAAAGTATCGAAGCTCTTATAGTCTCATATAGATGTGTTACTGTAGGAGAAACAAAGAAACAGGAGAAAATGAAAGTTAAAACAGAAAAACAAAAAAATGTCTGTTTGCTTTGAGATGCTACCAAAATTTCTAAACACACTTGTATCTTCAAGGCAGAGTGGAAACCAAACACAACTCACACTTAGACGATGACTTTGTTATCTCATGTATTTTGCATGCAACTGCATCATGCCTGTACAAACATAACGGCAGAACATGTTTAATTTGGAAAGCTGGGAGACAACAATATATTCTAAGTATCTTTCTACCTCATTCACTTTCTTCAAAACTTTGAGCAGTGCAGAAATATTAAGCATAATACAACAGAAATCAAACATCATTGAGTCTGAATCATTTTTTGGTTGGTCACTGATATTTACAATAATTACATATGTAGTTAAAACACAAACCTGGCAATGTTCTTCCTAGAAAGATTTTCTTTTCCAGTATCTGAAGTGAAAGGGCTGAAGGGTGTCAGCAGGGTGGAGAAAATTTGAAAGACCTTCAAAAAAACAACAAAATGAAAGCTTGGCCAGGAAGAGATCACAGGCTGCAATTACAACCTTGTGTTGGAGTGATGGAGGCGATAACGTGCGCTCTGGGCTGAACAGAGAACCGCTCTCTGAACCTCAGCTCACCCCGTCTTCCTGCACCTCGAAAGCCCAAAGCAGCCGAGCAGAAGTCCTCAATTCCTTTCAAAGGGATCAACCAGAGGTCAAGCAAAGGTTGTGTACCGGAAGGAGCTGGGAAGTGGGCGACGCAATCAGAACGAATCATTTAATAGTGCACCTTTTGCCATGTTTTGTCTCTTTCCATTTCAGTTGACTTTTCCGTTAGTATTTATGGCTGAGATTTTTTGGTAGAGGTTTTCCATGTGGGCGTCTACTGTGTGGTGAGTCACCTCTGTTACATAGTGTGTGCGGTGTGAGGACTGTATCACCTGCCTTTAAATACAGTCAAAGTAGAGATCAGTAGAAAGTAGCTGTTGAGACGGACATTTTTTCTGTCAGGTTTAAAACACTTCTCTGGAAAATGTGCTCACATTAAAGGGGATTTGCGTGTGTGTGTGTGTGTGTGTGTGTGTGTGTGTGTGTGTGTGTGTGTTTCCTCTGCAGCAGTTTGAAGGACAGCTGTATCCTGTGTTTTGTTCTGCTGCAGGTCTACAGAGCTGATTACAACAACAGGACAGAGATAAGGAGAGGGAGGCATGGGGAGGCCGGGGAGGTGGGGGAGGCAGGGGGAGACAGGGTGTGGAGAGAATCGAAGACAGTAAGTATCAGTTGACAGTTCTCTGCTGACTATTAATCCGAAACAAGCTCTGAGTGTGACAGCAGACGTCTGAGTTTCAGCTTGAAGCTCTTTGATGGAGTTTCATGTTTTGGGTTGACTGATAAAGTCATCATGTCTGGTCTCTGAAGACATCCTGACCATTCAGCTGTCACTGTGTGTGTCTGTTCTGCCATCACGGGAGCTGCAGTGAATCTTCATCCTGCTCCTCTGAGCCGCATTCAGGAGCAGCTGTTTGCATCATCAGCTGATCCACTGGTCACTGCAGTCAGCGTCCAGCTAACGTGTGATGGACGGACGAATCATGATGTGATTTAACATCAGTTTGGCCTTCTTCCTCATTCCCATCAGCCACAGCTGGACTTTATGTCACTGCTAATTAGCTAATGTTAGCATGCTAACATGCTAAACAAAGATGAATAAAATGAAAAGATCCTGCTAGACTTAAGCATGTTAGCATTTAGGTCAGAGTGGGGCTGTGACGTGCAGCATCACGTGTATCACATGTGTGTCAGTTCATGCAGTGTTGTGTTGTGGTGTCACCTCCTGGAGCTTTCAGAGCTGAGGTTGAAACATCTGGAAACTTTGAAACATCTGAGCAACACACACATCTGTGCTCCCTGACAAGAAACTGTTCCCCCAGCTGTCTGTTAGCCGTGTTAAAGGGCTGGAAGCGTCTGTGCCTTCTGCTCATTCTTTATCTACAGCCTTCACTCACGGCCTGCAGGGAACCTTTTTCCTCCTGTGCAACTCTTCTTCCTCTCAGATTAGATTTTCTCTGCAGACTCCTCCTGGGTTTTCTCTGTCCACATGTTGCAGCTCTGGTTGCAGTTTCCTTCCAGCTGTGTGACATCAGGCGTTTTGAAAAGCAGATTGAAGCGAAAGTGAAAATGTGCAGAAAGACTTCAGTCAGACGAACCTCAGACGGTTATCATGAATCGATGTGAGTTATCGACTCATCGTCCTGTGAAGTGACGCAGACTATGAGATCTGTCTTCAGTTCAGTCTGTTAAACTCTGTCCTCTCATCCGTCCACCCATCAGCACGTTTACAGCAGACGACTTGTTCATTTGTTCTTTTGAACGTTTGTTCAGGAATGTGGATGAATTCATGGAGAGCTTCAGAAGCTTGTGAGTTTTCACTGTTAACGTGACTCAGTCACTCATCACAAGGTCACATGTTGTACAATGTGACCTCAGTGTCACTGGTTTGATTCTGGCGATAAGCCCCTTCTGTGTGTGTACCTGCCTCCCTCCTGCACACTGTCTTACAGACATTCAGTTGCTCTGCGCATGTGTGTGTGTGTGTACTGGTTTCTGTTAGCTCTTTAGGACCTTTTCTGGCAGGAACACTGACCGTGTGAGGACCAGTAGTCCTCAAGAGGACTACAGACCGGTCCTAATGCAGCATGACTTGATTTCTGAGGTCCTGGTTCAGTTCAGGGGTAAAGTTTGAATTCAGGTTAGGGTTTGGGTTGGACTGCACAAATGAATGGCAGTCAATGTAAAGTCCTAAGAAGAATATCTGCACAAATCTGTGTGTGTGTGTGTTGAAACGTTTCAGGTCGATGATCTGATCTGAGAACAGAAGGTGGTTTCATGTGAGGCAGCTGAAGTCTGGAGGAGGAAAAAGGTCGACAGGAGGAAGCTGCAATGACTCACTTCCTGCTTCTCCTTTGTCTTCATGCTGGATGCTGCTGACCTTCGTGTGTATGTGTGTGTGTGTGTGTGTGTGTGTGTGTGAGTGTGTGTGTGTGTGTGTGTCCAGCAGTTATTTTTATCGTGCAATTACATTCATGTATTCAGTGTTTTTTCTTCCTCTGTGTGTATTGTAACAGCTGACTTAGTAGTGCTTCGTTCCTTTTGTCCCGTCGCTGTGTGTCAGTGTTTCATTTTCTCTTTATCTGACAGCCGAACACTGTCGTTGAAGTCTTTGTCTCACTGAACCTGTGATATTTGTGCTTTTTTAACTTGAATATCGTCCTTGCTCTCTGGCAACCGTTGTCCTTTTTGAAATCTTACTAAATTGATGAAAGTCATTTATTGAAACCAGCAGCAGCTGCACATCGTCTCAGCACATTTTGTTGGAGAGTGACCGTCCTTCTTTGTGCTCGTGTGCTGGGAAAAACAGAAATCCTGTACGTCAATAAGATGTGGATTGATTGATCTTAGCAGTAACTAGTTCGAAGTTATTCTCCTTCAGATGTGTGCATTAGAGAATAACAAATGTTATGGAGATTTCAGCACTTTCTTCTTTTGTTGCATATGAGTGATTTCAGCCCAGAGCGGCTCTGGGCTCCAACAGGTCTGAACTCACAGACACACGGCCGTGCAGGATGTTCAGAATCATTTAATAATTCAAGGGAAATGTTCCCATATGAAGCAGTGAGAGACAACATGATGTAGATCTGCTGCTTGTGATGGGATGAACACAAACAGTTTGGGTTTTTGCGATGATGTCATAACACCGTCAGGTTGCTCTGCTGCTTGTTCGGCTTCACTCTGTTTCTGAGAGATTCGGTGTCCTGGTGATCTGAGCCGCTCAGCTTTGCTTGCCTCTGTCTGTCTCCAGTGTCTTTGATCAGTTTGGTTATTGATGGCTGGTTTTAAGAGCGCCCCGTTCTGGAGCACAGAGCAACTTTAGATGAGATAAATCAGAGTGAAGTAAAATGTAACACATTCCAGCTTTTGTCAGGAAATACACAGATACACAATCACTATTGCACAAGGTCTCTCTCTCTCTCTCTCTCTCACACACACACACAGAGTTTTTTCTTTGAAAGTCCTCCACCTATCAGCTACGTGCCCCCCCCTTCAGCTCCAGGCACTCCCTGTATCCTGTGTGTGTGTGTGTGTGTGTGTGTGTGTGTCCAGTGATCTTTGTTCACGGTGTTGTTTTGGTTGCATTAAGAGTGCAACTCATATTTGAAAGTTGCGTTGGCGTGTTTCCTGTGGTCGAGGACATGGAAGAGTTGATGTTAATAATGTCAGCAAAGCTAAATGAGCTGTGTGTGTGTGCGTGTGTGCGTGTGCGTGCGTGTGTGTGTGTGTGTGTGTTCTGACAGGAAAAGAAAACTGAGGACTGAAACAAAGACATTCTTGTCCTCTGTGATAAACCCTCCATGTTTTTGGTTCACTGAATCTTCTCGTCAAACACCATTCAGAGTAAACGACAA
This sequence comes from Naso thynnoides, assembly GCA_029783665.1. NCBI lineage: Eukaryota > Metazoa > Chordata > Actinopteri > Acanthuriformes > Acanthuridae > Naso > Naso thynnoides. The sequence goes on from JAQLOL010000026.1 coordinate 28,946,806, forward strand.
CATGCAGCACCTTTGTGTTATTTAGAATGTTGAAGAGCTGAAAGAAATGATTGCACCGCAGTTGTTATGAAAATGAACATATTTAAGAAGGAAACATCAGGTCTGTGAGCCAATAGGAGAGCAGCAGGCCTCTCTAACAAGGCGTGTCACTTCCTTTGCTGACCAGCATTCCCATGAAAGCTACAGAAATGGAGCAGAGTTGGTCGTCTTTGAGCACGTCTCGTTTCGCTGGAGCTGAAGTGACAAACAGTCCGTTTATGATCTCTGTTTACATGATGACGTGTTGAAGTTTGACTGGCAGTGCAGCTGAGTTTCTGCTTCTGTGTCCTGTTTGTTCGAGTGCTCTAAAAATAATCCTGACGGGACACTCGCCTCTTGTCCAAGAAACACTCACTGCTGTCACATGACAGCGTGTGTGTGCATGTGTGTACTTGTGTTTAAATGGCCAGCAGTGTTTCTGAGCCGGGTCTGTGTGTGTTTGTGAGTCTGCTGATCTCTGCTGGCCTCCAGCACTGTCTGTACCCCGGTCAAAGGTCAGCCTGCTGCAAACAGTGGGGGACAGTCCTGTGGCTGTGCCTGTCTGCTGACATCATGCTTTGTTCTGCTGGGAGGGGGTCGTGACCTCTTGGTGTCAAAGGTGACTGTGATGCAGGAAAAACAGAAAGCGTCTCTACTACAGAGGAAATCACAGTTTCACCTTCTTGTTTTTCATTATGTTTGAACGGTTTCTTCATCTTTCAGAGCTCCAGCAGGAAATTTTATGTTTAAAAACGTCCTGATGTGGGTGAGTGTGTGTGGAGTGTGTGTAACCCATCGGCTCGGGCTCTGTCTCCTCATCCACATGTGCTGATGGTCAAAGCTGCACGGATTCTCGCTGCTAACGGCGTCTGCCTGGATGAGCAGCAAAAACACTGCAGAGAGCTTTGAGCAATCCATGAATGTAGCGTGAACCATTCAGAAACTGTTCACAGCGTTGTGTGAGACGAGTGTGTGTTCTTGGTTAACTCCTGTATTCTGTCTCCTCCAGATGGACAGCGGACATCTGTCCCTGCTGTAGGTCAGCGATGGCCGTCGTGTTTGGTGAATGTGGAGGAGACAAAGTCACACACAGACTCCATGTTGGTCGCCATGGCCTCGCTGGATGGAAGCACGCCGGTTGAGACGCTTCTAGCTGCGATCCATCTAGAGAGGTGAGAGGCTGCGTCTGCTTGGCGTAGAGTTAACAACAACCCACAGAAATCACTGCTGACACTCAGCGTGGTGAAGTGTGAGCATGGAGCTATGGTGACAGTGTAGGTTTGAAGTAGTTTATCACTAGTTAGGCTAAAACATGGGAATGTCATCATCATTATTTATGTTAAACAACTTTTTTTAATGCAGGTACCTGGACACCTTCCGTCGAGGTGGTCTCCAATTGGCGAGAGACTTTACACACCTGGATCATGATGCCTTGGTCAGTCTGGGTATAACCGCCACAGGACACAGGAAGAGAATCCTGCGATTGGTTGGTCACATTCAGAGGACAGAGGGGCAAAGAGCCAATCAGAAAGCTGATCTCCCACGTGAGCGCTGTCAGTCTGTGACAGAGATCTCTTCATCAGCGCGAGGTGACGGCACATCATCACTCCCACAGATCACGGGACCTGTTAACTTTGAGGCGTTCAGAAACAGCTCAACTCCGAACCTCGCCACCATGCTGACCAACGCTGACAGCAGCAGACCTGTGACGAAGCCGGTTCCCAAACCCCGTACTGTCTTCAATCGCCGCAGGACAGCACCCGTCCACTTCTGTCCAACGCCAGACCCTGCGCCGCCCCAACCCAGGAGGCTTTCCCAGGAGTCCATCTGTTTTACTGTGTTAGAGGGTTTGACCTCAGGGGACATGCCCACACCTGATGACAGGGTGACCTCTGACCTCAATGACAAGTCGACCACACCCATCCGAAGATCCAGCCAGGGTGAGAGGAGGAGGCTGAGTCGTAGCTCATCAGATGCCAGTGGGTCGTTACCTCCTGTTCCCCCGAGGCAAAACCGCGGAGTCCCCCCCGCCATTTTCCAGGGGTCCCCGCCCTCTTCTTCTTCTTCTTCTTCTTCTTCTTCTTCTTCTTCTTCTTCTCCTTCCTCTTTACCTGTGAGAACAGAACAGAACCAGACACTTCCTGTGTCTTCCTCTCCTAGTAGTCTTGCCAACAGCAGGCCCTCTGGATCCTTACTGTCCGGTTCACCTAGAGGTGGTGAGATCGAGATGGTCTCGAATGAGATCTACTGGGGCACTTTACCTGGTTGTACTGCCCCCAGTGGAGGGAGGATTTACTGCAGCCAGCAGTCAGCTCCTCCAACTCCACCCAGACAAACAGCTGACAGGAACCAAGAGAGGAACAGGTAGGTCACTCCCATGGTCTGTCTGTCTGTCTGTTAGTGTGTCTGTGTGTGTAGGTATGTGTGAGTGTGTGAGTGTGTGTGTCCGTCTGTCTGTGTGTTTGTAGGTATGTGTGTGTGTGTGTGTGTGTCTGTCTGTCTGTCTGTCTGTCAAAATCACCAGTCTATCTTTAAATCAGTTAATGATGTCTTATTTGTTGTTTGTGTGTGTGTGTGTGTGTGTGTGTGTGTGTGTGTGTGTTCAGTGGGAGCACTTTAAGTAACAACTCAGCCAGAGGTGAGTACATCTGTCTCTTCTTATGAGAACATGATGGATTTTCACAGCAAAACGTTTTACTACGAATCTGAGAATCTGACGAGGGTTTAAATCTGGATCCTTTTTATTTATTTATTTTTTTGTCTCCTCTTTTTGTTTGAACTTGACAGTCTTTATTTTATTTACGGTGCTTCCTGTTAGTCTGTTAGTTGTGTTTCTGTGGTTTAGGAGGCAGAGCAGGTCTCACTGACTGTGTCTGGGGTTACATTGACATTTGTGCCTCTGTAACTTAGTGTTTCTGATCAGCAGGCTTAGCAGACGACCCTGAAGAGGAGATCAGCCCATACTGTGAAACTGTTTTCCTAACCAGAAGAAATCCACACACCTTTGAGGTGAGACAGCAGCTCAGAGACAGAAACCAATGTGCTTTGTAAAGATCCTGAGCTCCTTCTGTTCCTGTGTGCTTCTTCCCTTCATCACAGAGGTGTTATTGAAGACACTGGCTGGCGAATCCAGAGAGGTTAGCTCTTTCAGGGTCAAAGAACAAACATGCCAGAGATAGAGGGCTCCATCTGCTACCCTGCAAAGAGGTGGTGCACAGCGTAGCTCAAGTGTCACCGCTAGTTTCCAACTGATGCAGTCGTCATTTTCATACCCAGCACCCACGTTGTCTAAGTAACAAATATACTTGTGCTCATCTATGCGCTCATGGGAGTGTTGGATGAGAAATGTATGAGAGTCAACACACTGATTTGTTTAATCCTCGTTATGCCCAATACACACCTATGGTTACCTAAGTGACAAAATCCAACCTCTTTGCACCTTGCACCTCAATTTGTACCCAGTTTATGCATTGTCCAAGTAGCAACGTGGATTTGGACTCACTCCAATTAAACTAGCGCCTTGTGCTTTAAACTGTGCACCACAGATTGTTAAAACAGGGCCCATAATTTCAAGTCAGAGGTCATTTGTGTTGGAGAAAGACGTGTACTCATCAAATATTTTGTCCTGCAGAGTGAGAGAGTCAGACTGGAGGAGAGAGAGACAAGGAAGGCGGAGGAGAAACATGCAGAGGATCATGGGTAAGACACCAGTAGCTTTGTGAAGATCATATTAAGCTTTGAGTGAGTAAATACTGAATACTGTTTAAAAATATTATATAATGTATATTTTGGCATTACATTACACAAGAACAAGGAGCAGCAAATAGAAAGGAGACAATCACACTTCATTTTAGTAGATGCAGTAGGTGTAGTAGGTGTAGGTGTAGTAAATGCAGATGAGGCTGAATTAACTGAGGCTGCAAAATGTTAAAGGCAGCCAGATGTAAAGACACATATATAAAACAGTGTCATCTGCATATTGACTAGAGTCTGGAGCTCCACAAGATTTTGTACTGCCTCCACTTTTATTTTGTGGATGTTTTCTTCAGACAAACTTCATAAACTACAGACTGTGGTTAAAATGTTACCGTTACAGCTCTTTTAACTTCTTAACAACAGCTGGATCCTGTGAATCTGATCCCAACTGCTGTTAGGAAAGTCGACAATGAACTATGAGTGAACTGAAACTTATAAACCACACTATCAAACCACAAAGACGAGACTCAAAATAATTTATAACAGTTTATCCACATTAAAAACACATTTAGGATTTGATGTCATTCCAGAATGTATAGCCATTTGCTAGATAAATAAAGGTTTTGTACCTTCAGGTGTCAGAAGTTCTCGTGGACGAAGCGTTTGTCTCAGGCTCTTCACTCCGGAGACTCTCAGGGCTACAGCACCATCACAGAACCTCCACCCCCAGCATGCTGCCCCCCGCTGCCCCCCCACACTGTCCCCTCAGAGGTCGACGAGGACCTGACCATCTCCCCCTACGCCAGCTACACCTCCCTGACTGAGAGAGCCCCGCCCATCATCAGCGGCTGGCTGGACAAGCTGTCTCCACAGGGGTGCGTTTGATTTTCACAGCTGGTTGTTTCAGAGAGCATTCTGTGCGACGGCTCTATGTGGTTTAACTGGAAGAGAACTGCAGAGGTGCCTGGTGTCCTTGAGCAGGTTCCAGGTGTCTCTTGAAGTTACTCCCATGTTCTCACCTGGCCAATCACAGCAGTCCAAACAGGAAATTAAAAACCAAAGTGACACACAACTCAATGTGTGTGTGTGTGTGTGTGTGTGTGTCTTTTGTGTTTGTCAGGCATCAGAGGTCAGCGCTGGCTATTGTGCTGTGTCTCCTCCTCACCGCTCCTCCCTGTGTCTCCTCCCTCCTGAGGAACTGCTTCTGCCTTGTCACCTTCCTCTCCTCTTCCTCCTCTTCTTCATCCTCAGCTCGGTGTGTTTATCTTTGCTTTCATCCTGTCTTTCCTTCTACTGCTGTCACCAGTTTGGGTCCATTTAAATCAGTACAAACCCAAATGTTTGGTTTGGATTAGGAATCGCCTGTTATCTGCTGATGTTGCATTTCTGTACATTTGTAATATTTCAGGAGCAGAAGTAAAGCAAAGTCTTTGTGTTTCTGTTGTAAAACTGATTGTGTCTCTTGTTTTGATGGGTGTTGCTGTGTTTCAGGAACTATGTTTTCCAGAAGCGCTACGTGAAGTTTGATGGCAAAAACCTGATGTACTTTGGCAGTGAGAAGGTACATTTAAAAGCAGCTTTATTTTCTAAGAAAAGAACAGCTCTCTCTCTTTCACCTCCTCGTCTTTTGCCTCCTCATCTAACGTTGTGCTGAGGAAGGAGTGTGTGTCTGAGAGCGTCTTCTCTCTCTTCAGTTTAGAATCACGCTGTAGTTGTTAAAACATCCCCTTTTGTTTTAAATCCTCTTTTAGTTCAACTTACTGGCTTTCAGTCAGAAATGCACCACATTGCTAAGACAAAGATGCTTGAACTGCCCTGATTTGTGGCTGTCAGGTGTCAGATCCCAAATTGAAACAAGCAGGAGTATCACTGAACCTCTTTGTTTGTGAGCTGATTCACCACTGACCACTGACAGGCGCAAAATCCCAAAAAAGGTTTCTGCAGTAACAGACGTGGCCTCTACAACCTCTTTCTGCACATTAAAAGGCACTGACACTGTTTCTCAGTCCTCCTGTCCATCTGAATGAAGCTCTTCTGGTTTCTTTGTGTCTCTGATTCACTGAAGTAGATGAAAATTGTTTGAGTCATTTCATGTGTTTCAGGACATCTACCCTAAAGGAGTCATCCCATTGGCTACCATCCAGATGGCCCGCCCAGCCAAAGACAACAAATTTGAAATTGTAACAAGTCAGAGGATCTTTGTTTTCAGGACTGAAAATGAAGGTAAACACACACACACACACACACACACACACACACAGGTTCTGAGTAATGTCAGTCTGATGCAGCCTGAGCCACAAACTGCTTTTGATGATCCTGAAATGTTGCATTTTGGCCCTTTAGCAGCCAGATGTCTTGTGTGTCTCAGTCCGTCCACCCTTTACATTACATTCAGAGATAAGAGGACACAAAGAGGCCCATCAGCATAAAAAACTGTCATGGAGGACAGTCTAGAGCTCAGCGGGTCATGTGACTGGCTCCAGCTGGGACAGACAAAAGACTGACCCACTAACCTGCTGCAGCTCTGACCACTGTCCCCACAGATAATACAGGAGAGTTCTATTTGTGCGGGGTGAGACAGGAAGTAACAGGAGAAGTTGATAAAGCCGAGCTTAAATGACGTGTGTGTGTGTGTGAACATGAACACACAAACTGTAACTTTTGACCATAAATGATGATGATGTGAGGAAGTCAGTAACTGTTAGTAAACATGATCAGTGATGGTGATGATGATGATGATGATGATGATGATGATGATGATGATGATGATGATGACGACATACTGTGACTGCTGTGTGTTTACTGTGTGTCAGTGCTGAAGCGGCGTTGGGTCAGCACGCTGCAGGAACACGTCAGAGATCAGCTGGTGTTTGGTCGGCGGCGCTTTGGTCCCGGATCACACTGTCAGAAACACGGAGCACTCGAGCTCAAAGGAACCAAATCCAGAGTGTACGTGGCCATCAACACAGACCAGATCTGGCTCTACAAGAGCGAACAGGTGAGACCTCAGTAGGTGAGAACACAGACAGGTGAAGACACAGGCACAGCTCACTCCCCCGCCCATCCAGAAAACTCTCTAGGCCAGAGAGAGACCGGAGACAGCACCAAAAAAAAAAAAAGATGGCGCCATCCCAGGTGGCAGCCTGTAGCCGCAGCTCCCGTCGTGTTTTTTAAACTTTGTTTATTTGTCGGTTCGTTCTTTTCGTTTGTTTTTCTGATCAATCACAACCTGTTCGTAAGAGTTGTGACAATGGCTGGACTTAGTTTTGTTTCCCTTCTCCGCGTTTTTCTACTACTTTTCCTACTCTTTGTGACTGGGAACTTTGCCGGTAGTAGTGGGAGCATTGTTTACACGCGTGAACAGCTGATTGCGCTGTGTGAACCCGTGCTGATGCCTGGAGACAGACCTGTGGTCCCGCAGGAGTTACGGAGGAGACGCCGGGGATGCAGGTCTGGAGTCAAACGGAAGGAAAAAAGGAGAAGACATAAACCAGCGGTCCCGGCGATTATAACGGGAAACGTGAGGTCTTTGGGGAATTAAACAGATTAACTGGCAGCGCTAGTGAAGACCCAGAGGGAGTACCGTGAGTGTAGCATGTTTTGCTTCAGTGAAACACGGCTGCACTCGCACATCCCAGACAGCAGCGCTGAGGTTCCAGGTTACAGTTTGATACGGGGAGACAGAGACTTAAATAACAGGCTCATCTTACCAACTAACGTTACAGGGCGACTTTAATGTTTACTGAATGCTTCTCTGACTGTTTCGACCAAAACTTTTTTTTTTATTGTCATAGGAATCATTATTATGTACTTTTTTGCAGCACAGTAGCACATTTACATGTAATTGGTGTAGTTAAGTT
>JAQLOL010000026.1:28958736-28973142 GCA_029783665.1 Naso thynnoides
TGTATGTATGTGTGTGTGTGTGTGTGTGTGTGACTGCAGCTTTAATAACCCTCTGTGTTCCTCTCAGACCCTAGTGTGTACGATGAGATCATGCAGCCCGTCCTGCACTCTGGTTACCTGTACAAGTCAGGCTCCGCTCACAGAGGAACACTTTCGAGGAAAACACGAGAAGGTGGGCAGGGGGGTGGCGGATGGGGTGTTGAGGAGGAGAAGGGGTAAGAGTGGAGGGTGGAGGTGGAGGGAGTTAGCTGGATCAGTCAAAAACTAATAAAACAACAAAGACTTCCGATCAGACACACAGATTCACATGAACAAACTTTTCCCTCACGCAGAAGCTGATGATAAAACAGCAGGATTTGAGGATTGTTTTCAGCTAAATTTTTATGAAACTAAGAAACTTGTAAAATCCAACGTGTGCTCGTCTTGTGGTCAGACTTCCAGAAGTTCTGGTGTTCGGTGGATCAGTCTCTGCTTCTGTACGAGTCGGATCGATCAGCTGATCCCTGCATGCAGATCAGTGTTAAAGACATCATGTGTTTGGGCGTCAGTCGACCTGACACCTCCAACAACAACAATGGCTTCATCGACAGGTACAGACCTTATTTCACCTCATTTGATTTATTATGACATTGACAGGATGAAATTTCTGTTCAGGAGGGTGAATTGATTCCCTGCTCTGTGTCTCACAGGTTCCGTTACACCTTCGAGTTGTATTTGACATCAGAGAAACTTCATCAGTTTGGTTTGGAGACGGCCGACGCTCTGCACAGCTGGACCAAATCCATCGGGAAGGTCTGAACTCTGTCCTGACTTCAACTGTAGCTCTCACAGTGTGGACTCATGATGGTTCTATGATGAAGAACATGATGTTCATTCAGACGGCCAAAAACAGGAAGGACTCATGCCCCACTTGTTCGTGACAGGCCAACAGAAGGAGGCAGAATGATGACGGCGTGAAGTCCTGATCTCACAGAATGTCACTCACTGTGTAATCAGAGTATTAATGATAACAGGAGATGTTCTCGGGGAAGAAACCAGAGATCTTCATCTGATCGGATAGAATATTGATTTATTTATTTAATTCTCAGCTTGTCATCATTCCTTTCATGTCATAGATTTTCATCAGGTCGTTGTCTATCAGGTCCCACATGATCCAATAGAAAATTTGGGCTTTTCTTTGACTAAAAAGACTTTTGCATGTTGTTGTTGTCCTGCCAGCAGTCTGATAGTGACTGGTGACTCCTCACTAACCACCCCTGTCTCTGTCAGGCTGCCACGCCTCTCAGCTGTCACTGCTTGCTGACTCGGGAGTTTGAGCGGGTCGGTCTGCTGCGGTACAGAGCCATGTTGGACCCTCAGCAGTGGAAGGAGGCGTACTTCGTCTTGCAGAAGTCCAATCTGTTCATCTGTCCCCGAAACGATGGAGCAGCAGAGGACATCATCAACCTGAAGCGCCTGCAGGAGCTCAGTCAGTCCCAGTTCTGTTTAGTCTGGTTCTTTTGTGTGACGGATTGATTCTGTCTGACTGATCGAACATCTGTTTGTATTAAAGGTATTACCTCAGAGACCGAGAACCACGAGAAGAAAGACATCCTGGTTTTGGTAGAAAAGGGAAGGTGAGATGAGGAGTTTCTCTGCTGGACACTAGTTCATCTTCTTGACTGTATTTTTGTTGTCCTTCATCGTTGTGTGTCTTCGCCAGGACTCTCCACCTGCAGGGGATCGGACGCACCGATTTCTCTCTGTGGTACTCAGACATCCAGCGAGCAGCCGGCGGTAAAGGAAACACTCTGAGAGAACAGCAGCTGAGCAGAAACGACATCCCCATCATCGTGGATAGCTGCATCGCCTTCATCACTCAGTACGGTGAGGAGGAGGAAGAACACGCTAGAAGAAAATTGTTGTTATTGATGTTCTGCATCAACTTCAGTAAATCTTTAACTCCTGAGGGCAGAAAGCAAAATCACAGACTGCGCTCAGTTTGTGGTTTCACAATGAAAGCCTGCTGCTGCCATCACACACTATGCCTTTACTTTGAAGCACCTGCAGGAAGTGGCTGAGTATGAGCAGCAACTTCACTCAACAGGTCAACCAGGTCTGCAGGGAAAGTCAACAACTTCTCCTCAAATGCACGAAAGCTCTCTGACCAGATGTTCCTCTGCTCTGCAGGTCTGGGCCACGAAGGGATCTACAGGAAGAACGGGGCCAAATCTCGCATCAAACTCCTGATGGAAGAGTTTCGCAAAGACGCTCGAAACGTCAAACTGCGGATCGGAGACCACTTCATCGAGGACGTGACGGACGTCCTGAAGAGGTTCTTCAGAGAGGTCGACGACCCCATCTTCATGGCAGACCTCCACCTGCTGTGGCAGGCAGCTGCCAGTAAAGTCTACTTCACTGTGCATTTACTTCCCTTTGAAATGATTCAGAATGAAAACTTGTTCTGGAAACCTTCTTCTGACTCAAGCTGCAACTGAAATAACAAAATGAGCATCCAGCAGCAAGCAATTACATCTGTCGTGTTTTAGATGTTGAGTTGGCTGTTAATGGACAGAGACATTTTAACATTATTAAAAGTCACTGACCCAGAAATACCCAATGTGTTCCTCTGCCATGAGGCGTAAAACTCACTTGGTGTTTAAAACCAGGTGTGACAGCTGCAGCCTTTCTTTACAAAACAACAACCGGGCTGATGAGCGTTTATTTTAATCAGAAGAAGAGCCGATTGATCACAGGGATGTTCACTTTCTGTTTATTTTTCTTCAGAAATCCCTCAGAAGAGTCACAGGTTGGACCGCTACAAGGAGATCATCCGCAGTCTTCCTCGAGTCAACAGGACCACTCTGGCTGCTCTCATCAGTCACCTGTACAGGTGAGACCCGCCTCTCATCCCATGACACATTTTCTCATGTCATTCATCTCATACAAATGTTTCGTATTTTCTTCAGTTGTGACTGAATGGAAATGTTTTAATGTGAAGATTGTAGGATACACAACTTTTTTCCCATAAAAGTTTTATTACTGTTTTATGGTATTACAAAATTTACTTTCTGCATCTGTTTAAAATTAAAAGAGCTCTAATGTTTTAGTGGACAGAATCCCTCATTTCTTAATCAGGCTTTTACTGTGAAGCTGCAGAAATGTGATGTGGAAACTTTCAGTGAAACACACAGAACTCACACAATCTGTGTAACTGCTGCCATCTTGTGGAAGTATGCTACTACAAACAGATTGAATGAGATATTAAAACCCATAAACCTGCAGTAACTGAAACCTTGCAAACACCCTTCAGATGAGTTTATTAAATTAGAGCAATGGAGAAGCACCTTGTGCTTACACAGCATATGCATCATATAAGAGACATCAGGAGTTTTGGGGGGCTGGACTTCATTGGTCCATGGCGATCACGTCCAGCCCCCAGCGGCAGGATCAGTCGGATCAGCAGTTTTACAGCTGCTCCTAACGTCTCCGCCAGGGTCCAGAAGTGTGCTGATCTGAACCAGATGTGCACAAAGAACCTGTCACTGCTGTTCGCTCCCAGTCTGTTCCAGACTGATGGGAAAGGAGAGCATGAGGTAAAGATTGTGGAGGACCTGATAGACAACTACCTCTACGTCTTCGATGTGAGTACAAATCCGAAGGAGGTCGAGTCATTCTGTTTCGTGTTGTAAATAATGAAAACAAACTCAGAAAACTTCTGGTCCTCTCTCAGATCGATGAGGAGCATCAGACTCAGATCGAGCTGGAAATCAGCCTCATCACCACCTGGAAAGACACACAGGTACAACAATGATGTCACAACTGTACACAGTTACTGACACAAACATCATCTTTGAAAGAGGCATGTTGATTTATTTTTATGCAGGATATCAAAAAAAATGCAGATTTAGTTTTTGCCTTCAGTTATTTGTTTTAACTAAATATTAATAATAAGAATAACAAGTGTAATAAATTAATTAATTAGCTAGTAATTACTACTTATCAGTTGGTAATGGACTAGTTATAAGTTGCTAAAATGTTCAAAAATGTGGGAATAAGTTGAGTGTGTCACAGTGAGTTGATAATAAGTTATTGTTAAGGCAGCAGGACATCAGGAAAACTTGCGATATTGTTGGTGAATATTGTAATGATGATATGGCTCGTGATAAAAATATATTGAAATTTACAGTTTTAATGACTTTCTGCTTAACGTTTGTGCTGCTAACAGACAGTGACCAGCCTTCAGTGTAAGTGTGTGTCACAGACACACTGACCAGCAGCTCATGACATGACAGCGTAACCTGGTTAAAGGTTTGCTGTGCTAAAGTTAGTCTGTGTTCCCAGTGTTGCACGGTATTGCAACATATACCACATACATGAATGGAACTTGCCCACCGGTCCCTCCGTTAGTGGTTTTTAAACATCAGTTCTGTCAGTGTTGGACGGACACTCCTGGATTCATGCAGCAGCAGCTGCGAGGCCAGCACGGAGTTGATATATTTCACTTAGAATATGACAAGAGTGAGGAGAATTGACCAACAGAACGATGGCAGAGGATTAGTCAAATAGCAAAACACAATAAGCACCCAGTGTTACTTCAAAATATTTTGGATGCGAAAAGAGGACTTGATAACTTGAATGAAAGGACAGGAATTTATTACCTGTCACCTGCGGATCTTTGTCTAACAGCTCCTTCTTGTTCCATTACTTTCACAGACAGCATAAAACTACTTCCAGACATATTTAAAGTTAATCCGCTGCCAACAAATGATAAAAAATACTGTTGTTTTGCTCCTCAGACACATTTTTGATGACTGATAGTGAATATCTAGCCAGGCTAACAAAACATGTTGTATTTCCTGTGATAAAGTTAGAGTCATTTTGCGTTTCATCATTTAAATGCTTTTTATGTGAAACTGCAGCTGTAGGAAAAAAATCTAACAGTGGAATTTATTGCACTTCAAACAATATTTTGCAAAATGATTATAGGGCATGTTAATATTGTAATGATGGTAAATTTTCAATATATTGTGCAGCCCTAGTTAGTATTAAGATCATAACAAATTAATCATAAAAAAGCAATATGTAATTAGTAGTAAGATGTAATGAGTTAATAATAAGACGTAAGGATTTAGTAATACGTTGTAATGAGCTTATAATAAGCTGGTAATGACTTGTGGGTGTCAGTTATTTGTCAGATCTTTGCAGTTGTGCTGATGGACATTGTTTGTGTGCAGTTGTCTCAGGCAGGTGATCTGATCATTGAAGTCTATCTGGAGATGAAGATTCCAGACTGCTGCATCACTCTAAAAGTACGTCTGCATGTCTCATTAAATCTGTTCATATTAATCCATCACTCATTTATAAATCCACTCAGTTTATGTCAAAGGAACAGCTGACTGACACAGCAGGATGTGACTGATGTGACTTGCCTCACCCAGTGCTTCTAATGATTGTGCCATGCTTTCAATAATAATAAGGATACATTTGGTATTTGGGCACCTGTCAGGACATTTAAGGTCACCTCACAGATACAACAATAACAAAACAACAAAAAATCAGGGCATAAGTAAAAAGCAATAAGGAATTAAGTACAAGGTCAACAACAATGGTCACACAGAATAGGCAAGTCAAAAAATGAGTGTTTTGAGGCAAGATTTGAAAGTGGAGAGAGTCAGTATCACAAATGGTTTGTGGGAGAGAGTTCCAGAGATAAGGGGCTGCACGGTTGAGAGCTTTGGACCTCAGAAATGATAAACAGGAGGGAGGTGTAGTGTGGAGCATAGAAGAGGAAGACCAAAGGGTACGGGAGGGTGTGTAGGGATGAAAAAGGGCAAAGAATCAAAGAGGTGCGAAGTTATGGGGAGCCTTGAAGGTGAGGAGGAGACTCTTACAATCGATGTGTGTCTGACAGGGAGCCGGTGAGGTTGTTGAAGGACACGCTTGATGTGTTCTGTGGAAGGGGCTCTGGTAATGATGCAGGCAGCAGAATTCTGAACCAGTCAAAGTTCAGCTTAAGCAGAAGACAAGAGACTTACAGTAATTAATGTGGGAGGTGACCAGGGCATCAGTGCCGATGGCAGTACTATTGGGTGTATGAGATGGGTGGAGACGGTTGATATTGCGCAGGTGGGAATATGCTTGATGTGTGCTTTGAATGATAATTTGCTGTTGAGGACGACACCCAGACTCTTGACTTGAGGGGAGGGAGAAACTAGGAAGTTGTCGATGGTGAGTGAGAAGCTGTCAAATTTGACCAGAGTGGTTTTGGAACCAAAGAGGAGAAGCTCCGTTTTGTTGCTGTTGAGTTTGAGAAAGTTTTAATTTCCAGGAGACAGTCAGAGAGGGAGGATGATGGAAGGGTGGGGGTTTGGATGGGAGGACAGATAGAGCTGGGTGTCGTCATTGAGCAATGAAAGTGGAAACCAAATTTTATGAAATTATGACGGAGGGGTAGAAGGTAGATGAAAAAGAGGAGTGGACCCACAGCAGAGCCCTGAGGAACACCGGTAGTAACGGGCGTGCTGTGATCTGAAGTTTCAGTTGTGCAAAGTGAGTGTGGCTAAAGAGAGATGAGTTAAACCAGGAGAAAGGAGTGCCAGTGAAACCAATAGAAACTAGTTTGTCAGAGAGAGATGTCGTCAAAAGCTGCGCTGAGATCAAGGATGGTGAGTATTGTTAAGACTCCAGAGTCCGCTGCCATCAACAGATCGTTGCTGATTTAGAGCAGGGCTGTCTCGATGCTGTCAAGGGGACAGAAACCAGACTGGAGTTCTTCAAACAGATTTTTGTTGGAAAGGTGAGTGTGGATCTACTGTTTTTTCAAGTATTTTGGAGAAAAACAGTTTATTAGCCATTGATTGAAAGTTATCCAGGTTGTCAGGATCTGCACCAGGTTTCTTAGGTATGGGAGTTAAAACAGCTGTTTTAAGAGAGGGCAGAACAAGACCAGTAGTGAGAGAGGAGTGGAAAAATGTCAGTTATCAGAGAGGACAAGGACGGTAGACAGGCTTTGAACAGGTGCTGGCATGAAGGAGGTTTGGATTTTTGAACGAGATCGGATATTTTTATGACAGTTGGGAGTTGGAAATTGGAAAATGGAAAGGAGGGATCGAAGGAAGCTGGACGCTGTATGTCTTAGAGAGGCTAAGTGCTGATGAATTGTTTTAATTTTTGCATTGAAAAATGTCATGAAAGCATTACAGTGCACATGTGAGGCGCAGTAGTATCTGGTGGTCGCAAGATGGTGTTTACAGTTCCCCTCACCTGACCCGATAAGGTTAGCATAGTATGCAGTTTTAGCCGTTGTTTTCAGCTGTTTTTTCAGGTGTGACAGTCTGTGGGACCTTTGACCTCTGCAGGTGTCTCCCACCATGTGTGCAGAGGAGCTGACTAATCAGGTTCTGTTCATGAGGAACGTCCCAGCAGGAGACAAAGATGTGTGGATGACGTTTGAGGCCATCGAGGACGGACAGCTGGGTGAGACAGCAGGACAGTAGCAGCACACCTGTCTCTCTCTGTCTGATGCACCTGAACTGATGTGCTCAGAGATGTTTTACTCCCCTGCCTGACATTCCCTGATGTTGTTTCAGAGCGTCCGTTACACCCCAAAGAGAAAGTCCTAGAGCAGGCTCTGCAGTGGTGCAAGATGGCCGACCCGAGCTCCGCCTACCTGGTGGTGAAGCGAGTTCCTAAAGGAGAAGGCATCAGCATCCTCACCTGTAGGTCCAACACACAACCCCATCACGGGTCTGCTGAGGGCAAAATGAATTCAGAATAAAATGAGTCAAACAGCAGCACACACAAAAACATGGTGAGGAATTCGTTCATTTGTAGGAGCAGGTCATCATCCTCACACAGCTGTGGAAACGGTTGCAGTCTGTTTCAAAAAAACAAACTGACGAATAAACGACCATATCTCGTATTTTTCTGTATTTTTCTTCAGACGCGTTCATGTCATTTCTCACAGAGTTAGAAAATAACGTGGACTCATAAATCACCAGAGGCACAAAAAGAGCAGCTGTGAATAAAGATGCAAAGATGAAGATATTCAGTTAGCTCCTTTTTTTAACTGATGCTAATACATGTCTGTCTTTCTGTCTGTCTGTCCCTCTGTTTGTCTGTCTCTCTGTTTGTCTGTCTGTCCGTCTTTCTGTCTGTCTCTCTGTTTGTCTGTCTGTCCCTCTGTGTGTCCCTCTGTCTGTCTGTCTGTCTGTCTGTCTGTCCCTCTGTTTGTCTGTCTCTCTGTTTGTCTGTCTGTCCCTCTGTGTGTCCCTCTGTCTGTCTGTCTGTCTGTCTTTCTGTCTGTCCCTCTGTTTGTCTGTCTGTCTGTCCCTCTGTTTGTCTGTTTGTCTGTCTGTACCGCTGTCTGTTTGTCTCTTTCTGTTTGTCTGTCTGTCCCTCTGTTTGTCTGTCTTTCCGTCTCTCTGTTTGTCTGTCTGTCCCTCTGTTTGTCTGTCTTTCCGTCTCTCTGTTTGTCTGTCTGTCCGTCTTTCTGTCTGTCTCTCTGTCTGTCTGTGTGTCCCTCTGTGTGTCCCTCTGTCTGTCTGTCTGACTGTCTGTTCAGCATATAATTGTGACATCATGAAGATCGGTCTGTTGAGGTGTCGTGAGGAACCTCCAAAGCTCCTTCAGGGAAACAGGTTCCAGGAGAGAACGTTCCAGATCAAAGACCATAAACTGCTGCTGCTCAA
The DNA here is from genome assembly GCA_029783665.1 of Naso thynnoides. Classification (NCBI taxonomy): domain Eukaryota; kingdom Metazoa; phylum Chordata; class Actinopteri; order Acanthuriformes; family Acanthuridae; genus Naso; species Naso thynnoides. Next base: position 28,967,409 of record JAQLOL010000026.1, read on the forward strand.
AGACAAGAAGGTGACCTGCAGTCTGAACTCACTTCCTGTTCCCAGTTTTGGCTGCTGCAGTTCTTGAAATGTTTCTGTTCAGGAATCTTTGTGCTATTGAACCATCTGGCCTGCGTTTCCATCAGTTAGAGCAGAACCATTTTAAGAGTGATCACCAGGGGGCGCTGCATGATGCAGCACTGAGGTAAACAGAAGCAGGTGGAAGATCACAAACAAGCTTTTTTCTGTTAATACAGATATTAGATTTTATTCAAAACTCCAACAGGTTTTCATTTGACTCTCTCCAGTTTCGATTTGTTCATCTTCTCTGTCCAGCGTTTAAAATACAGAGAACTTCAGTTGTAGAGGGAACCAGCTTTTCCTGGTGTTTCAGAACAAGTTTCTCTTTGGTGTAAATTTTTCCAAACAGTTCAAACAGAATCAGCTCCATGCTGGTGGAAATGGGTTGGAAGTAAACCAGTAAACACTTGGTCTTGTTCCAGTCTGCTGACTGCTCTGTGTTGTTGTTCAGAGCATCAAGCCCGAGAAGGAGTGGTCTCTCAAGTCCATGAAGATCTACATCGGCATCCGCAGGAAACTCAAAGCTCCCACCAGGTATGGTGTGAGCAGTCAGCTGATGTCACTCTGTGATCAGGATGCAAACGGTGGATGAATCTTCTGTAACATGCGGTAAATGTGTGTATGATCTGTGTGCAGGTGGGGCTTCACAGTGATGTCAGACAAGCACCAGCTGTAAGTACCACAGAGTTCATGTGTCAGCTCTGAACGCAACCTGCTACACATGTGACTTCTTTTCCTTCGGCTCCTCCAGATCCTTTAAAGTTTGAAAACAGATGAGGGTCTTTGAAAGGGCTTGAATTTCAATATTTTGTGTAAGAATGAAAATGAAAGTTCTTTTGATTCTTTTTCCTTTACTTCAATAAACAGGCTGCGTTCCGTCCGCATGTGTGTCCTGCAGCTGTGACACACACACGTTTGACGTGTTGTTTCACACACATTGTACATGTCTGTTGTACATGTCTCACACATTTCGCACATATTGTTTCACATGTACATTGTGTCACATTTTGTTTCACACATTGTTCCACATACGTTTCACATGTTGTGTCACACGCATGTTGTTTCAAACGGATGTTGTTTCACACACATTGTTGTACATGTCTCACACATTTCGCACATATTGTTTCACATGGACATTGTGTCACATTTTGTTTCACACATTGTTCCACATACGTTTCACATGTTTCACACACGCACATTTCACATGTTGTGTCACACGCATGTTGTTTCAAACGGATGTTGTTTCACACACGTGTCATGTTGTTTCACATGTTACACGTTTATTTAGAAGCGTTTCACAGATTTTTTACACATGTTGTTTTACATGTTGTTCCACACGTTTCACGCATATGTTTTACGTTTTGTGTTTCATGTTTCACGCACACATAGTTTCACATACATCTCACACACGTTTCACACACGTTGTTTTCACACACATTGTTTCACATGACACGTAACATGCAGTGATGATGCGTCTCACTGCTGAACTGTGATCATTACATACACACGTCAGTGATCACATGATCACGACATTCTTCTCATGATACAGTCACAGTTTCTTGGGTTCGTCCCATGTTTCTCGTGCTCCGTGTCGAGTGCAGAGTGCAGACGACATCACTGTGCGTCTCTTCTTGTGCGGCTGTGACATCACTTCGCTGTCATCTCTTCTTCTCTCTCAGGTTTCTGTGCTGCAGCTGTGAGGCTGAACTGTGGGACTGGATCACCAGCTTCCTCAGAGCTCAGGTCAGATCAGCTGCTTCAGTCACTTTCCATGTTTCCATGATAAATAACGTGTTTATCCCCTGCTGACGCTCATGTGTCGCTGCCTGTTTTGCAGAACAATGAGCCGGGTCCCCCGCTGCTGAGACGACACTCCTCCTCAGACATCTCCAAGCAGAAGTTCGGCACGATGCCCCTCGTCCCCATCAGAGGAGTCGAGAACAACAGCAGCATGCTGTCAGCCAATCAGACGCTGGTCAGGCTGCACTTCTTCAACTGTAGTTTGGGGAGTTTAGTTAGAAATGTTTACTGTCTAATGTAGAAGACTTTTGATTTTATATTGATCAGCTGAAAACTTCCAGTTGTGCAGGAGCAGAAAAACAAACAAACTGTTGAATGACAAGAACAAAGAGTCTCAGAGTAAAACCAAACTCTGAATGAGGAAGTTCAACTTGAGATGAGAGATTTTAACTTTGGTAACCTGAGCGTGATTGTTTCAGCTGCTGTGTGCTGCCGTCATTATGCTCATTTAACGAAGATTCTCTGAAAAGACAGAGTGTGTTCAAACTAAATGATAACGGGGGTTTTTTCAGTTCATAATGAAGACTATGTGAAGAGATATGATTCTAAAAACTCTCTGCAAACATTTAAAATTCACAACTTCTACAAAAAGTACAAACAATAATTTAAAAAATCAAAATTCAAAGAATAAATTAAAGCAGAATTAAAAGAAAAACTAAACTTTATCTCTACAGACATGAAATGAAAAGACAATTCAGTTTACATAAATTCATTGGACTTTATATTTTCTTCTCTCTGCAGAGAAAATTGCACGACAGAAGGACGCTCTCCATGTACTTTGTGAGTATTTTGCACTCAATATTTGAACTTTGTGAGTAAAGGGAAATGACCTGATGCAGTGTGTCTCTGTCTGTGTTTCCCTGTAGCCCATGAAGGTGCAGCAGGACTCGTCCGAGGTGCGTTCAGAGTCTCCGGACCTTCCCGAGCCGCTCTATGAGGAGGTCGGGGACTTCGGCCTGCAGGTCCTTAAATCTCTAGAGACGAGTTTCCTGTCCAGCAGTGCTGCAGAGACCCAGGAAGTTCCAGATCACCTGCCTCTCAGACTGGTTCCCATGGAAACCAGACACATAGGCCATGCAATCGTCGCCGACACAGTCCAGACCGGCAGCAATTCTGCGGATCCTCTAGAGCAGAGTGGAGGCTGCAGTGGAGGAGGTGAGGAAGACATAGACTGCAGCTCTGTGGTCAAGAGGAGGCAGCAGCTGCAGGGAATCTGTACACCGTCACAGGAGCTGCTGCTGCAGGAGCTGTCGTCTGCCTTCACCAAGAAAACCGAAGATGAGGACGAGGAGGACAAAGAGCAGGAGGACAGGCCCTATGACGTCTAAGAGGAATTAAGCTTTTATGAGAACTCAGCAAAATCTCTGAAATATTCTACAGACTCTGATGGAGTCATTTGAAAAACCTTTTCCTCCAAATCAAGTTTCTTCCTGATTCTGTTGCTACACGTTTGTCAGCCTGGGAATTCAATCATCAGTCCCCCTTCGTTCAGAGAGGAAAACATCCACAAAAAGAGTTGAACCAGGAGGACATTTCCAGTCTGGAGGAACACAATGACAAAAACTACTTTGATCTTCAAAACTTCATGAACTCCCTTAGACTGGGGGTTGTGTCCACTGTCTCGTTCTTTGAGTCATCGTCCGCAGCTCAGGAAAGCGTGTGAAGAACCATGTGTATTCAAACACTCTCTGACTGCATGGCAGGTCCCACATCTGCTGGACACATGACCACAAGTCAGATTCTTCACCTGAGTGACATCAAAAAGTCCGACACTGAAAGTTCCATTTTGTACAAGAACAGAAATGTGACATCTCTGTCTGTTGTATTGATATCATTTGTATTATTTCAGGAACTGTATTTTGAGGTGACATGTTCTGGCTGCTATGATCGATTAATTTCCCTGCAGTGATTGCTCTCTGCCTGCAGAGTGCAGTAGAGCCTTTTCAGCGGCACTTGAACTGAGCAGCTGATGGAATCGTTTCATTCATCTGAGGAACTTTTCCTCTTCAGGTTCTGCAGGACAAACGACAGAATGATGATTCAAACGGAGGCATTAAACTCTCCATCCTGCCACAGTCAGCGCCTTGCTGTCTGTCAGTTCAGCAGGAGTCGAACCAGCAACTGTGAGGACTGGAGCAGCAAACGCTGTGATTGGCTGAGAGGTCATGTCAAACGCCACATGAACTGCGGCAGACTGAAGGGACGGGGATGAAGCCGTTCAGACGTTTCCTTCGGCTGGTTGTCAGCTCGTCAAAGTGTCCACTGATGTTGTGCACACAGACTGTGCATCATGTGGTCAGCCATAAAACAAATGTGCATATTGATCATTTGTACATGTACATTATATAAGCTACATGTGATGGTAAAGTTAAACTGCTGATGTGAGTGTGGATGAAGAAACTGGTCCCACTGGTTTTAATGGTGAAACGCAGTAAAGACTTTGAGCTGCGGTGCTGAATTAAACTCGTAGTTGTTGCTCAGTTGTACATTTGAATCTAATCAGTGACAGTCAGCAGTACTGATGTGTCTCGACCTGAATTTTATTATTCAGAACTTTCCAGCCCCTTTATGTGGTAACTTATTTTATACAACAGACGTAATATCCTGTTTTTCATCCGTGTCAGACAGGATGTGATGCTCTAAGTGAACAGCAGGTGGCAGCAGTTTTCAAAAAGTTTCCTCCGTCCACCAGTGCTCCCATAAACACATAACACAGTCTTACTGGTCCCAGCACAGCTCTGACGGTGTTCACACTGGTCTGTTGATGCGTGTTTGTGTTCAGGCTGTTCCTCTCCGAATTGTTTCGGAAAGTTTTACGAAGGTATTAAAATATATTTAGGTTTCACGATCTGTTTCTGCAAGTTCCTTTACTGAAGAAAAGTTGCTGTGTGTGTATCTTGGTTTGAGAGCTTCAAAGGCTTCATGTCATGAAGACAACTTGCTTGCTTTGGATGAAAATCTCAATTTAAAAAGTCAAAAATCATTTTGCTTGTGGAATGATGAGCGACGGTTACAGCTGAAGAACTGAAAGCAGCTGATGTGTCAAAGTGTGAGTGGGAGGAAAGCAGTGAATTTGTCATTGAGGGGTAATCCACTAAATTTCATCTGTGACAGCAGATAAAATGAAACCTCGCAGAAGAGAGCAGTTCAATAGTCAGTGAAAGTTGTGGTTAAGTAGTGAAGGGGAAATCTTGGGTCATAAAAAAGACCAGTTTTAATCTCTGAATTCAGTTTTAACATCACATTCTGACAGCCTCAGTCTGACCAAAGATAGTCAATATTAACCCAAGATCCCCCACTGTACACTGTGCCAGTGGTGAGAAATGGTGCATACACTTCCCTTCATTTCTCCCATAAGCATGAATGGACTCAAGACTGCTTCCTGTCTCCCAAAGGGGCGGGGCCATGGCAAAAAAAAAAACCCATAACGTGACCGTGATACAGAAAATTCTAGCTGCTGCACAGCAATGGGTCGGGTCCGGGCATTTTTAGGCAATTCTGAGCAACAAACAATAAGAAGAAGAAGGACAGAAAGACATAATTCCTATGAACACAACAGGGTCCTTGGCAGCTGAGCAGCCCATACCCTAAAAATACCATCTGCATTGACTGTAATGTTCACAAGAGGACAATTCTATATTCAGTCACAGATTCAGTTTTTAAGGTAAAATTCTTCATCAAACATCATCTACCATGAATTTTCTACGTGTGTTTATCGAAGACTAGACTAAAGCGAGTGTGGCGAGAGTCAGGAAATGGAGAGACAGAGAGGGGGAGGACACAAAGGAATGGGCCTTCCAACACAGGATTCAATCCGCAGCCGCCTGCATTGAGGGCTCTATTTTCTTTCATGGAGTGTCTGCTCTATACAACT
>JAQLOL010000026.1:28981078-29004274 GCA_029783665.1 Naso thynnoides
TTTTGCTGCTGTAATACTGTAAATTTCTCAACTGTGGGACTAACAAAGGAACATCTTAATCTTAATCTTAAAAGTGAGAAATGATCAGCCAGTCCAAAGCACACAGTCTTTCTCTCCTTCACCTTCCTCCTCTCTCTCTCAAGTCTTTTTTTAGAGGAATGGATGAAAGCGGCTCAACAGGAAATCCCAGCGCTGCCTCGTCTCGCTCACTTCCTGCCCTCACTAATGAGGAGATGCTTCAACCACCTGATTGGATCTCAGCTTCTGAGGAGCATAACAGGCAAAGTAAGCCAGTCAGTGGGCTCGGATCCCAGAAGGACCAAAGACCAGCAGAGACCCAGCAGAAAGCTGCAGTGGAACACCAGAGATCTGCACAGAAGCAACGGACTGCAGAGGAACCAGACCGGCTGGGTCTCAGAGAACGCACAAACCACGAGGATCCTCCAACAGAAGAACAAAAAGATTCTCCAAGCAGAGCAGAACAACTGATACCAAATCCTCTTCCTACAGAGAAACAAAAGCTGGAAGATTCACCTCGCACGGACAAAGAGGAACAAAAAGATTCTACTTCTCCAAAAGAGCAACCAGGTCAAAAGACACCAGGAGATCCTTCATCACCAAAACATGAACAAGAAGTAGATGATTCTCAGGAGCACCAAACCGAGGAAGATCGTTTTCCTGAAAAGCAGAAAGCTGAAGAGGACCCTCCTCCTCCCAAACAGGATTTCACTGTTTTCACTTCAACCTTAGATAAAGACGACCAGAAGACTCTCCAGGTGCACGTCACTGAGTCCCCCCAGGCTCCACCCCCTCCTCACCCTCACACCCAGCAGGCTTCACCCCTCTCTGCTGAGATGTTTGGTGACCAAGCGCGGCCCCGCCCTCCTGTGTCTTCTTCAGAGGAGCCCAAACTGTGTGGCTTCCTGCTGAAGCAGGGGGGGCCCCTTAAGGCCTGGAAGCTGCGATGGTTCACCTATGAGGAGAAAAAGAATCAGCTGTTCTACTACCGCACCCCACAGGATGTTACGCCACTCGGCCGGGTCGAGCTCTGCAGCGCCACCTTCACTTACCCGCTGAAGGCCGAGAGTGGCACGTTCCATATCCAGACACCTGAACGCACCTTTGTACTCAAAGTAAGTGTGCTTATAAGCCTGTTGGAGACCATCTCACTCACTGTGTAATCAGTAAAAAAATCAGTTGAAATTTGTGCTGTGTTTGGACCTGCTTGGCTAGTGACATCCCTTCAAAAACTAGAAATGTGTATGTGCCCCCCACCCCCACCCCCCACCCCACCCAGGCTGTTACCCAGGAGTTGATGCTCTATTGGCTGCAGCAGCTTCAGGTGAAACGTTGGCAACACAGGCAGTCCACCTGCGCAGACCCGACAAACATCACTGCAGGTGAGAAACTGACGTGGTCCAAAAACTCAACTTCATCCACACTCAGCTGCATCATGGGATTTAACAAATCCTGGGCTCGAGAATCTGAATGAAACGCTTCGTGCTGTTTCTGACAAGTCACTGAAAACTACCTGAATTCTTTCATAGTTTCTCATTTCTCATTTTTAACTCGTCTGATGATGATTTCTAAACTGGTCTGATGATGATTTTTAAACTGGTTTTATGATGATTTTTAAACTGGTTTTATGATGATTTTTAAACTGGTTTTATGATGATTTTTAAACTGGTCTGATGATGATTTTTAAACTGGTTTTATGATGATTTTTTATTGGTCATATGATGATTTCTAAACTGGTCATATGATGATTTTTAAACTGTTCATATGATGATTTTTAAACTGGTCATATGATGGTGAAACGTTTATATTTGTTGAGTTAAATATATATTTTAGTTTTTCTGACAGTTAGTGCTGGATTTAATCTTAAACAGAGTTAACTCCTCTGTCATTTCCAGTGAAAGTAGCTTGAGACTCTTAGTTTTCACCTCCTCCTTACCTCCATTTGTTCCTGGTCGTGTCTGGAAATCGGGCTCCTTTTCCTCCTCACGCCTCTTCTCAGGGAGAGTTGGGAAATCTGTTCTCCAGGCGAGGGAGCGGCTCAGGATGACAGATTAGACCGTGACTCACTGTTCTTATTACACCGTTGCTGCTCTGACGGGAGAGTCTGAGACTACACAGAGAAGGAATCTAATTTTTGGCAATTCATATTTGAATTTTACCAGAGAAAAGTCTTCTTGGATTAACAGCCCCCAACAGAGTGAGTGCCCAAGTGTTTGGAATCTTCAGAAGGTGTTTCCACACAAACAGCTGCTGGAGAATGATGGTGGTGGTGGAGCTTATGCTGAAGTATTTTACACGTTGACATCATGAACAAACCTCTCTGTCGCTTTAAGTCATTCTGATCAGTACAACTTAAAGTTTGTGGAACTCCCAGCAGAGCTTTGCACCATCTGACCCTTCAAACACGTGTGTGGGTGTGCAGTCTGTAATCTATATATTAATGTGGCCACTATCTTTACTCTGGACCAGACAGAGAAACAGAGGATGTCAGGAAACGAAGGAATGGTTCAGTGACGGGGTGGGGCAGCAGGAAACAGGATGTGATGTAATACTGACTGCAGATCTGCTGCAGGCGCCTGAATGAGAGGAAAGACACAATTCTTCTTGTAAGATGCAGTGTGGTATAAGGACAAACTGCTCTGAATCACTGAGTTCAGAGCTTCAGTCAGTTTTTGCTCAGGAGAGAACGGATGGTTCAGGAGGACAAACTTCATCTCAGTGTGAATTTACTGGAACGAGACAGAGATAAAAAAATCAAAAGTCTAAATGAAAACTGTAAATCTGACAAACAGAGACATGAACCATGATGGTCTGAATATTCCTCACATTCTTCTTTAGGACAACTGTCTGTGTGTCAGTCAGAGTTTTGAGCAGCAGTTGAAGCAGCTCACCTGGTTCTCAGGTACGCTGCTTGTGTCCTGACTTGTTCAGCTGAAGGTTCACTTTCACAGCAGACCAACGAGTCCAGGACTGAAGAATTGTTACTGGTTTTTATGCTGTTTCGACAAAACTTTGTAGAAGAGTTTGAAAAAGAATGACAGCGTGAGGTGCCTCTAGCGCCCCCTGCAGGTCGCAGAGTTCATGCAAACTACAACCCGATGATTTGTTTGTTCTCAGTGTGAATCCTACATGTGGGCCTTCTGTTTGTCCTGAAGGTGGCACTAAAGAAGACACCATGGAGTCGTTCAAATCTCATAGTCATGTCATAGTGAGCTCTTCACTGAACGTTATTCCAATTTAACAGCCTAAGACCCTTTTAATTAAAATGTTACATTTGTTATAAGATCTTTGTGAAAGGTCGACATCAGAAATTAGACATTTGAGTCTATTTTAATCGATTGTCTGCTGGTATCAGAGTCTGATCCGATACGTTCACACACATTGTTATAACAGGTAGAGACTCGATGTGACACACCTGATTTTTCATGGACCCTGAAGCTGAAGGTCCTGATTCAGAGCTCGTCATCTTTAATTACTGATCTGATATGAATCAATGTTTGCCTGAGGAATTTGACACTGATGATCCTCCGTAGGGAGGAGTTCTCACTCTGTTGAAGTGCAGAAACAGTTGTGTTACAGAGTGAAGTCTCTTCTCTCACAGATGATCTTTGATGAGCTTAGAAAGCTGTTTCATGAATGTTTCTACACTTCATATTAATATTGATGATTTGGCTCAGAGTCTGATAAATGTGCATATTTTCAGCTTCAGTTTCAGAACTGTTTTTTGTCCTCACACACATTCGTGTGGTGAAACACTGCCTGCGCTCTGAAAGAGAGCAGGGGCCTGTATCCCGAAGCGAGCTCAACCCAGGTTTGCCTTATCAAGAGCCGTGAACACACACGTATAAGGGGTGGGATCCAAGGCAGCAGACCAATCGCAATCCTGAGCAACAAGCCAACAGAGAAGCACACTGCAGAGAGAGCGCCGTATTTCTCATGCGAGGAGCAGAGACTGATTTTAACAAAGTACGAGGAGAAGAAAACCATCATTGTAGAGAAGTCCAACAGCGTGGCTGCTGCCAGGAGAAGGCAAAGTGCACGGCAACGCATAGCAGACCCTGGAAATGCATTAAGTTACTCATCAGTGGCTTAAGTAGCCGACATCTGATACTGATCACACCCGTGAATCCAACCAAATCAATGTGCTGCCCAGATGAATCATGTGTATGACAATCATAGTCTCACTCCCCCGGACACGACCCCTCAGGGGTCCGAAGCACCTGGGAGCAGGTAAAGAACAAACATAAAAACATCACTGTGTCAGTCAGCTGCCCTTTCTAATGTCATAACGTTAAATAGGCGACAAGAAATCTTAAAGCCGACGCCACATTTAAATCATATGAATATACCAAGTTGACAGCCTGAAAAAAATCCTCCTGCCATTGAGCCGTGTTAGAAATGAGCAGGAAAAGTTATTCTGTCCCTCTCCAAAAAGAAAAAACTCTGAATGCCCTCAGACACCATGAATGAGGGGTCGGAATGACCCTTTTCGCTTTTGCATCAGCGAGCTGTCAGTTAGGCCCATAATGGTGAACAGGGAGAACCCCCCCCCCACCCCCACCCCACCCCCCACCTCTGTACAAATAATCGTCAGGGCAGCTGAACGGGTTTGTTCGGCCCTGAAAGACCCTTTCACGCCGTAACGCTCTCCTAACCATTCGTGCTCCTGTGTCAGCGGGGTTCTCGAGGAATGGGCAGGCCGTTTTTCCCAAACAGCTGATTGGCCAGTGGGTGGTGCTTTTAGGATTCGATTCAACCCTCAAACCTTCCCTGCCATGGAGCAGGGCAGCCGTTCGGCGTATGTTACCATGGTGATGTACCTTGACAAGAAATGAAGCAGCTCTGTGAGACAGAAAACCCGGGTTGAACCTGAAGTTACCTCGCTAAGCCAAATTCCTGCTTCGTGATCCAGACCCCAGAGCTGCAATGCCTTCAGGGCACGCCACGGATTAGATGTTGATCGGCTTTATTAGAGTAATTTACCTGGAATGCGTGTTTGCATGTGACTGATTGGCTAATGCAGCTCCTTGTCATATGACATCACTTGTCTCGCAGCAGAGTTGATCCGTGTTCAGCCCCGCACTGCCTTACTGCGGCCCCTGTGGCCGTTTCCACTTGAAATGAACGAGAAGCTGCATATTTCCACACACAGTTCATCGTCTGGTCTTAGTCCTGCACCAGCAGGTTTTTGGGCGACCTTTTGGCGCTGAGGTCAGCTGACTGCAGCAGCCTCTGCAGGGTTGTGCAGTTCAGGTGCTCTAAATTGGCTGTGAGGCTTCCTGCCGTGATGCACGCTCCGTGCCAGTGCAGGTTTTGGTCACAGAGTGTTTGAGCGAGCGGGCTCTGCTCAGCATCAGGTATGAATGAGACTGTAGAGGAAATACTGGATGCTTCAGCTGACTTCAGATCAGTCCTCGTATGTTTGTGTGCACATGTCTTCTGAGTATCTTTATAGACTGTAGATGTGGCGTGCGTACAGTAAAGGTTAATATCCATGTGACGCTAGACTAAAGCTGTCTCTGAGTTTCTGTTTGTGTGTTTGATTTGATTTGATTTCTGTTTCCTGTTTCTGCAGATGACTTCCTGCCGATGTTGAAGAGCCCACTAGGTCTGGTGGGGGAAGAGGCGGCCAATGTACCGCTACGATCGCCGCTCACCAACATGTCTATCAAACATCCGCTCATTGAGATCCAGTGAGTGAGCTCAGCGGTTTTTTACTGCTGATCTGAGATGTTTGAAGAACTTAAATGTCCCTGAGAGGTCTGAAAGTGTCTGTTTATCTGATCATCAGCAGGGATCAAAATAAAAAGACAGAAGAAGACGCTTCTGTCTTTCTGATATAAAGCAAAGTAGGACCACGTTTCCCAAGGGCCTTGTTGCTTCTGGTCCCTGATGATGATACTGACCAAAAACTCGTATTTGTTTCCGTGTGTGCAGAAACTCGGTGCATAGTCGTCGTAAGAAGTCGTCTCAGGAGGCGAGTCAGAGTGTGTTTCATATCCAGGCTCCACCGTGGATTCCTTTAAACTCTGCAGACTCCAGTAACACTAAAGGTATGTAGAGGAACAAGTCAAGTCAACTTCATTTTGTTTGTATAGCGTCAAATCACAGCAAAGTTGTCTCGAGACGCTTTACATATATAGTGTAGGTCTAGACCACACTCTATAATTAAAACATATCAAGTTTTTTGGACCAACAATTGAAAGCTATTCCCCCACGAGCAGCACTAGACGACAGTGGCGAGGAAAAACCTCCTTTAAGCGAGCAGAAACATCGGAACAGATCCGAGACTCAAGGTGGGCGGAGATCTGACATAAAATGTTTAATTAATACTCAAATTACTATTATAATGATCGTCATACACACAGTACTTAGAATAATAGTAAAAAAATATTATTATTATTATTAATAATAATAATAATAATAATGGTAATAGTTACATACAGTAATACCACAACACTGCAGGTTTGTACAGGAGCACGATGACAAGTGTATTTATAACACTAATCAGTATTTTAGTATTCTGCTTTAAATAAGTTCGATCGTACAAAATATTTTCATATCTGTCAGACATGCTCAATAAATTTAGCGTGAGTTGTGACTTTTTCTTACTTTCATCTTGACGTGGGACGTGTGGACCTCAGAATGATCCATCGTGATGTTGTTATGTCTTGTTAATGTTTTGAAGATGTCAGTAAATCACTTTTGTCAAGTTTACGCTGTTTTGTAGCTGAAATAAATGGGAGCCAGGAAACATCAGGCTGTATGTTACAGTTATTTGTACATTTATTTGATATTATTTTCATTTTAAAGTCATATTTTACACCTGCTATTCTATTTCAATCCCCACAGCTCCCAGAACTCCCACTGACCCTCCGGCCCCGCCCCCTCGAGTCTCATTTGCTGAGCCTGCAGGTGAGGTCTCCCCGGCAGAGGGCAGAGAGTCGCCTTCGTTGTTCGACAGCCAGAGCAAGAAGACGATGAATCGCCGGTCGTCCACCATGCAGGTCCTCCGCAGAGACACTCTGTCCTCGTCCTCAGACAGAACGTCTCGCCTCCAGCAGGAGAAACAGATGCTGACGGAGGAGGTCAAAGCTCAGAAGGTAATCAATCACCCAGTGATCCGATGAATTGTTTTATTGATCTCTGTGTTTTTAATTCACGCTCAGAATGAACATGTAAACACACTGCAGTGTCACAGGCTCGTCTGGCTTTTCTGTCATTTGTACATTTAATGTCTCATGTTGTCCTCCTGCCAGTGCAAAGCCTCTGTGTAAAAGACACTTTGGCTCTGTCCACAGTGCTCTCGATAAAAGCTTAGGAACTTGTTGTTTTTAATAAATTAATATATGTGCAATTCAAATTAATCAAATAAATGAAATGAAATGACTTGAATTAAATCATTTTGATGGCCTGTGATTGGTGGGTTTTGCCAGGTCCTCTGTGTGAAGGTGTGAAAGCTGAAACGCTGTGTTGAAACAGTGAGGTTAAGCGACGGACAGTGTGCAGAAATATTCTGGTTTTCTTAATGGTGAAAAAACACAAGCGTTACTCAGGTGATCAATAAATTGGTTCTCCCTGTGATAACAGCACTGTGTTGTATCCAGGAGCTGGTGTGGATCCTCCACAAAGCCTTAGAGGCGTCTCAGCTGGAGAAGCGAACATGTGCAGAGTTTTTGGCGGAGACGGGCGAGCAGGAACGCTTGGAGCTGCTGCGACACCGCGAGCGGCAGACGGCGGACCTGCGAGACCGGCTGGATGAGGCGCAGGCGGAGCTGGAGGCCGTGAGGAGCAATCTGGCTCAGAAAGACACACAGCTGGCGGAGCTGCAGGAGAACATCAGGATGCTGATGGAGAAAAACAACGCCAAGAGGGAGGTGAGGTCACACCTGAGGACGGGTGAAACACAAACACCTGGTTCAACATTTGTCAAGAAATGTTTTATTCTAACCCTTGTGTGAACACTCCTCTATCACTCCACTGATTCCTGATGAAGACTCTGTGTTTTATCGTGTTTTAAGGTTTTAAGCTGTGTTCACACAAAAAGTAACGCTTCACTTCACTTCACTTCAGTTGCGTCATTTTCGAGAGTGAAGGGAATAAGTTACACATCGCCCACTAATATGCCCCCCCCCCCGGAAAAGGGGGCTTGCCATTTTCTGTCATTAACTGCTCCTTGTTTAGTCAGTATTGCTGCACTTTGTCACTGTGAGAGTCCCTGACACGTTGGAAAACTTAATTCTGTTGCGCCTGTGTTCATAACATGAAGGTGTATGAAGTCGTGTTGTACAGCTCCGTGTTTCCTCACACAGCAGCAGTCGTGTTGACCAGCACGTCTAATTCGGTGTTCAGACGTCCAGACATCAGGGCCGTCAGGACGTCAGTGACGCTGGGAGAATCTCAGTGCTGACTGACTGTCGCAGCACAGCGTCACACGAAGTCACCTGATAAGTTTGATGTTTTCAACTCGCGTAATGAGGTGACGGACGCCACATCGCGAGATTTGCATCGCCCGTCGTGAAATCGTGTCTAATCCAGTCTTCTCATTGACTTTGTATGTAATCTTGTCGCGTGATTTTTTAAATCACTTTCTGTGTGAACGCACCTTCAAAAAGCACAAGGGGAGGGTTTTTTTCTCCTGTCACCTTCAAGTTTTCTGTTCCAGGTATGGGGACGCTTACCGTAGCTGTGCTCCTACAATACTGAACTCAGACTAGGTGGATTCGTCACAAGATGATTCCAGTTTCTGAAGCGTGTCTGACTGAACTCACTCTTCTTACTTCCTGTCAGGTGATCATAAAGCTTTCTGATCAGGTGACCGCCTGCATGTCCAACCCATGTCCATCCGTGTCTTCCTCCGGCAGTGGTTCAGACTCTCAGACCTTCAAACAGCTTAAGCAGCAGATCGAGAACCTCAAGGTGAACTGAAGCTGACACTTCCAGAACAGACAGACAGAAAATATTCACATGTGATAGAAGAAGGTGTTATAAAGTTTCTTTCATTAAACCATGTTTTGATCAAGTCACATCTTTGGTTAATCAGATTTGACTGGAAACCTGAGCAGACAAACTGCATTTGTGTTTTTGGTTTTTCAACAGTAAATGTGTTAAATCATCTGAATGTTCAAAGGAGTTCAGACAGAAGTAAGAGAAACACACAAGACATAAAACGCACACTCCAACAGTTCAGTGTGTTTGTGTTAAAGACTTATAACCATAATGAATGAAGACACGGGGCTAAGTTTGCTAACTGACTGTTACCAAGTTTGCTGGCTTAGAGAGCTTTTGTTTCTGGCTTGACCAGGATTTTCAGATAGCAAACCTCCAGCACAGCCGGAGGCTGCACACTGGACGTGTCAATGCTTACATCAAAACAGGATAATCTGTGCGGGGTTCATTTTGAAACTCCACAAACAGTTGCAAACAATGATGGTCCAGTCACAAAAACGCAACTTCTGTGCAGTTTACTGGCTTCC
This sequence comes from Naso thynnoides, assembly GCA_029783665.1. NCBI lineage: Eukaryota > Metazoa > Chordata > Actinopteri > Acanthuriformes > Acanthuridae > Naso > Naso thynnoides. Next base: position 28,990,573 of record JAQLOL010000026.1, read on the forward strand.
CCCAAGGCAGTGCAAAAAGGAGTCTTGAAATGTGCCAAAAATGATGTTTACAAAGTGGAAAAAATACTATTTATACTATTTACAAAGGAACAGGAGAGTTTTTAAGTAACTCACGCCGTCTCCAAAGAGACCAAATAAAAAATCCTCCGACAGCGAGTAATAATCTCACAAGTTGACGGTTCGTGCAGTTGCTTCATCTCCATGTAACTCCAAAGTGCTTCTTGTAAAACAGCTTCCTGGGCGTTACATTTTTGCAGTTGCTTAGTCTTCATGTTTTATTCGTACGAACATTTTATAACATTTAGCCTTGTACAAACAGCTTCATTTATTACAGAAAATAAACAGGTCACGTGATCACAAAAAGCACAAGAACGGACTTTATAATAAGGGGCGTGGTTATGCCTCTGTGTGGCCTCGACCACCTGTACGAGCGACATCATGGTGATCATACAGCGTTCTCATTGGCTGGGTGAGTGTACTTATGTTCATTAATGTACATCTGCCAGAGAGCAGAACAGCAAAGTGTGCAGCCCTGGTCACACTACTGTACTGTAGAGAGCAGATTATTGCGAGGTGTTGTAGTTATTACTGCGAGACCACGAGGCGCGAGTACATGTGTGGTGTGTGTGTGGTGTGTGTGCCGCCTGTGGCCGCTGGCTGGATTCAGAGATGGCGCTCTGACACAAGCTGCTGCTGACACTGCAAGATTCCAGCCCACATGTTTCACATATTTGATGAGTGAATGTCTCATTGTCTCGGAGCCCTGCATTAAAGGACAAAACCAAACTGGTGAAAGGTGAAAGAGAATGACCTGCACGTTAAGGCTTTGATGAATATAGAAAACATGGAGTTGTGGGAGGGGACACGCTCACTTCCTGTTGGTCAGACGCAGAGCTGGAAGGCCACAGTTCAGAGATGAGTCTGATCTCCTCATCATGTCAAGGTGGGCTGCTCTGCCCTCTCGGCTACATTCTGATGGACATCATGGTTAGTTTAGGCCATTTTTTCATCGTAACACCAAACCGATCTCAAGTTCGAGTCAGTATTTACTAATGATTCATTTAAAACTACATGAACTCAGTTATGTGCCTTCATAAGCCTCAGAGAAACAACTTAAAAACCTGCTTGTGTCTGTGTGTCTCGTCTGCAGGATGACATCGAGGCTTATAAGATTCAGAACAAGTTTCTGAACTCTGAGATCCACCAGCTGACCAAGCTGTGGAGGAACAGCTCTGAGCAAGAGAAGAGTCTAATGGTGAAGGTGGGTCCACCTGGGAGTGCTGGGACCCAAACATCACTTTGAATATTCTGCTTCTGCAGGGACAGGAGCTGTAGCATTTTATCTGACTGTCTGTTTCCTGTCTTCTGATTGGCTGCAGTGTGCCTACCTGGAGGCAAGTAACTGTCAGGTGGAGAGTCGTTACCTGGGCGTCCTGCGGCAGCTGCAGGAGACCAAATCTCTGGATCCGGCCAGGCAGGAGGCCGTCCAGAAGATGATTGATGACGCTCTGAAACGAGAGCTGAAGAGTGTGGTCAAGGTCAACATGGCCAGGTGACAGACAGCAGGGTGGACAGAATAACAGCAACTCCTGGTGGCTTCATTGTGAATGATGTAAGACTGTCTGATGTGCTGCTGTGTGTGTTCTCAGGGATCATGATGAGTATGGCTTTAAAATCATCCCGGACTATGAGGTGGAGGACATGAAGCTGCTGGCAAAGATTCAGGCGCTAGAGATCCGCTCACACAACCTGCTGCACCAGGTCTGAAACTTCAGCACAAGTAGACTCCTTCATGTCCATAGGGGGAGCACTTTCTCTGTGTCAGTCACCTTATCCCTTCATCACATGATGCTTTTAACAGTCACACAGTGTTAACAGCCAGTGTTAAGGCCTGAACTTACTTTCCTCATTGCACGTCTGCAGACTGGGAAAGCAGCTTCTTTCAAACTCAAACAAAGGTTCGCATCAGTCTGGCTGTGAGTGATATGCAGTGAACAGATTGCAGCAGAACAAACAAAAGATAACAGAAGAAATTTCAGTACCTGCACGTCTTTTTTTAATCATTTTTTGCCAGACTGGTGTTTGTAATGTTGCAGTTGAAACTAAACCAGTGTCATCCAGGCAGAGACAAGAGGGAGAACAAACAAAGGTTCTGCAGACGTGAGAGCACACTCTTACCTGAGTGGGACCTGTTATATTCTTTGTTGTTGTCGTTGTTGTTGAACGAAATGAAACTTTTTTGAGTTAGAAATGTTGCCTTGACTAGCTGAAACCGCCACTACTCTCCAAGCCCAAGGTGAGGCTATCAGCGAAGCTAAAACGCACATATCAGAACGGGAAGCTAGTGGCCCGGTAGCTAAAGAGGCTCTCCTGTTGCTTCTAAATCAACACAGTAAGATGCAAGAAAAACTGATCGACCTAGAAAATAGATCCAGGAGAAACAACGTACGTCTCTACGATATACCAGAGAATACAGAAGGCACTTCAATGGTGGACTTTGTTAACAACCTGCTCACTACCGAACTCTCCCTGCCAGACGGAGTCAGCCTAGAGATCCAGAGAGCTCACAGAGCACTAGTGGCGAAACCCGACCTAAACTCACCGCCTAGATCTGTTATCGTTAACTTTTTACGATTCAAAATCAAAGAGATGGTGCTAAAGTCAGCATGGAAAAAGAAGGTGTGTGTGGATGAAAAGCAGGGTTTTTTTGACCACGATTACTCAGACGAAGTAATGATCAAGCACCGAGCCTACGAAGAAATCAAGAAGGCTTTAAAAGAAAAAGGAGTACGCTTCCAGACCCCTCGCAAGAATCCGCATCCACTGGAACAGCAGGACCCGCACCGACGACGCTCGGGAGGCTGCACTTGCCCTGAGGGCACACGGGATAGAAGTGGAAACTCCGAAGGACACGCCAGACATGAACATGGAGGAACGTATACGGAGAGCGTTTCCATGGCAACACGTGGCTGCTCGAGACGACAGAAACCAGACGCAGCCCGAGTGAGGGAGAGGCTACAGGAGTTCAGAAGAGAAACAGCGCTGAGGAGACGGATAAGTGACCATGCAGAACTGAATCTGAAGGGCCAAATGCTGATGTAAAGGACACGATAGGTGTGAAACAGTTAAGGACACCACTCGATGTTGGACATGTCCAGGAGGAATGGAAGAGATCACTCCACCCCTAGGAGGGGCCCCATCCGTAGGGGAAGGAACAACCCCCTGCCCACCAACAGGGGCTTTAAGGGGATAATGTTTTCCCTTCTCACGGAAGAGACTGTTCTTGTTCGTATTTCTGTTGGAAGATCGTTCTGTTCCTTTTGTTCTCGTTCTGAAGACCTGAATACATCTGTAATGTTAACCACAGGAAGTACAATGCACAGGGAGGTCTTAAGTTACTTTACTCTGTCAGACAGATGGTGAAAATAATTACCCTGAACGTTAATGGGATTCTCAAACCGACTACGAGGAACAAAGTATTAACTAAATTGCAAAGAGAGGAAATAGATATCGCCTTCCTACAGGAGACACATCTCACAGAAATAAACACAATAAGGTTTCAGACATGTATTTTCATCCTCAAATGGATCAAAACACAGCAGAGGTGTGGCCATATTGATCTCAGGGGATCTTGTTTATGACCATCTAACACAAATAACAAACAAGGAAGGTACATTTATTTTGATTAAGGGCAAGATTGATGGTGTTTTAATAACTATGTATAATTTATACGCAGCACCAGGGTCAGGGTAGGAATTCTACCAACAAATATTTGACAAAATAATAATGCAATCGGTGAGAATAATGATCTGTGGAGGAGACTTCAATCTAACCTTAAACCCAAACATGGACTCCACTGGCACAAGAATTCACCAATTCAAGAGTATCGCTGAAAAAACACACACACCTTAATGGCAGAATTAGACATAGTTGATGTATGGAGAGAAAATAACTTGAAGATTAAGGAATATACTTACTTGTCCTCCCCACACTCGACATACTCAAGAATCGACTATTTTCTGATGTTTAAGAAAGACAAACACTGGGTTAAAAAGTGTCACATAGGATGTATGGACGTATCAGATCACTGTCCAGTTTATATGTCAGTTAACATAAGAACTAGACTCAGAAAACACTCTGAAACTGAATTCCAGTATCCTAAATAAAGACACGTCTGAACACTTCATAAAGGAAATAAATAATGCTAACGGAGGGGTATCTCCTTATGTGCTTTGGGACGCCTGCAAGGTCGTAATGAGAGGCAAACTGATCGCTAGGACATCCTTGCTTAAGAAACGCAGGAAGAGAAAACTTGATAAACTCCAAAACAAACTAAAAATACTTGAACAGCAGCATAAAAATTCATTAAACTCCAATTTAAAAATAGAGATGAAAATGAAAAAAATGAAATAGATGAAATATATGCACAGGAAATTCAGAAAAAATTAATGTACAGCAAACAGAAATACTATGAAGGAGGCAGTAAACATGCTTGACTCCTTGCCTTTAAACTGTGAAAACAACAAGCAGATAATACAGTTTACTCCATAAAGGACCCTGCGACTAAACAAATATACCGAGATACTGACGATATTAAAAGTTGTTTTAAAAATGTTTATGAAAAATTGTACACTCAACCACAAGTATATAACGACAGCAAAATGAAAGATTTTTTTTAGATCAGTGAACCTGCCAGTTCTCTCTGAAACCCAAAATAATACATTAAAGACACCAATAACAACAGAGGAAGTCAAAGCCGCCATAACAAGACTGAAAACCAATAAATCCCCCGGCCCTGACGGATACACAGCACAATGATGCAAAACCCTAAAAGATGTCTTGACACCTGTTATAGTGAAAACATTTAACTGGGTTTTACAGACAAAAGAGACTCCAACTTCCTGGAGGGAGGCGACAATATCACTTATTCCAAAACCAGGAAAGGATAAATCAGAATGTTAGAATATTCGGAATAATTACAGGCCAATTAGCGTACGAAACCTAGATTACAAATTATTCACTTCTATTCTTGCTAAAAGATCCGACAAGATTCTACCACAGATCATACATTTAGACCAAACAGGCTTCATTCAAGAGAGACAAACCCAAGACAATATAAGACGCACATTACAGATCATCAGACATATCACCCAAAACAACCTCCAGGCTATGATAGTGAGTCTGGACGCAGAAAAAGCCTTTGGTTCCATCAGATGGACCTTCCTGTTTAAAGTAATGGAAAAATTTGGCTTTGATGAGACAATAATACAAACAATAGAAACATTATATAAAAGCCCATCAGCACGACTCAAGATTAATGTAGAACTCTCAGAATCATTTATACTTGAACGATCAACGAGACAAGGATGCCCTCTGAGTCCGCTCTGCAATTTTTATTGAGCCTCTGGCTCAAGGAATAAGACAAAATGAAGCAATCAAGGGGGTTAAAATGGTAGATGATCAGAAACTGTCATTATTTGCAGACGATGTATTAATATATCTAAGTAATCCGACACAATCCTCGCCAGCACTCATGACTTATTTAAACGAATATGGCTCTTTCTCAGGTTATAAATTAAATGTCCAAAAAACACAGATCCTTAGTTTTGATTACAATCCTCCCACTGATCTCCGCCAGGAATATCAGCTCAACTGGGATGAAAAATCGATAAAATATCGAGGAATTCATATCCCTAAAGATCTATCAAGAATAACAGAAATTAATTATAAACCCCTTAATAAGGAAATTAAGGAGGACATCCATAGAAGGAGCTTGATACCATATCTAAGCCTCAGCTCACGTATTGAATCCATCAAGATGAACATCCTGCCAAGGGTCTTATATCTTTTTCAATCGATACCCTTCGAAGCATCAGAAAAACATTTCCAAGAGTGGGGCAGATTAATCTCTAGATACATATGGGCGGGGAAACAACCCAGGATACGATATAAGATACTCCAAATGTCAAAGGAAAAAGGAGGACTAGCTCTTCCTATTCTAAAAGACTATTACAAGGAAGCCCAACTTAGGCCTTTAATAGGCTGGTGCACTCCTAGTTACAAGGCCATATGGAAAAATATTGAACAAACAATGGGACGAGGATTTCCAATCTCTGTGTTGATTGGAGATCCATTACTACACAAACACCTTACAAATCAAGATAACCCGGGGATCTCTAACTCATTACAGTGGAGTGATGTATTAAAACAGTTCAATTTAAAAAAGACATTTGAAATCTCGAAATGGTTTGCATACGACCCACAGTTTACACCTAGCCAACACGACCATAGATTCAAGGAATGGACTTCCTTAGGGCTTACAACGTACTATTCACTGATACATAAAGGTACGGTCAGGAGTTTCCAAGGTCTCAAGGATACATGTGGCCTCAAGAACAAGGACCACTTCAGGTATCTACAAATAAGAGACTATATCGGCAAAAAATCCTAAAAAATTATGAACCTGGAAACGATATTTTACAGATATTTGTAAAAGCCTACCAAGATAAACCCTACAAGAAGATCATTTCAAAATTATACACAAGTTTTCAATCCCTTAACAAAGAAAATACATCAAATGTAAAGTCAAGATGGGAAACTGAGGGCAACATCACAATCACACAGGAGAACTGGAGCGACATCTTCAAACAACAATGGAAAACAACCATTTCTCCACTTTGGAGAGAATTTTCATGGAAAAACGTCATCCGCTATTTCTGCACTCCATATCAAAAGAAATCGAACTCCAATCAGCCAGAATGCTGGAGATGACACGGAAGCAAAGAGGCGAATCATTATCATATATTTTGGCGTTTCCCTGTTTTGACCCCATTTTGGCTACGCATACATCAACTCTTAGAGACTGTGTTTACAACAAAAATAACGGTATGTTTCTAATTGTTATATCTAGTTGATGTGGAGGAAATGGAGTGGAGTAACAAAGATAAATCCTTGCTGAGAATATTACTGGTGGCCTGCATGAGTCCATGACCAAGAAGCGGCTGACGAGGGAGGCACCTAGTGTAGATGAATGGATGGATGTAGTGCACAGCATCTTTGTGATGGGAAGAGTGACTTTTAACCCAAGAACACAAAAGGAGGTATTTACTGAAAACTGGCAAAAATGGATGACATATATCTCTACAATCAGACCGGACTTCAGGTAGCGTCTGATCGGATTATCATCAACACGCTTCACGTCTTTACCTTCCTCTTTACCCCCCTTTTGCTTTATGGCGTTCTTTCTCGACAGGAGGTGATTACCGGTCTCTTTGTGTACATTTTTACTTTCCCTGTGATATTCTTGCATTTGTCTAAAGGTCTTCATTTTCATTGTGTGCTTATTTATGTGTAAAATCAAAAATCAGTAAAAAGTAAATGACAAAAAAAAGAAATGTTGCCTTGAGTAGAGTTTTCACAGTGAAACTAGTAAAGTCCGGACATTGCTCTGTTTACACATATGAAAGAGAACAAGCATCTGGTGCACACGGATGTCAGCAAAGGGGTCCGCACAGACATGAGTGGATGACGAGTTTTATGTCACACATACCAGAGCCGCCCCCGCGGACACGCAGACGTGGAAAGCGTGAAGTGACCTTTACAGTCACGCAGTGTTAGACTGTCATACGATGTCACCTGGAAACTCTTCTGAAACAAATCACAGCGATCAGAGCGCTCCTCTCGAGAACACAAGCTCTACTCGTGAGGAGCGAGGGCAGGAGGACGCAGAACTAACACAATATTCATCTGTGTGGGTTTTTTTCTCCAGGAGGGTGTAGAGCGCCCCCTGTTGAGTCGCTGGGCTCAGTACCTTGCCGGTAGGTCAGATGATGACCTCTGCCCCTCACCGGAGCTCAAAAGTCTGCTGCGAGGTGGCGTCCCTCAGGAGTACCGGCAGCGGCTATGGAGCTGGATGGTCCGAACCAGAACGAGGTCAATCAGAGAGCAACACCCAAAACGCTACCAGCAGGTAAGGAGGAAGCACTCTGACAACACCTGATCCACAGCTGACACACCTGGATGTAACCTCACAGTGATCCTGCTGCTGTGCTTTCAGCTGTGTGAGAAGAGTCGCACGTCTCCTCATCCAGCCTCCCGACAGATCCAGCTGGACCTCCACCGCACCCTGACAACCAATCAGCACTTCTCCTCACCCTCTAGCCCCACCCTCCAGCAGCTCCGCCGCATCCTATTGGCCTTCTCTTGGCAAAACCCTGAAATTGGCTACTGCCAGGGACTCAACAGGTATCCACACATTCAGATATGTTCCTCTATACCCATGATGACCCTCACTGACCTGACATGTCCTCAAAGTGTCTCTCAGCTATGTGCCTGACAGTGTGTCATGTGACGTGTGACACTTCCTGTGTGTCTCTCAGGTTAGCAGCCATCTCTCTGCTGGTTCTTCAGGGTGAAGAAGACGCCTTTTGGTGTCTGGTGGCCGTAGTGGAAACCATCATGCCTCAAGACTACTACACCAAGAATCTGGTGGCTTCTCAGGTCAGGAAACACACCCAGCTGATGTACCAGGTCTCCACACGCGACCTGTGGTCACCTGATCTCTGATTACCTGGTTTTCGATCACCATGGGATCTTCACCACCTGATTTCACCTGATCTCCACCCGAAGTGTTTCTAACAGGCTGTATTCACACCCAATGCGATGTTGCAGTGCTAAGCGCAGCGTTGTGTTCTCTGTTCACCTGGACTTTCAGTCGGGTTTCCACATGATAAATTACATTTAAAACATGTTTTACAAACATTATTTTCATCCTTTGATTGTGGCAGACATACATCAACAGTTTTCTGATGTATTTTACACGTCTGCAGCTGTCGTTGCTGCTATAAATGACTCGCAGCAAATGAATGACAGTTTTACGTCTGTTCTACAATCTGTTGGACATTAATGTGTTTGGAGATGTTGGTGGTTGTGCTTTACCCTCTATGAACAGGATTTTCGGCAGCTTTTTCTTTGGCTGTTTTTAAGTTTATTTCTGGGTATGAAGCTCATATTTCCCATTTTTTTCCGCTAACTTAAATACATCATCGATAATAAAGGTCACCAGAAGCAGAGGGCCTTTGTATTGATTGATCAGCGTTATTAATTGATAGTGTCTGTGTGCTTAGGCAGACCAGCGGGTGCTAAAGGACTTCATGGCAGAGAAGATTCCCCGGCTGGCGACTCACTTTGAGGATCACAGCATCGATGTGTCTCTCATCACCTTCAACTGGTTCCTGGTGGTTTTTGTGGAGAGTCTGCCCAGCGACATCCTGCTGCCGCTTTGGGACGCCTTCCTGTATGAAGGCACCAAGGTACCAAACACCCAAACATACCACAACAGTATGACAGACACAGAACTTGCCAAAAATATCCTCCATTTTTTTCCAGTGGTGAACTGAAACGCTCTGTCAGTGTGAACCTGAAGTTCTTTTAGAAAACAATCTTACAGACGTCCCTGCCTTCACATCTTTGTTAGCACGACACCGTATTCTGCTTTGATGGAACTCTGATCAAACCCCATTCGTCTTTTAATGGCTTCAAGATTTAATGTTTTTTATCAGAAAAGACTTATTTCAACTCACCGAAACATTAACATTAAACATCAATGTTCATCACCACACCCGCCTTTTATTTAAAGCTGCCCCCAGCAGCTCTGTAGGTCGCTCTGTCCGTCCACAGTTATGCCCACTCACCACAGTTTTAGGAGGCTGTATCAGTCAATCAATCAATCAATCAATCAGTTATCAAGGAGAGTTTGTTAATCTGAGTAAAGCACAGGGGATACATACAGTTAAGTTCCAGCTCTAGTGAGGCAGGGGAACAGACAAATGAAGGAGAGTATTACAGTTTTGTTCCTCCTGTAACATGTTCGAACAGCAGTTATCGAAAAATGTCAAAAACAGGAAAATGAATGAATGCTTTGGAAATGTTTGTTAAACCTACTCTCTTCAATAAATAAGTGAAAAAAACAACAACAAACAATCGAGCAACATGTTTCCATTGTTACAGTCTGTTATGACACTCGTTACATCAGTCACGTGACGGTCAACATGTGCCTTCAACACCGTGCGTGTAAATACTCAGCGGCCTCTTACATCAGCTGAGAACCGTCTGTGAAACCTGCCGCCATGTTTGAGTCATCAGGAGGAAACAGGCTTCATGTTTGAAGGCTGAACAGGTGACGTGACTGAAGGTGAAACAGGCGTGAGGAGGGTCAGTTACTGTTCGTCGTTAAAGACGGTTTCTGCTGTGAGATGGCGGACACACATCTGACCTGTGTGTGTGTGTGTGTGTGTGTGTGTGGTTTTTATCGGAGGCTGAGCAGAATGATGGCTCAGTGATGGATGAAGCGTCAGTACGACTCCATAAAACACGTTAAAAATCCGTCTTCACTGTAGTGATTTTGTTTTTTACATTAAGTTACATTAACTTTAACTTCTGTCTGTTTGGCCGTCATTCTCGTTGTGCTTTCTGATTTTTGTATTTTCCGTTCAGCTGTCACCGTGGATTCAAGAAGGTCATTAAAGTATTTCCAGTATCATCAGGATGGACCTAAAATAAAAGTCGTCGTTATGATGTAGTTTACAGCTGAGGCGGAGTTGACTTGAACTGTTTCATCTACAGTTCAGTTGTATAAAGTTGCTGTGTGTGACTGCAGTCACAACATTTCAGCATGTTGTCAGTCTGGATGTTCAAACAAAACGGCTGCAGGAGAAGCATGAAAACGATCTTGTTACTAATGGATCACCTGTGTGGCTCTGTGACGCAGGTGATCTTCAGGTACGCTCTGGCACTCTTCAAATACAAAGAAGAGGACATCCTGAAAATTCAAGACAATGTGGAGATCTACCAGTACCTGCGCTTCTTCACCAAGACCATCTCTGACGGCAGGTAAGCACTCACCTGAGCTGACCAGATCTGCTTCATAACAATCATCACACATTCAAATTCGTCTGTTTGGAGCAAGCAACGTGTCAGGCCTGTGGCACCTTCAGGTTCGCTCGAGATGAGAGTTTTCACAGGTGTGAGAGATACACGTAAGTCACATGACTACTTAACAGCATCTTTTCCTCTTTTTTCAAAGTGTATCAGCATCTTGTTTTCAAAAGTGAACATTCAAAAACTTGACAATAATATCTACGAAGCATTTAGAGCGGTTAGTTTTCTTACTGTGATAAAATGGTGTAATGTGAAATTCTGCCAATTGTTTTGGATTTTCTGCTGTTTTTGTCAAATATTTACTTGTCAATATGTTTTTTGTACGCTTACTTTTGAAAAAAAAGAAGTGACACTTAAAATGGACACTGATGATTAGTCATGTGACTCGTAAAGGTCTTTTGCTGTCTTTGATAAATGTTTTTCAGCATTGTTCGCTCTAAACGAAGTGGCAGTAAGGAAGCTTAGTGCAGTAAGAACCCAGGACCTGATAACCACACTGACTGTGCACTGACTTCTCTTTCCTCTTTTGTTGTTGTGTTGGAGAGGTGTTCTCTGTCTCTGTGTTGGTACGACGCCACCTGCTGGTCAGATCCAGTTGGAACCTTCTGGAGCTCAAAAATAAACGCACTGAATCTCATGTTTACTCTGAAAAAGTGACTGAGAGAGAGAGTTCAAGTTTATTTCTATATTTTCTATATTTTTTAAAAACAACCGCAGTCGACCAAAGTGCTTTACGGAGTCAGGTAAAATACACAACTAACAAAACAAAATTTACTGGGCAAAACAAACAATAAATAAATGAAGCCAAGTGTCTGAGCTCAACTTGAGTCGAAAGCCAGAGAGAAGAAGTAAGTTTTAAGCAAGAACTTGAAGGTATCAGGAGTCTGAGCAGTTCTAATTTGAATGGGTGAGCTGTTCCACACATCTGGAGCTGCTGTTGAGAAGGCTCTGCACCTCGATTTTTAAGCCTAGATCGAGGAACATCTAGGATCATCTGATTAGACGACCTCAGTGCTTTAGCTGGGGCGTGCACCTATAAAAGCTCAGATAAATAAGGGGACATCAATCCATTTAAAACCTTAAAAACAAGCAATAAAATCTTAAAAACAGTTCTAAAGCAGACGGAGAGGCTAAAACTGGTGTTATGTGTTCACGCTTTCTTGTCCCAGTTCGAAGCTGAGCTGCTGCATTCTGGACTAATTGATCTAATCCCACATATAGAGAGTTACAGTAATCCAGACGAGTCCAAATAAAAGCATGAATGACTCTTTCAAAGTCTTTGGGTGGCAGATAGAGCTTGACTTTATTAAAATCTATGAAAGAAGAAAGAAAAAGAGAGAGCAAAGTGAGATTAGAAATAAGAATGGAGTTAAAAAGAAAAAAACCTCATTTTAATACACTGTGATAATTTAACTAAACACAAGGCTCAGGTCCTCCATGTCAGAGTCCAAACTGAGTCATATGTGAACTCAGACATGAAACATGATGTCATTCGCTGTGACCGACGCTTCCTGATGACATCATCATCTCTGATGTTGATCCCGAATGAACGTCCTGACGAGTGTCCGACTGTGTGCTGCACGCCACCCGTCACTGGAGACGGTTTGACAGCATACGGGACAGTAAAGAGACTTTCCCGTGTCACACAAACACGTGACGTGTCAGACTGCAACGTCTGAATGTGACTCTGAAGCAGCTGCACCACCTTTGAGATGCATCCAGGGAGAAAAGTGTCCATCAACAAATCCACTAAGTTAAATGTGACTCTATCAACAAAAACATTTTAGATAGTATTATTTCTAATGTATATATTTGTATATTTGTGAAAAGCTGTGATGGATTAATCCATAACTGAACCAAAGATATGTGCAGTCAGTCTGGACTGATTAGGCGACGTGTTTCTCCACACAGAGAGCTCGTTAGAAAGAATGAAACACAACAAAGCACAGCCCCAAACTCTGCACGTTTCCTGCCGTTAGGAACCCAACTTCTCCCGTTGTTTGTGAAAATCTTTAAAATGTTGCTGCTTTTGTTTGGTCCTGCAGAAGGCTGAGCAGCATCGCCTTCAATGACATGAACCCTTTCCCTGGCCGCCTGCTGAGGAACCGACGAGCGCTTCACCTGGAGCGCCTGCAGGGGGAGCTGCGAGACCTGGAGGAGCAGCAGAGGGAGTTCGTGACAGAGAGCGCCAAATGTAAGGACAAGGAGCTCGACGCCATGGTCAGCGAGGACGACGATGAACTCTGACTCAGCGGTCGACACGTCGCTGCCTCCTACAAAAAAAACTGAAGCCACTGCACAAGACAGGCTGGATCAGGTGTAGAGACAACACGAGCTACTGTCACGCTAAAGCCATCACGCCGTCTCTGTCTGCACTGCGGTGTCTCGAAGGCTCGAGTTCCGCTTTTTATTTCAAGCTTTTAGACTCTTATGGACCCGATTTACTGAAGCTTTGTGTGAAAATGTGCAAACCTGACGTCACCTGCAAACAAATGTGCAAACTGATCTACTGAAGGTGCTCTCTGAGGACTGCGTCTTTCAAACGAGCAACACAGCGCACACCGTCCATTTAGCACCTTTGCCTTCATGAATACACAACATGGGGCGTTTTTACCTGAGTATGCAAAATACAGAGAGGAGAAAATGCAAAACCATTAGCTTAGCACAAGGCGTTGTGATTTATCGAACCTGACAGCGACTGTGACAGCGTCTGTATTGAATACGTTTGACAGGAAGGTGTCAATCTGCTCGGCGTTACACAGAC
>JAQLOL010000026.1:29009110-29020090 GCA_029783665.1 Naso thynnoides
ACACAATTCCATTTTTGATCAGTTATCATCAGAAATGCAGATATAATGACAAAGTGGGTAAAGGCAAGAATTAAAACAAGCTGAACTGTCTGATAAGTTGAGAAAATTGAATCACTTTCCTGTAATGCAACCTTTCAGGAAAAACACAATTTATTCCATATCACACTATAACAATATCAAATATCTAAGATGATGTATTGTGTCGTATCTCGATATATTTTTATATTGCCCCGCCCTACAAGGACTGAACAGCAGCACAAACCTCCTGTTCTACTTTCATTTGACTCTTGATGTTTTATTTAAAGCACTTACAGTGTTGCAATAAAGAGAATCGACCTTGGATACAAAAACACAGTTGAACACTTTTTTTTAATCAATACAAGATGAATAAAATGTCACACGTTCACACACACACACACACACACGAACATGTATTTTCTTTGTGAGGACACTCTTTGTGGTGACGTACTCCGTAGCCTCTTAAGCATTATGGAAACATAATTCTAACATACTCGTCTCTAAAAATGGAGAAGCACTAATCTTCCTCAGAACTACAATTAACCTGTTTATCCAAAATCCTGCAAAATGTTAAACTTTCAGTATTGATCTGTCATCAGGTTCTGTATAATGGGTTTACGGGGAGGAAGCTGACGTCTCAGATCTTCATTGGTCCAACTTATTATCAGCGTCTGAAGCACATGGTGGATGACAAGATCCACTCGAGGGCCCGGGGCCCGGTCCAGATTCTAAACAGGCAGCCAATGGAGGGACGTTCACGGTGAGTGCATGACATCTTTCTGCCTATCTGTGTTACCTGTCTGACTCACCAGACTGACTCGTGTGTTTGTCTGTCAGTGATGGTGGTCTGCGGTTTGGTGAGATGGAGCGTGACTGTCAAATCGCTCATGGAGCGGCACAGTTCCTGAGAGAACGTCTGTTTGAAGCATCTGATCCATATCAAGTTCATGTCTGTAACCTGTGTGGACTGATGGCCATCGCCAACACACGCACGCACACATACGAGTGTCGAGGCTGCCGCAACAAGACGCAGGTAAACTTCATCAATAACTAACTACAACAAGACACAGGCAAACATGATCAATAACCAATCACAACTATTCACCGGCAAACATGAGCAGTAACCATTTGTTTATCTGTCCGTCAGATCTCTCTGGTCCGGATGCCGTACGCCTGTAAGCTTCTTTTCCAGGAGTTGATGTCTATGAGCATTGCTCCTCGTATGATGACATCATAGAGCAGCACGGCCAATCACACAACATCTTGGAGATGTTCCATGTGAAATCAGCAGTTGGAAGTGAAAGTTTTTATAGTTTCATTTTGTGTCATTTGTTTTTGTGAAAGTAGAATAAATCTGATTTTGTTCTAATGATGATTGTTGATTGTGTTATTTTGTGAGACCAAACCAACAGGTCACACAATCAAGTTAACCAGCCTTTTAAACCTGAGCAGTCTGCGTGTTTTTAACACCAGGTAACTCAGCCATCATGTTTGACTCATTACAACACAAAAGTTAGATTTCCAGGCAGACCCTGGATGGATTCCTTATAAGAACACGTGACAGCTCGTAATGGCTGAGCGGCGCGACGCGCTGATGAGAGGTAAGAGTAACTACATATGTTTCAGACATGCAAATGAAAGCAGAGTAACGGTGGCGGTGAAAAGGCCTCCAAGAGGTCAGTTTTTATTTTTATTTTTATTTATGAGTGGTTTCCTTTAGTCAGGTGCATCGTTAATAACAGACAAGCTAATGATGAGACTGGGATGTTCCCACTGCTGCATATCGTCATTGTTAAATACGGCTTTTGGGTCAGTTTGCAGATATCAGCGGGTAGCGTCGCACTGTGCAGGTATTGGGCCATAAGTCTGGGTTGTGGGGCGGGTGTGGCACTGAAGGTGGCTGGGTTGGGACAGGCGCCTCTTGAAAATCAGGCCCTGTGCAGGGCTCTGCTCTGAACCCCAGGCAAGCCAAACCACTTTATTCCTCCAAGATCAGGACTCACTGCTCCACACCACAAGCTCCTGCCCTCGGTTCCGGTCAGCCTTCTCCTCCATCTCCCAGGATTACCTTTTTCTGTCGAAGGACCCGCTCAAAACACGCTCATCATTGGGGACTTGATCATGACGAATGTAAAGAAAAATCATTGAAAAAAGACTTTAATATACTCAACTTCCTCACGCCAGGCTGATAAAAGGGTCTTCACCAACGGTCTCATCCTCCCGCACGCGTGAGCCGTGGGTCATCTTAGCCCGACCCTGAGTTTCCAGAGGTGACTTTAAATTCCTTCTACAGCTTGATGCTGGCGTCCTGGATGTTGCCCTCGAGAAGGTCACTCTTACGAAAACATTGGGCCGCTCTCCTCTGCCAAACCTCTCTCTCACTTCATCTCCACTGTTGGACGCTCACGAAAACCAGCTCACCAGATTCGGTTTCTATCCTCTAACAAATGTCAGCAAACAAGATTAATGTGTCTAGATGATGATGGATGCCTTTCTGTCGTGGCATATGGATTATTGTAACGTGCTGTTTTCCTCGAGATCATCCAGAACGCTGCTGCACGCTGGCTCTCTGGGTCTCATAGTCGGCCCCATATCAGCCCTGTACTCAGATCTCCTCACTGGCTGCCTGTTCCAGAAAGAAGCCACGTGAACGTTCTTGTGCTCTCCTACAAAGCAGCCCATGCTCATCATCTCGCTGTCTTAGGTCAAACTCGTCAAATCACCTGTCTGTCCCACGCACAAGCTTTCACACCTGTGACCATAAAGCCTTTGAGGCAATTGCACCTAAATTATGGGATGTTCTGCTAGCATCCTCAGAGTTTGCTGACTCAGCAGATTCTTTTAACAGGCAGTTGAAGACACACGTGTTCGGACAGGCATGTGGTTAACATGAATGCACCAAGCTGTACTTTGTCTGAGGCTGTGTGTTTTGTTTAGTTGCTGCTGTTCTGATGTTTGTGGCTCAGGTCGTCATGTTGTCATGTATGTTCTTTTACTCTATGTTCATGCCTATGGGAAGCGCTTTGTGACTGTTTTCTGCAAACGAGCTATTTAAATTGAGTTATTATTTTTTATTTGTTTTTTGCTGTAATACGCATCTCCTTTGGTGGTTTTAGGTCTCTCTGTGATGGGTTTGTGTGTCTCTGTAGTGGCTCTGAATCTCTTTGTGGTGGATTTGGTTTTTTTGTGGCAGTTGTCGTCTCGTTTTACAAAAGGCAACAGCAAAGTTCAATATGCAGAAATGAAATTATTCTGCCTTCTTAAATCAGGGTAATAAATTTCATAATCCAGTCTTTCACGCTGTGAAATAGTAAACTTGAGCATATTAAGATTTTTCACAGATCAGATCAATCGGTAAAGTGTGACCAGAACAAAATGCCAACATGACACGAGAGGACAAACAATAAATAAATAAAGGGAAGCAGGAAATAAACATATATATAATTTTATCCAGTCGGTCTATTGTTGGATTTATTTCCCTGTGCATTACTAGATTCTTTCAGTGACACGTTTCACTGCTGGACGTAAAGATTTGTTTTAAGGGGTAACGGGCCAAAAAGGTTGAGAATCTCCACCTAACATGAAGAGCTCAAGAATGTTTCTACACCTTCTCCACACATCTGGGTACAAAAGTCTGGTGGGAAACAAGGAAACTCGAATGTCCTCTTTTGGTCTCTGACAACTACTTCAGTATATTCAATCTAAAACTACTGGTAGTCAAATGTAAAGCCTCTGTAACTTCCAGTGTGGAAATGAATTAAAAGCTCATTTTGGGGAAGCAGAGCAGACACTCATGCAGGAAGCTAGGACCCAGCAGATTCCTTTTCAATCAGACAACTGGAATCATCTCAGCAGAGCCTTCTAAGTCCTGAAACTGAAAAAAAATCAGTTTGAACGCAGCAGTGTAATGAACCAGCCTGAGAATCAATAATGATCATGTAACCAAAAGAGGAGCAGAAACTGAGTTCATCATTGTTTCCGTCACTGAGTTTATTATCTGCTGAGTCCTTAAAGCACTGCGGTGAGAAAACAAGGCCGAACAGACGAACAGCTGCAACATCACTCCGTTTAAAAAAACACCAAGATACAAAAGTAAAAAACAACTGTTTACATAAACAGAAATGACATGAAGAGTTTGGTCCCAGGTGGTGAGGAAGAAGCAGCTGTCATGAGGATGATGAGGTTGATGATGAGGCAGTCAGCATGCTTAGAACAGTGTGCACAGTTAGCATGTGTCAGCATTAATGCATTAGCACACATCCGTTAGCACGCATCCGTTAGCATGCAGCAGTTAGCACATGTCCGTTAGCACGTTGCTGTTAGCATGCAGTGTTTCCATGTCTGTTAGCATATGGCAGTTAGCATGCAGCTGTAAACACATGCTCATGAGCATGTTGCGTTGACGGCGGCTGATTTTGTGCTGGTGCTGGAGGGGGCGGGGCTTGGGGTGTGCATCAGGCTGACAAACAGGAAGAGAGTGGAGGTGGGCAGGTAGACGCAGAGGAAGAGGACAACATCCTCGCTGAAACAGAGGACAAAGTCGCTCTGCTCTGTCAGCACCCAGTCAACCAGCACCCCAACAAGCAGGTAGTACACCTGAAACTCCTGTAGCTCCTCCCACTCCCCGCTGCCCCCATCCAGCCCCGCCCCTGCCTCCTCCGACAAGCTCTTCTGCTTGGCCACTCCGCCTCCCCTGCCGCTGTCACTCACCATGGGCTTCATCTCCGCCCCCTCTGACACTGCTTCCTTCACCCGACTTCGTCCTCGCTCCGCCACCCGCTCCAACCGCCGGCTGCTCTCCACAAACTCCTGCAGGGGCGGGGGCACAGAGGAAGGGGGAGGAGTTACATTAAAAAAATGTGTGAGACAGAGGTCCAATTCACATGATAACAATTTTCCCTGAAAACAGAAAAGATTTCCTTTGCGTTTAAAACAAAGTTCCTGGTCATAGGACAATGATGTGAAAAAATCCACATAAACTCTTCCGAAGACCGAACCGGACACGCCAGTACGTTTGCTACCGAGGACAGGCGGGCAAACTTTACTTAAAAACAGAAAAGCACTCAGTTAATGAGCCCTGCTGATGAAGAGTGAAAACATCTTTTCCACATAACATGGTCAGTGTGCTGCTGTCTCACCATCAGAGCTTTGTCCATGAAGAATTCCTTCCCCGGAGTGCCGTCATTGTACTTGGTATCAATGGCGAAGCAGAGAAAGAGAACGTCCACTACGATCTCAAAGACGGACAGGAAGCAGTGAGCCACCAGGAAGGAGAAGAGACACACGATGATCAGAGGCAGCAGCCACTCGGCGTAATCGCGCTGGTAGTTCAGGAGGAGGACGCCGGCAAATGCGGTCGACGTCACGATCAGGATCTGAGGAAGCACACAACAAGACGTTCACAAGAAAGACAGATTTACACCTGTCAGAGATCCACCGAGTCTCTGTGAGGGAAAGACGTCTCACTTTATATGATTTATTTTACAGTTTAAGAAAACTACTCAAACTAATATTTAAGAAACATAAGAAAAGATAGTGAACTCAGTCTGTCCAACCCTGGTCCAGAGTGAGACACCTGAGCACCTCAGAACACATCTGTGTTGGATCTGCAGTGACATTATTAGATGTCTCACCTCGGCAGGCGGGGCTTCAGCTCCTCATTCTGTCTCTTTGTCGATCAGCATCTACCTGTTTGTTTCCCTCCTCTTTGTTGTGAATTCAACACAACATCTGCACTGACCTTCACGCTCAACACTCACTTATTATGGTGCTTTGGTCGACAAATAAAATTCAGTTTGAATCACTTGTAAAAATGTATGGTCTCGTTGTCTGGCTGAAACTTGAACCTCTCCAGATTTCATGAAAGACTCAATGATCCTCTAGGTCCTCTGGCGCCACCCTCAGGACAAATTTCACACGTAGCTCCATAAAACTCATCAGGGTAGTTTGTAGGGAACTCTGCGGCCTGCGGGGGGTGCTGCTAACATGTCTTTACTCTCTTAGTCTTCCTGGATCACTGGGACCAGAACCAGTTCAAACCTGTTAGGACGCCTGTCACATCCAGATTGAGCTGCTGTCTCACCTTCCCCAAGAAGAGCACAAAGTCTCCAACGGCGTTGATTGTGGCGACACGCAGAGCGTTCTCCACCAGGATCACAAAGGCGTCGCGTGCAGAAGTGCAGAAACTGGTGCTGTTGATGGCTGTGGCCGCATAAGCATTCTGGGAAGCAAAAACACAGTCGTGATGAAGAGAAGAAGACGAGCATCTTGTAAGAAGGGAAGAGGTTTGTTACCTGATTGAGATAGTTGAGGCACTTCTCCAAACACCACAGACAGCAGATACAAGTTTTCAGCAGACAGCGAGCACACGCATTCTCCTGAGACACACAATGACATCATCAGGTGACAAACAGGAAACCTCAACAGGTATCCACAGTTTCTCAGCAGCTTCGATTCTGTGATCTCCGTCTGAATCTGCTCTGATGTTTTTGCAGCTTATTGAACGATTGTGACTCAGCAGAAGAGAAATATTACACACAAAGCAACCCCGTTAAAATTCAGCGTGGCTGAAAAATTCTGAATCAAGGAAACGTTTTTCTCAAAGTTTCTTAATATAGTGACGTTGATGAACTTAAAAAGGCGAACCCAACTAGAGGCGGGATCGGGCCGAGATTCTCAGCCCGATACTTTTCCCAACCCGTGTTGGTTCTGACCGAACTGGACCAACCGCCATTTCCAAAACTCTGACCGACCCGACCCGACTTATATAAGCAGAAGCACAACATACAGCAACAGATCATACTGCCACGCGTGCCATAAACTGAAAACACAAGTCGTTTCTGGTATGAAACGACCCACACAAGCTCACGGCACAAGTGCGATTTCTGACAGTCCAGCCAACCAATCATGTCGCTAAAATGGTTGTGGTACATTCAGGTACCGTCAGATGAATCAGAAAAACAGAAATCCCATCTCTGAATGGATAAAAAAGGAAAAAACACAGAAAGTGGGTCACCGAACCCGAACCGGTTCCGACCGTCACTTGTAAAACACTAGCCCAACCCGGCCCAGCCAGCGGGTACCCGATGGGACCCGATAATTTTGATTTAACGAGTAATGACCTTTGGTGAGTTGAACTTAAAGTATACTGTAAACTTTCTACGGCGTCACTCACAGACTAACGATAACAGAGCAGAGATCAGCAGCCCTCCACTGCTGCAGACACAGCATGTGTAACAGAGGTGAGGTGTGGTTCGCACCTTTCCTTTGAGCTGGTTGTGGATGTACATGAGGATGAGTCGGGGGATCTTGACCAGTGTAATGATGAAGGATCCCTTAGCGACAGTGCCCAGGTGATACCTGACCAACCTCAGGATGGAGGACAGGATTGGGGTCACCGGGAGTCTGTTCTTGTCCCTGAAACACAAAGCTCACATCGAGATGGTTCCTGAGGCTTGTTTCTGAAAACTTCATTCAATCAGAACAGTGAGCTTTAAAATATCCGAGCTGTAGTGTCTTTTTTAGTAAAGTTAGCTTGAACATTTAAAGGAAAATATATTCGCTCCATTTCCCCAAATCGTCTCCTTTCTGCTGTAGAGATTCTGCTCAAGACTCCAACAGGTTCACATATTCACATGATTTTGCATGAATAATTTTAAATGTTGATCTCTGTCCCACTGAAAATGAGCACAGAAAGAAGCTGTGTGCATCAGCAGTCATCCATCATGGCAGCTTCTACATGACTCTACTTTCGGTCAGACTCATGCTGGGGACACACCGGAGGCGGACGTGCCGCGAAGCACCATTTCCTGTCCGAGCAGCCGCCTCGCTGTCCACACCAGAAGCACATTTCTCCGCACCGGTCATCAAGCTCCTCTGCCCGTCTGCCCCTTTCTAAACAAATATCTAACTCTCTCTCTGTGAGTGTGTGTGTGTCAGTCTCTGTTAACGGACAGACACGCATGTAGACAGGACAAACACACGATCATTAAACAGGGTGTTTTGTTTTGACATTTGTTTTATTTTGAAAACTGTCTGGATTCTCTGTGTCTTTTCTCTGTGTGACTTCCTGTCAAGTACGATCTGCTCTGTTCAGCTTGACAAACTCTGCAGCGGGCGGCGTGGACGGTCAGATTGGATTACATGGGCACCTAATGGAGACTAGCTCCGCGACGCAATGCTTCCCGGCACAAACGCATCCAGTGTGTTTTACAGCTAAAGCGCTGCAGCGCCAGTTTCGGCGTCTGTTCTATTTCGACTTTGTCAAGCTGAACAGAGCAGATCAGAGCAGATCGTACTTGACAGTTTTCAAAATAAAACAAATGTCAAAACAAAACACCCTGTTTAATGATAGTGTGTTTGTCCTGTCTACATATGTGTCTGTCCGTTAACAGAGACTGACACACACACACACACACACAGTGAAAGAGAGAGAGAGAGTTCGATATTTGACAAGAAAGGGGCAGACGAGCAGAGAAGCTTGATGATCGGCGTGGAGAAATGTGCTTCTGGTGCGGACGGCGAGGCGGCTGCTCGGATGGGAAAAGGTGCTTCGTGGCTCTTCGTAGCGCGTCCACCTCCGGTGTGTCCCCGGCGTTACAGACAAAGGTGCGGAGATCAGGTAAGCTCAGAAGCTCTTTGTTCTCCCTAAATTTCTGATTATTAGTGCTGACAGACTAAAGAGAGTTAGCTTAGATCAGCATAAGAACTGGAAACAGGGACAACAACTAGCTTAGCTTTGCATTAATACAGGAAAGATGGTGAAACAGCTAGCTTAAAAAGAAATCAACAAAAAATCCAACAGTGTGCAGGTGTGGACTCACCTGGTGAAGTAGTAGGTGACCACGGCTCCTGCCACAGTCATCTGCTGGCAGGCCAGGATGAACTCAGTGATCCAGACCAGACCCACAGCGTGATACCAGGTCAGGTACTGCAGAGGCCCCGTCAGTCTGAATTCTGTCAGACCCGTCTCCTCATTCTGGACCGGGTTCCCTGCAGAACCACGCGCACGCACACACACACACCAGTGTTATGAGTCAGACGCCACTACAGTTCCCTTAATTCTGCCGCAAAGCAGGAGAGAATTAACTGTTTTTAGAAAAAATGCCAGCAGTGAAGGCAAAGTGACTCATCCATTTATCAGTTAGTCAGAAGCTGTTTACTTCAGTAAGACAATCAAAGAAGAAGAAGTGCAGTCCGTGTATGTGGTTACTGAAGGCATAACGGTTCATGTACTCATCAACCAAAGTGTTTTGATTCAGTCAAACCAACAGGAGGAGAGACATTCCTATTTCAGCCACAAAATATTCCGTCTATCACTTCATCTCTGATCTTTTAACCAAGATAGTTTTGACAGTTTGAGATGATAAGGTCAAGGTAACCGCGAAATTTGGTCTCTGGCTCCGCAATTCACTCGTCCTTGAGGAGCAGCGGGCAGCCATAGTGTGGCGCCCACAGACCAACTCCAGATTCTGAACCAATTCCTCGGTCAAGGGTGCTGACTGGAGATACACCCATTTACATGTTTTGATGGTCGGGGAAACCGCTGTTTGCATTAAAAACCAGAATGACGACTGAAAATGTTCAGTTGTTCAACTGACCGGTGGTTCCCAGGAAGAGCAGGACCAGGATCCAGTAGATCCAGAAGAACAAGAGGGCGAAGAAGGTGAGGAAGGGCTGCAGGGTGAGGAGGGGGAGGTGGATGAAGACTTTCCCTGCCACATGGAACAACGCGATGGTCAGAGCGACTCGTTTCCTCATGAACAGCATCAGCAGCAGCAGGATGATCTGAAACGAGCAGCACAGGGGATTCAAACCGAACCGAGAGCAAGCAGAAGTTACGTCATTTCACCTTCTCACATCCCAGACTTAGTTTGCATCATGTTAATATGTTTCTATAGGGACCCCCCCCCACTGTTAGTAACAGCAGATGTTCGTACAGTGAAGATGGTGGCAGCGACGGCGTAGACGAGCAGCGCCTGTCCGCTGTCTCTGCTGACCTCCGCCTCCGCCTCCTCCTTCACCTCCTTCATCACCTTAGCAGTGGTGTCGTTCCCGTACAGTCGGTGGTCGATGTAGAGCCACCAGAGGACGCTGGTCCCCGCTGAAGCATCAGACACAAGATTACAGGCACATACACACGATTGATTGTTTCTATCACAGTCAGTCAGCTGGCCAAAGACAAGATCATTTCCACCAGGATGGAACTGAGTAAACAGGAAGTGACCTCACCGAGAGATCCGAGGACGACCAAGGAGGTGAGGATCCAGACGAGGACGGCTGAGATGTAACGAATGATTACCATGAGGATCATAGAAAGGACTGAAGGACAGACAGAGTGAGATCGAGCTGTCAGCTTTATATCATCATCTCCAAAACAAAAACCGACAAACTGTGAACATCAACAAAATAAACTGGAGAACAAAGATCCTGAACAAGCTGAGAACAGTTCGTTCTCACCCAGAGCGAGAACACACAGCCCGATGATGATCTCTTTACTGGCAGCAACGCCGGCGATCAGCCGGTGCAGAACGCTGTTATCACCGACAAACGTCACCACAGCCTCCGCAAACTTTGCATAACAGGAGACATCCAGCGGCGTGCAGCGGTTAAACACGGGCAACGGCTTACTGAGGACACACAGAGGTCACAGGGGTCAGAGGTCACAGAGGACAGAGACAAAGAGGACAATCCTCCTGAGGTGTTTCTGGGTAAACATACCTTGGTGGAACAGGAAGTTTAGGGCATTTGGAGAACCTCTCAGGCAGGCCAGGGTATTTATGAGCTGCTAGCTCATAGGAACAGAGTTCAGAACCTGAAACACAGAGATATGATGTGATCATCTTCATCAGTTTGTCTTTGTAAAACAACGCCTAGACCGATTTCATACATGTGGTTAAGGCCTGACACACACACACGCACGCACACACACACACACACACACACACACACACACCCACACAA